>BJBW01002134.1:339941-369608 GCA_004320125.1 Scolopax mira | reverse complement strand
CATCTAAAGAGATCCCAGTTCTAACAAATCCACTTTCCAGTAACTAAGTTCATACTAATGGAAATCTCAACACACCCTACACACAGAAAGTTACAATTTCAGCCTTAGCATGGTTAGGAATAAGAAAATGAAGGCCTGTGGCCCAACTGCTGAAAACGAGGCCCAAAGCCAAATAAAAACCCAGGAAAACAACTCTAAGCATTTAATAGAAGTAAAAATACAAACACATTTCAATTACTAAACAAGTATCATCACACAGTGCATGTACGTGTCATGTTTAAAGATGCCAAACAAATTCTCACTTTAACTTGTGCAGATTTTTATGGTTTAGTAGATATCAGAGTTCAATTTTATTTTGTACTCTTATGTTAAAAGTAATTGTTTATATTTGAAATTAAACATTTGTAATACAACTCTAAGAAAAATCTTGTACTTTCTTGAGTAGTTATAGCTGCTGAAAACTGCCCAGTTTGTTATATTTTGCAAAGTTAATTAGATTGCAACAGAGGTGCTGGAACCACTTAGTTTCTCAGTTAAGTAACATGCATAGCTCTGTGCTTGACTGTTTATTTACCCTGAAATCCAGAAGCCTCTAACACAAGATTAAGGTCAAACTACTGTCGCTCATTCTTCAGAGCACAGAGAACACGCTATTTTCATTATTTACTTACTACTCCAGTTTGCTTCACAAGTGCTTCATCGTGGCAGGGAACAGGGCACAAATGACCACAGTCTAATGTTTTCTGGCAGGACTGACGACAGGGAGGACACCGACCAAAGTGACAATAGTGTTTCTCCTGGGTAGAGTGGTGACAGGTGGGCGGTCGGCTGAAGTGAAATCCAAGAATGAATCAACACGACAGCAAGAAATACAAAGTTCCAGTCACTGGACAGTAATGGTCAAAGTACAAAGAACTGAGACAAACAAGTTATTATTTTAAAAATGAGTTTACTACTCATCTTCAGCAGTGAACAATTGTAACTGTAAAATTATACAGGAGTTCTAAACAGATTTAAAATCAAAGTTGGGTTTGCATATTCAAAACAGCTGTTTCAGTCCTAATTCTACTCTGAGCCAAGTAATACTCTTGCTATACCCCAGCAAAAAATACTCTTTTTTCCTTCTGCTAGTCAAGTTTTCTAGATAAACATTCTCACAGAGGCACTTCAAAATGTGACAGACAACTTGAAGAAAGGAGTGTGACTACAGAATGGGAAGTGCTTGGTGGTACAGAATCTCCCCCTTGACAGCAGGAAGCTGCTCATGAAACTACAGCAAAGAGGTGTCTGGTAAGAACAATTATTATTAATCTCCATCTGTGTAGTCAAGAATAGAGAAAACTGAGCAGTAATATCTGCAATCATATGAAAGGAATAACTTTTGCCTTTTAAATTTTTACTTTACTACTTTCTTTAAGGATACCTTCAACTCCACTGAAGAAGTAGAAACACACACAGTTTCTATACAGACCTGCACAGCTGCTTGCACTTGGGAGGTTTGATGGTGCGCTCTCTGCCACAGGGCACTTTAATGACAGTTCTTCCACAATTGCATTTCACATCTACAGTCTCTGGACATGGATTACAACTACCTAAAAATATATTAACAACATGATAATCTCAATAAGCAACTGATTATAAAAAATGCTAACACAAGTCTGAATATGCACATGGTATACCTGTCCTATTCTGTTTGATCTAAATAACAAATGGCTGGTAATTTTTATTTCTGCTTAGTTTCAAATCCCTCTTGGGAAAGATAATTTCATCATTCTTAAAGAACAGCAATAACCTTGATTATCCTGCAGCTGTTAACTGGTACAAAAGTTAGAAACAATCCCTCTCACACAGTTTAAAAAGAAGTCAGAACACCAGAAATATTGATCACACAGCACTTAAGAACTTGCTGTTTATAATTTAGCCTTAATACATATTGAGACATATCATCTTTCATCTATATTCAAAAGATGAAAAAAAGACAATGAAAAACTAGTACAATAAAGTTTTGCAGATTTTATATGATATTAAAGAAAAGTTAATCCTCTAAGTATAATTAATGCTTTTCAAAAAAAGATCATCCTCCTTTATAAAGTTACTCCTGCTAGTAACCTGATATATTTAAAAAGAGATGTAGAAAATAACTATTTATAGCTCTCACACACTATTTCTTCATCACGTGCCAACTGCTTATTTACTATTGAGTAATATGCAGTAAGAATGCGCATCCTCTAAAAAAAAAAAAGTAAATTTAGACAAGGGATTTTGGCTTACTACTCATGTTGCATTCTGAATTTTTAAAGCCATGCTTTGAAAGCATTCTTGGCAGCACAACTTTTTAAGCAATTCTGATAAATATATACACACACAATTAGTGTATATATTAGATGTTTACCATCTCAAAGTTTGCTTTTGTTTTATTTTTTTTATACTGTTATTAGTTATTAAATATCCTTGTTACTTTTAGCCAGGCTGTAAGATGCAAGCACTATCAAATATAGCTATTCAAGGTAAAAGTTTATCCTATGATGCAGCATTACCTCTTTAGTTTTCCAACCAGAATTTTATTCTACAATTTCCTTATCAAACTAATGTATAAAAACAACATTACGAGTTTTCTTCTGATAGAATTAAAACCAAAAACAAATACATGTTTTTCCAGGATTTTGGAGGGGTACGGGGTAGGGAAAAGAAAGGAAGGGGAAGAAAAAGGGGATAGTTAACAGAGAAAAAAACCAAAACACTAGTTTGTGGTGACAGATTGAATAGCAGGTTAACTGGGACAACTACATTTACCTATCCCATCCTCTTAAGAATCACTGCCTCAAAAGCAAGATTGGCCTAACAAGTTTTGAATTATTTTCTGAGCTGTTGCAATTTAAAGTCCAAAATACTAAGGGAAATTACACAGGGTACTCAGTCGTTGTTTCAGCAGGGTAGTAGCTTCTGGGGGAAAAATTGCTGAGAGGGCTGCCACTTTTTCAGTCAGTCCAATTTAATACCCTACCAAGCAAATGTCAAAGCAATTGGCCAAGATAAAAGCTGTTAGGCAATACTGGCCATTTTCAGCATCTTTTAAACCAAGGTCACTGGATACAGAAGTAGAAGTAAACTTTTTTATTATCCTTCATATAGTCAGTAACAAGTTCTTATTTTCTCTTTTAATGGTAAGATACCAAAATACATTTCAATTCCATCAACTTTTTTTTATTATTATTATTTTAAGCCCACTTGTATAACATAATTGTATTCTAGGATTTTCAAAAACTCTCCAGACTGAGTGAACACAGTCATTTCAATACCTAGTTGGACTTTGTTATGCATATTCAGTGAACAGAATTATTTGGGGAAAAAAAGTCAAGCTAAGGATTTTGTGTTAAGCGGAAAGGGGACAGAGCAATTTCAGAGGAGCAATTCAAAGCAAAATTACTAGGTAAAAACTCAAGTTGTCATTCTGCAAGTCCTTAAGCTCTAACCAGCACGAAAACGCTTTCAAACACACTGCCCACACAAAAAGCCCACGTGCAGCAAGGGAGAGAATTTGTGAAGCAACACACAGAGTCATGCAAGCATGAATATTGTTTACTGGAATAAACAGTATTCCATCACTTCAGGGATCCTTCACCTATTCTTACCTCTGTGGCAGCCTGAAGGGCATTTGTGATTTCTGCAGCCCAGAGTCCGCCCACAGACTTGATCACAAGGTGGGCAGTTTCCAGGACAGCACTATTAAAAAAACCATAAATATTCTATATAACTGAAAATCTAGACATGTCTGGCATAAATCTGCATTCTTCTACTATCTCATTTTTGAATATTTCTTTAAAACAATTTTCACGCTATTTCATCAAATTTCCTCAAATTCATGCCCGATATAGAAGGCAGGCCATCTACAAAGTTCTTTTTAAAATTTCAAATTATAAAATAGCAAGACGACAAACAATTTAAAAGCATCATTTCAACACACTAAAAAGGCAGAGGGCTTCCAAAAAGCATAAGAACATTTTAAAAGTTCAAATTATTTAATAATATTTTCATCTGAAGTAATTTCAGAAGATTATATGCAGGATATCCAACAGTTGGCCCCATTATTTCGCATTTCCTTCAAAAGCAAAACAAAACAAAAACCACACCTTTTACCCTTGGAGTAAAAGTCAGATTTAGGGTCTACTTTCTGTTCTTACATAAAGTAGTAACATGGAAGAATCACAATGCATCACACCACGACCTGAACAGTGGATGCCAGATCAGGAAAGAACCTCATTTTTTCTATTAACTTGAAAGGTACCCGCCTTCCAAACTATATAAGAAAACATAGCAATTAGGAAGAGAAGCCTGGATTTTTTAGCATAAGACATCAAGATTGCTTTTACTTGTTTTGCTATCTTTCCACATAAAGTAAATTCACTGTAATAACATATACTCTATACTCAAAAATACCTACGAATGAAACTGTATTTCTCATGGCTTTCTGTGGTAAGAAGTCCAACTTCTGTGGTGTCCTAATTCACACATAGCAGACAACTTCCAGGCCTTGATGAATCATGAAACTGAAAAGATGGGTCTGAGCTATCAGCTATTCCTTGGACTTCAAACAAGCAGGGAACCAAAACTCAGACTCCCAGTTGTCAGAGCACTGCTGTTTGCAGTGATGCATTTTAGAAGGTGGGGTGAAATGCTGTGTTGTCAAAGATAAGAGTATGACCTTACAAAATTATGAGAGATCTCCAGCTCTTTTTACAAAGCAAGGAAATAAATTAACTACTCCAGAATGCATAAAGCACCAGTAACTACTGAAGTATCTGAAAACAAAACTGCCTTCTGGAGCTGGGAAGTTGTTAAAACCCCCTTCCCAGTTTGTAAAGCCACTGAGTTTTTCCTGACTGATGTGCTGTTCAGAGAATTTGAGCACATGGCAAATTAGTCTGAATGACACTGAAGAAAAGTCTCTTTTCTATACAATAACATGAGGTGGAACAACAGATTGATTTATATATAATGCAAAATATTATATATTCATTATTTTCTATTAACTAAAAAAAAAAAAGTTATCTAAAGAATTCATTTGAGAAAGATCATCTCTGGGACACTTACCTTTCTCCTACACTGGTGCTTTTGGCAATCACGAGTTTTAGTGCACTTTGTTTCACACAGATATGGCTTATGACACGGCATGCGCTTCGTGTGCTTTCCACAGCGACACTGTTTTTCAACTTCCTGGGATAGGGAGAAAAGCAGGGTATTTTTAATTCAATTAAAAAAAAGAAAGAGGGGGGGAAAAATATGTTCTACTAGTAGCTGTAAAGAAATGTTCATGGAAGAGATACAATGTTGTATCACAACAGGAAGTGTATCACAGGCTCTGAGCAGATTACCCATCTGTGCAATAACAACCTGGGGACCCTGTTTTGGTATTAGCAAGGGGGCTGGAACTAGATGATTTTTAAATTCTCAACCTAAACTATTCTATGATTTGATGATTCCATTGCAAACATTGTGTTCCAGATGGCACCTCACTGTACTTTTGGTCTCATCAAGAGAGGAAGTCACTTCAAGGGAACCGCTCCAGCGTATAGTGCAAGATGTCAAGCATAAATGCAGAACAAATTCATACAAAAAAAGTACCATTCCTGCATAGTAAATGAGATTCATCCACTGTGTATACAGACCATTTCAGAAGCAGGTGATCAGGTTTATCTGACCTTCACCCTAGCTATCATGTGCTAATTACTTTCACCATAGACTTTGTAGCCACAGCTGGTTCAGGAAGAGACAACTGAGAGCAGAGCAAGCGACAGCTTTATAGGCCAGACCACAGGAGCTTCACAGGTACTTCGAGCAGAGCAAAATATTAGTTTATTACTAACAAGGAAATAATATTATGTTACAGCATCTTCCCTTTCATTAATGAAGAAATAGCACAGTACGATGAAGCAGGAAGGAAGCTAGAAGTGCTGGGGAAAAAAAAAAAAAGTGTCTTTTAGGGCATAATTAATTAAAAATAAAGAAAACAAAAGCAACCCAAAACAGTAAAATCCTTACCTGTGCCTCAATTCAGATACATAATGCTCAACTGCTAATTCAGAATGGTGTTGGGAGGGCAGGGGATGGTACAAGCGGAAAAAGTTGGTTTTAACAAAGAAGAAATCATAGTTTTTGTGATAGATATGACTTCATTTTCCTTAGGAGACTCGCACTGTTCCAGGCATATAGCATTTAAAAAAGCCTAACAAAATGTGAACCTGCTGCAGTAAGACTAACCTGTCTGCATATTTCACAGGGACCTCGATGACAGCGCTGTGAACATTTATGGATGCCACATTCCAGAACTTTGTCACAACTATCACCACAAGTGGGCACATCTTCTGTGCAAGGCAATGTAAACTCTGCACAAAGAGAGAGAAGTACAAGCACACTTTTAAAAAAAAAAAAAAACCACAACAAAATATTTAGGAAAAAAATGGCACCGTATACTAGGACTTCAAATGCCAATTCTCCCTCATTTTTTTAAAAGCTTCCCTACAAATACTCAATTACTCATCTTGCCAATTACACCCCTGGTAGTAAATAAAGCTTTGAAATAATAAAGGAAAAACATACATATAAACCATCACAGTTCACTGTTTGTACAACTCGTTATGGACCCTGCCCTGCAGAACTGATCTAAACTACTCACTATCAAAGACTGGTTGACTTTTTTCTTTTTTTAAAAAAGAGGAAAAAAAAAAAAAGGGCAGCTTACTTGATTTTTCACACGGACAAGACCTTTTCCCAGAACGAGGACAGTCTCCACAGGCACCAGCATGACAAACTTTTTCACATGTGTGATTACCACAAGGCAAAGGTTTCCCACACACCTGGAAAACTCAGAAAAACCAAGTAAATGCAATGTAATGGAACTACGTACCAAGACAAAGCAACTCAAGGGGAAAAACTATGGGTTGAGACGTCTGAATGGAATTTAAATTTTTCTGAATTTTATTAACAAATCTTATATTCATTGAGTTTCCCAAACAAAACTGATCACCCCTGCAGTGATCCTGGCTGGAAGGCCACTGTATGCTGAGGAGTTAGTGGTTCAAGTAACAGTTATCCTGAGTAGTCCTAGGCCCGTGATGTTCTGCACGTACAGTCTGGCCTTCAGGTCTGTGTTGTGTTGTGCTGCACGTACCCCTTGGCCACAGGGTAAACATACTGTAGCAGAGGAGATTGGAGGCAGCTCCCACTTTGTACCAGTGATTATGCCACCTGCATGTCCTTGCCTTTATCTAAGAGCACAGCGAGGAGTTCCCACGAGAACGTCCTTTCTGTTTGACAGTAGAAACAATGAACAGAGTTGCTTTCTCCTAACAAAATCCTACAACAGCTTCAGCCATCAAACTGGGGTAACCCTTTCCTACAGATGGGATCTGCACTGCATGCTGTACACGGATCAGCTTGGGGTTCTCAGCACCTAAAGGGCCATCCTATTATTTATATTATACTCCCTTTCTCTATAGCATTAGCTGGAATAAATCACATTTTAACTGACACTTTACAGAGGCTGAGCAGCTTTCTCACTGGGATCGTAATGAACAAGTACCTACTGGTGCAACCTCCTTCCATCACTTAACTTTTTAAATTATTTTTATTTTTTACAGTTGGTCAACCCATAGCTTTGGTCCTAAGAATGAGCTGCAAATCTAATTCAAAGAATCAATCACAAAGCTTTCATTCTGTTACAGTCACTAGAAGTAAATAAGCATGAAACTCTTATCTACTAAGTTGTGGTTTCATGCTTATTTTTGAAGATAGCAGCTGAAGTTTCAATCTTAAGTGCAAGAACGCACAACATACAAGGTCAAATTCACTGCTAGCTTAACTCTAGCACAATTCTAGAATGGTGACATTTTCACTAGTGTCAGAAATGACTTGCAGCACCAAGTAGATCCGTTCCCAAACACCCTTGCTTACGTTTTCGATAGCACTTTCAAAACCTACAAAATAAAATTATTTTCCTACTGAACGCGCTATTCCAATCCCGAACACACCGATTAATCGAATTTTATAACGATGAGAAGCAAGCTAAAAAGGGCAGCCTCAACATACCCGATCACACTGCCACTGAGGACTCGCGCAGAGCCTTTCTGCTGTCTGCCTGCCACAGATGCAGCGCTGTTTACTGACTCGGGGGCAAGGCTGGCAGTCTCCTGCAGGTAATCACAGAGAGACACTGAGAGTAGGAATTCCAGGAGGAGGAGGGATCTCAACAATCCAAACAACTCCCCCCACTTATGAAGTTTAAGGCGGCAGGTCTACCTGCGTGACAGGGATTCTCACAAGCGTGCTGTCCACACAGCAGCGTCCGTCCACAGGGCAGGCGACAGGACCACTCCTTGGCACTGCACCTTCGGGGCACTGGTTTGGCTTTCTTGCAGTGGCAGGTTGTTGTCACCATCTTTGGGCAAGGTGGACAGGGTCCTAAGTAGAGGAAAACCACCACCTCGTTAATTCAGCAAACGCGGCCTTGACTACGTCTGTTTCATTTGAGAGTTTAAAATACAGAGAGTATTTAATAGAGAGAGTTATCAGATTTTAAGGAAATTCTATAACAGCTACATAAATACAGGTCCTATCACACCTCTCAGGTGTATATTTACCTGGATGACAAAGCAGCAAACATTTATGGCCACAAGAAGGTTTGAATTCCCTCTCACAGATCTGGCCACAGGAGTGAGGTACCAGCCATGGGTCCAGTGTTGGGTTCTCCACTTTTCCACAGTAACAGTAATACCTACTGGGAGTTTCAGACCGTTTGTATTCAAACCTACACTTTGGACTACAACAAGAGAAAAAGGGAGTGAAAAATAAAGCAATTTTTTGAAGAATCTTTTAAAAAGAAAAGCACTTTTTATCATTTCAGTTTCCCAAGATTGTTACCAGGCTACCAACTAGCATTTTTAAAACTACTGTAACCAGTAACAACCTAATTAAATTCATAATATACAACAAAGTTCTTGCTGTATGTCAGATTTTATAATACATTCATTAGGACAATTCCTTAGACATATTCTATCAGTGCAGTCTTTTCTCTATGAATAACTATAAAAAAAAAAAGCATAGCAAGCACACAGAATAATTTTTATGTCAAACAATACCAAAGGAGTGCATGCAACAGAGTTAACTTACTTAGCCAAAAGTAGATTAAACCCCAGGTTTTTACCAGTAGCAATTTGTAAGCTATGCAAAGCAAGATTTAACGATGCTATTAAAACTACACATAATAATTAAAATATTATTGGAAAGATTTTAGATTGTATCAGTTCAGCATCTTAGATATTACAAGATGCACACCTTTATTTATTATCCTTGATAGTGACATATTAAAAAATGCATCACTACTAAAGGAAGATAAGCATCAAAGGTCTGGAACTTGTTAGCCCACAGGCCCTAAAGACTTTCAGGTGAAAGCCATGGACAAAGAAGGCAACACAAGGAAGTTGAAACTGAGCAGCTCCCATTTCTGGCTACACTGGGAAAAGACAGCAAACAAGGAGCTCCTCCTCAAATGATAATAGAGGCTTTGACAGATTTTTGTATTTATTTTTATCAAAGGTGTCAATTTGCTCCTATATAATTATAGTCCCTAAACCATTTCTCCATAGCGACTACATGGTTGTATGTGCTTAAACAAAATACCATTCACCGTCAATTTCATTCATTATAAACATTATGCTTAAACACAAAACTAGTTTGTAGCAAAATAAGCATTATCAACTTGAGATTCTGTGAGCCAACAATTTTACACCCTAATTCCTAAGCAAACCTGCTCTCCGAGAACCCACATTAATAGAGCTTTTCAATCCACTAGGCACTTTCAGCCAAATTTGACAGAGGATTGCATCTAACAGATATTACTACAAGTTTCTGCATAAAAGTAGGTGGGCAAATAAGACATAGGTCAAACAGGCACCTTGACTGAACTTTCAAACACAAATCTACTGAAAAAGCAAGCTTCATTATTCATGCAGCTACAATATCACCTTTCTTTATACAAACTCATGTAAAAACTGCAAGATCAGCTTTAATACTTGAGTTATACAGAGACTAAAAATAAGTAACTAAATAAATCACTAAATCTTGCTATTTTAGAACTGCTTTTAAAAATGTATTTATTTCACAGTGCCAATTTTAAAAGCGACAAGCATGTAAAGCCATTCAGAAATAAGTATTAGAAGTTGAGGCACATGATAAGTAAGTTACCATCTCAGAGGTTAAAACAAACTTGATGCAGCAGGTTTTTGACACCACTGTGAAATATTCCTGAATCACATTAAGGAAAACTTGAAGATAATTCAGAAAAACAATGGAAAAGTCAGTCTTCTAAACTTTTCTTTTTTGGTGTGCATGTTATTTAAAAGTACCATTCCTTTCTAAAGTAACTCCACGTTTTTCACAACAAAATTATGTTTGTAACTGTACCACATGAAGAGCTCACCATGGCCAGGGATAATCTTTCTTTCCAAAATCATCATCCGTCAAAGGAGAAGACACAAGGAAAAGGCTGTCCTTGGCCCACTTTTGGATACACACCAGGTGAAATATACAAAAGCATCCACAACAGCTCCAGACCTACAGAGCAGATTTAAGTGCCAATTGCTTTTTATTAGGTTTCTTTCTGTTTCCATTGATGAATATCCATAATATCTAAAGAAATACAAGCATGCTGTTTTTCCTTTTAAGAAAATGGGGTTTCAAAGACAGATTATAGCTATTGATAGATTAATACAGGCAGTTTCACAGTTACAGATTCATACTTACGTTTTTTTCCTGCTGCCATGGGAAGTTTTTCCCAAGGCTTATGGAGCCCAAAATACTTATATAATCATAGAAATGTTGATTTAAACACACTGTGGGAAGTCACAAAGCACAACCTGGTGACCAGAGTAGGACTACTGTCAACTGATCAGTCACAGCTTTGCCTGCCAAAGGTGGAAAATCCTGAAGGATGGGGACTGCACAACCATCCTGGGCAACCTGGTCCAGGTGTCACACTACCTTTCTAGTGGCCAATCTGCACCTCCCAAGCCCGAGTTTGTGCCATTGCCCTTTATTATACCACAAAGATGCCTTTGGTTTTAGCCACCTTCACAACTCCAAGTAGACAGAAGCTGGAATCATAGAGTAGCAGGTCCTTCTCTGCTACTCTAAACAAGACCAGCTCTCCCTCTACCTTGCTACATCCCCCACTCTAGGTCTCCAGACATCTTGGTATAGAAGTGGTAATAAAAGTACTAAAAATGGGTTTTTTCCCCTCTTTCAAACTTCAGGATTTACATATGATGCTTTTAAGAAAAAAAATATTTGATTAGAAGTGTGGCTTTCAACATAGCGTCTCCTGTTCAAAGAGCAAGAGAGCTATAAAACAGAACAGAATTAAAAGCAAATATGTTTAAGAGAGAGATGGTTTTGCCCCCACCCTGTCTCCATCACTAAACCTTTATAATTTTGCTTCCAGTTTCCTTTTCTGTCAGTCCTGGAGTGAAATGACAATACTTTGCTTAGAGTATCAGCCTCCTGCTGAAAAGCAATTTAAATAACAGAAATGCAGTTTTATGACTTCGGTACTTTCCACATATCGATGCCTTAAACTGTCAGCTTAGAATGACTATAACAATTTGGCATGAGAAATGCAGCAGGAAATTTAAGTTTTAACTTCTTTATATTTTTAATAACTTATGAAAGTTATTAAACTCTGAAAACAAGGATAATTTCCCCATTAACTTACAGAGGACAAAGTCAATGACAGAAGTTTCTAGAAGTACAGTAACTAACTTCTGAAAACTAAAGCTAAACAGGAGATGTTAAATAAACAAAGACTACTGTACAATACTTACTGCCTGGTTCCTTTTAACTGAAGCAATGCAGATCAGACATGTCATGGCCCCCGACTGAAAAGCTTCATTCATGTACTGTCTTGTACGTTCCAGCTCACTTGCATCTCCATCTTTAATATATAAAGATATTTTAAAGCAATCAGTAATGTTTGATCTGCTCTTCTGTACATGTTGAGACTGCTATAAAAGGTTGTTTGGTTTTTTTTTCTCTGAAAGGAGGCCAGTCATATATGACTATAAAACCACATTATTAGAAGTACTTAAGACAGTTTCAAACTATGCCATTGATTCTGCAATAAAAAGGCAAGAAGTACTGCCAACATGCATTTGGGAACAAATATTTTTTTATACAAGACATCAGAATAAAGTGCTTTCTCTCAAATTATTGAAAAAAATCTAATACACAGCCAATAATACAGTATTACTTATGCTTCCATACCAAAATAAAAGTCATTAAATTAAAAAAAAAATTACCAGTTTGACTGGTGTAAATGGTAAATGTTTTGGCCAAAATCTTTCCCTGTTTTATTTCAGCATCTTCATCATCATCTTCAGACGAGGAACTAAATTGGTCTTCAACTAGCTTTTTTGCTGCAGCCTGATTAGCCTTCTTAATTTCATCAAATTTCTTCTGTGAAGATAATTCTATTAAAAGAACAGATTAATAATGATTAATACCATGGCAGTTAATCATAACACTTCATTCAGTTCTACATACTTTCAACTGTCCTCTTTTTAAAGAGCTTGCTGATTTTATGTTTTTAAGGGCAGTACGTTGCTACCTTTTCAATACCACATGAGATTAATTCTGTTTTCTTCTTTACTGTGCGTTATCCATAAAATTCACATCAGGAATTACCATCTGTCAATTACTGCTGACAAATCCAACCAAATATACTAGAATACATCTATCTACAGTGCTGCTTTATTAAAAGGATACTACAAAAAAACACCACACCCCCCCAACTATCAGAGCATGAGGAGGAGGGGAAAAAAAAAAGAAAAATCAGATACCTCTTAACAAGAGCAATTGCCATAATTTGCTGATACCCTACAGGTACCTCTCCCAGCATTTGGTATTTTTGAAATGATGACTTTTATTGATGTTCCTCCATCCAAAAAGATTTTATTGCAATAGTAGGTTCATGCTATTTCAAATACGACAGCACAAAAAGTGACAGTGTACTTTAATATCAGCTTTTTTTCAATGTTAAATAGAGGAAGATTCTCACATGGAGGAAAAAAAATATATAACATAACAGAGTTCATAGTAAGCCCAAGTGCCTTTAAGATAACGTGCCACGGAGATATAACAGTCTTCTTAAGATCTTCCACAGGTCTTAAAGTACCTCCTAGTTTTCCGTATGGGACTATTGCACCCAATATTTCCAGGGGGTTGCCCAAATTAAGTTTTAAGGCTTTCCCTAAGAAACTATGCTGCCACTTAAAGAGGGATCAGTATTTCCCCCTCAGTATTACACGGGCAATAACTTGCCCTCGGAGCAAGCCCGGCAACTGACGAGCCAGCTCCTTCCCCAGCCCGGGGCGATGTGGGACGCTGACCGGGCTACCTAAAGCTGACCAGACAGCACCCTCCGGAAGGTTTCCAGCCCTACTGAAGGACCGCAGCTCCATCCTTTACCTCACCTACACCCCAGGGGAGCTCAGCCCCGCACCCCCGCCGCTGCCCGCGGCCCCCACGCCTCCCCGCGACGGTACCTGCAGGCAGGAGACGGCACATGGCGAAACACCGGCTCGCTACCGCCTCACCGGCCCGCCGCCTCCCTCCCTCACGGTGCCGGGGCTCCACGAGGGGATCCCCAAGGCCCGGCCGGGCTCCGGGCCACAGCTGGCTCCCCCCAGCCCGGCACCCCGCACCCCGCAGCCGGACCGGGGTAGGGGGACGGACACGACACTCACCGCTGGGTCCCTCGCCGCTGGTCCCCGCGGCGACAACGCCGGGGCCGCCGCGGGCCCTCGGGGCCGGGGGCCGGGCAGCCGCCCCAGCGCGGCCGGCGAGCCCGTCCCCGGGCCTGCCGCGGCCCCGGCCCCGGCCCTGGCGCCAGGGCGCCTCCATTTCTCCCCGCCCGTGAGCGAAGGACGGCGGAGGGAGGCCGGCTACCCCTCGCACCCCCGGCTCAAGCGGCCCCGAAGCGAGTGAGCTCTCTGTCTCTCTCCCGCTCGGCCCGGCCCCTCCGTCCGGAGGCGGCAGGGACGCCGGGGAGCTCCCGCCGTGGTGCGACTACAACTCCCAGCGCTCCCCGCGGGGGCAGACAGGAAATGCCCCAAAGCCGCGCCCCCCTCTATAGAGTGGACGCTGAGGGAGGGGCCGGCCTCCCCTTTGATGGTTGGAAAGATGTTTGATAATACCCAGTTCGGCGTCATTTTATTACTTAATGATTTAATTTCTTTTCGCCTGCCGCTCTGGCCGCAGAAGCCATGGTTACAGCTGTATTTCTGCCAGCCGCCTGTGCGGCGTGCGGCTGTTGGGCGCGTTTTCCCTCCTCTGCCTCAGAGGAGGGGCGATTTTAAAAGCGCGTTTAGAAACTTTGCTGAAGTAACATCCAGGTTGTACTGCGAAGAGGTACATGTGTGCCTGTGTGCCTCCTGAAAACGTTCGGATAGATAAATACAACTTGAAATAAATTAAATTAGGTCGACGTTTTCTGATGGCACCTGATGTTCATGCTGTGCCCTGCAGGAAACTCTGCGTGTAGGGTTTCTTTTTCAGTAAATACACGATTATAAAAGTTAAATTGCACAAGATATCAAATAATGAGTCAAAATAGTGCACTGCTGGAGGTCAATTCTGGTTTTCTGCTTTATTTTGAAGTGTTTTACACAAAATCATTCTCTCAAGAAAGAGGCAGCTAGTGACTACGACTAGTGCTGTAGACTGAGAGATCAATACAAGAAAAAATATGAACAATAGAGAAAAAATATGAACAATAGATTTCTGCCTTTATTAATTAAAACTCATATAACACATTTCTCTAATACAAAGACTTAAAACTCTTCAACGAAGGAGAAAAGTGGCTCCTAAGTGTCTAGTGAAATACAAGGCAGCGCTGCAGGATGCTGCTGCCGTACAGATTATATGCAAATTATACTCAGGACTTAAATTGGAAGAATGCTGACTGCAAAGTCCAACATTCACAGTACAGTTAAGTGCCAGAGTAGTGCCTGTTCTGGTATGCATTGAGTCTTTCCCCTCACCAGCACATTATGCCATTCATCATTCAAAGCACAGGATCCACAGTCAGTGGACAGCTTTTTCATATTTACATTTATCTTTGTTGTTTTGTATATATCCTATGCGTTGATTACTGCATAACACTTAATCCTTGCAGTGAAACCAGGAGTTATTTATAGATCTCTGGCATTCTGGAAACCTATCGACATTACAAAAAAATAAAGCAACCAGAAATGAATGCACTTTACAAAAGATCTGATTTATAATATCTCCATCTTATTAAGGAGAAGAATAGAGATATTATCAAGTGACAGTTATATTTACATATGTATTTTTAAAGAGTGACAGTCCAGTTGCCCAGGATAATCAAATTGCCCTGAATACAGAATTATCCATTTTGTCCTTGCAGTCCCTTTCTTTACTCCCTGTCATCAGACTTTTTCAAAATTAAGTGGCTACCATCAAAGTCTATTGAAAATACCCAGCTGAAAACACCCAGCTGAGACCACAACTAATAAAACCAATTTTTACCCATGGAAAAAGACATAAATTGGGGAAAAATCCAAGGAGATAATGCTTCCTAAAGCAGCTGAAAATATATATGACGTATGAAACAGTACATTTTACTATCTTAGTCATAGTTATGAAATGTTACTATCAATGAAAAAAATATCCTATTTAGTCATTGTGTTCTTTCCCCAATAGCAGCTAAAGAAGATGCTGAAGGAAGAATTGCGCCTCTTTCTGTCATCTCTGCCCCTTGCACTCTGCCAGCATAAAAATTTTAAGCACAGATCTTAAAAACTTGATAGCCCATGTTCAGCAGCCATAATATTACGTGGAGCAGAAGAGGCTTCGATATTATGTATTTGCTATTATTGTGGAAAGAACAGCTAGATTTTGAGCCATACATATTTTTCATACTGATGCTTGCAAAAAGTTGTATTTTCTCCCCTCTCTATTCCAGCCTTTGCATGTAATTTCAAAACTGCCCACTTACATTTCAAGAAATCAACCAAGGTGGACCCAATGAAGTAATAATATTTCCCAAGTCTTACAGCCTTCCATACTCTGCATTGTAGATATACCTAATTTTTATATAATAATAATTAATCTTATGTTAATCAACAGATATTAAAATGTGTTTGTTTATGCACAAATTCAGTACCGTGGTTCATGCCTATATTGACTTTAGATAACATAATTGTTACCAAACCCTTCCTTCTTGCTGTAAGTCGACACAAAGAAATTATTTTGAAATTTCCAGTGTTTGCCAGTATGTGACTGTCCAGGGATTGAATGTGTTTGCAGCAGAGCAGCATGCATAACATATTAGCAGACAATACCACCTCTTGTGCAAGAGCAAGGTGTTACCTTCCATCTTCATTCTTGATTCGTCTTTTTCTTTGAAAAAATCTGCTGAACATCTGCTTGTAGGAAATTAGTGACATTACCTCAACAAATAATTTTTCGTAATTAATAGTCAGGTCCTACAAAGGTTAGAAATGGATGTAGTCAAGCCCATGCAGGATTTGACCCTAAGTCTTATTGGCAACCTGTAGTGTATTTATTCTGCTTTTGACACTCCAGGTTTATCTGTGGATGGATCTCCTTCTTCTAAGTCTGCAAATTCTTGCTCTATAACAGGCTTCAATATTTTCTCGATTTGTGTAAGTCTTTTTTTCAGTTTCTGTTGTGAAGCATCATACTCGGCCAACAACCTGGCAAACTTGGTTTGTAGTCTGTCCATCGCCCCTTCCATGTAGGTGACCTTCTCTTCCAGATCTTTAGGATCACTTCCTAAATTTGCAACTTCAATGTCCAGCAACCCATCTTTCATTAGGATTTGCTTGCCTTTTTCTTCCAGCATAGCCTTTGCATCTGGATATTCTGTTAAAGCCTCCATGAGATCATCTTTAGACAGACAAAACAAGTCCGAGTACCCGATACTTTTAATATTGGCTGTTCTTCGATTGCCAGCTTTGCTACCTTTGATATTCAGAATGCTGATCTCTCCGAAATAGCTGCCATCACTCAAGACCACAAATTGAGTAATTCCATCATCGGCAACTACTGCCAGCTTCCCTTCTTTGATAATGTACATCTCTCGTCCAATATCTCCCTTTCTGCAGATGTAATCTCCAGGACTGTATACTTGCGGCTGGAGTTTCAAAACCAGTTCAACCAACAGACCAGCTTCGCAATCTGCAAAGATACGAACCTTTTTTAGTGTTTCCAGGTGAACGTTGATTGCAATCTCTGCTCTTAGTTTATCTGGCAGATACTTCAAGACTTCCCTTTCATCCACAGCCTTTTTGTTTGTCCACAGGTAGTCAAACCACTTTATAACTCTTTTCTCCATGTCTTTACTCACATTCCGAAAATGCATATACTGCTTGATGGCATCGATCCTTGCTTGAAACTCGGCCCTGGCAGCATTCATGTTGGAGATCATCGAGCCCACGTTACCAACAATGGTAGCGAAAATCAATACTCCAACCAAGAAGTCAACCACCACAAAGAAATACTCGGAATCTCTTACAGGAGGGGGCGTCTCACCGATAGTAGTCAGGGTTAGCGTGGACCAGTAGAGACTGTAGACATACTTTCTAACTAGACGGGCAAATTCAGGATCAGAAGTGTTGGGGTAGACCCATGTGTCAGCCCCAAATCCGATGGCTTTCGAGATCGAGTAGTACACGCAGGCGTTCCAGTGAATAATAATCACAATGTACATGACAAGGTTAGAGATCCTGAAGATGTTTGGGTAGTTTGTCCTTGTTTCTGTTCGCTGGAAGAATTCAAACATTCGAGCTACTCTGAGTAGTCTGTTTATTCTTAATTCTGGGTAATTCAGTCCAAACTTAAAGTATAAGAGATCCGTTGGTATGATTGACAGAAAATCTAATTTGAATTGGAAAGACGATTTATATTTCTCTCGAAGCTTTTCTTCTTCTTTCACCAGAAGACCTTGCTCCAGATAACCTAAAATTAAATTGTAAGTAATTAAAAAATGTTACGTCTTCAACTGTGTTGTGTTTAATGTCGATCCAAATCTACTTTGAAAAATATTTTGGGTGCAAGTTCCAGATGGTACATAACTTCTCTTACTATTTGATAAACAGTTTCTTATTTCCAAATATTTGACTTAGTGCTATATGGTTCAGCTTGAGCTAAACTATACAGCTTTGAAAGATAAACATTTCTACCTCTGATTCTTTCCCTCCACTTTTTTCCACATCTGAAAAAACCCCAAAATGTTACCAAAACTCCACAGGAAGGGTGGTAAATGTGAGGGAAAGAATTTGAGCATGAGAATTGCAGTTCCATATTGAGTGTGTCTACTCAATAGCTTTGGATGGAGGGTAAGATTTTAAAAGAGAGAGATGCAGCTGAAGTTAAATGGATGTCTTTCTTGTGGAATGGTCTTGAAAATCAAGCAAAGATTTGACTCTCCTTAAATACAAAATCCAAATTTAGGTGCTAATTTTTCAGAACCCTTGAGCCTCACTTGGCAAGCATTGCATGTTGATTTTGTCTTGTTGAGTCAGCTGGGGGCAGAATAGCTTGTTATCTCACTTACCTCACACCTAGCTTACCTCAGATTCTATGTATTCTGTGAATAATACATCACAGTTTCTCTTATTTTTATAGGTCAGAGACTACAGTCATTTGGAGATCTGTCTTGATGTCTTTTTCAATATTGCACCTCATCAAGGGTACTCAGGTAATAAGAGCAGTAAGCTGAATATTTTAAACCACCTGATGCAAATATATGAAAAGCAATAATTAGTCATTGAATATACTTACCTGTTCTTATCCGTACAAACATGTCAGCAATATAGATGGCATCAGAAATGTAATCAATAATAAACCATATTGCTAAGTAGTCATGCTGAAGCTCATCAAAACAGGCTCTGAATAGGAAAAGACAAAAGTAAATTACCATAAAATGAATATTAAATACTTGCATGAATAAAAATTATTTTTAATCTATTTAGGGATATTAAGATTTGCCAGAAATTTTATATAGTCCTAAAAGGAGTACATCACCTAGCAATAATCATGGTCCAGTTGTACATGACCGGCATTGTGATGCAAAACAACCAGTTGTAATACGTATTTCCTGCTGGGTCAATAATGAAAATATCTTTCTTCTTCCTAAGTGATAGGCAGGAAAAAAAAAAGGAGATTTAATGAGAGTCTTAAAATACACGTAACAGTTTTTTGAGGAATGAAGCATTCCAGAAGTTGTCACTGTAAAATAGCTGGTGTTTATTAAAGTTAAGCTTCTTTGCTTAAATGCATAGAGAACACGCAGCTGCTTGTTAGGTGTGACTTGGGACGCAAACCTTAGAATTCAAATTTTGCTGAGAAAAATCAGCTTGACAGTCCCACTTTGGTTATAGTGGCACACATAATTTCAACCTTTTTAAATTAACATGTTTTCTACCCAATTAACTGTCTTGTCTGATAGTTGATTTGATCATCTTTCAAAAAAATAACATGATTATGTGACAATGTTTAAATAAGTGAGGCAAATCATGCTTTTTTTCACTGGGAAAAGTCTAGCTATGAAACATTGGCATAATTTAGATAAAGAAACCAAAGAACATGAAATCATATAATAAAATGGCATAATGCACTATTTTAAGTTTCTTTTCCCTGGCCGGTAAATAATAAATTTACCAAGGTAACTGGCACATCTTTTGCTGCAGGGTGTTATCGCAAAAAGATTGGATAATCAGAATCCAAAGAAGATTTTTCTTGATTGAGTTTTTCATATCAATTTCCTGTGTGCGTATTTCTCTTGTCCACTTATGAAGTAAAATCAGAACACTCCACTCTAGGGAGAACAGCAATCTGTACACTCACTCATTCACTACAAGTATAAGCATTTTGGTTACAGGATGTCCAATAATGGATTTGGTTTTTCAGCACAAGCAATTAGACTAACATAGCAGGACTTAAATGAAAAATACTTACTCTTCTTTATTTTCTTTCTTCTTGGACTTATCTTTGGTTTTGTTTTTCTCCTTTTTTTCCTTGTTCTTTTGTGTTTCTCCATCCTTTTTTTTTTCTGACTTGCTAAGAAATAGATTTACATTTTCAGTTGTTGCAAACTAAGTTAAAACATATTTGGAAAGAAATTAAATGTCTTAGAAATAGTATTATGACTCTTTATCTTACCTCTTCTTTTCTTTTTTCTTTTTCTTCTCCCTAAGGAAAGGAAAAATATGATAGGCTCATGGGATGCACACAGCCATTGCTTCAACATTTATTTATTAGACTATTCTGAATTCAGTAAGGATAACATTATACTTAGGCTCTTGGCCTTAAAAAAAATTATTTGCTTATTGTATTCACATAGAAATACTCGTATTTAAAATTAATAGATATAATACCGGTAACTTTGGTATTGAGAATGATCATCATAATTGATGTGCATGAAGTTCAAAAGTACATGGAGTCTTTTTTGGAATTACTTGAACGACGTAAATATTTATAAAGAAATTATTAGATATTTGTCATTCTTTTCATTGCTGCTTAATCAATATTGCAGTACTCACGTTTTATGAAATGACAAAGACAGATACTTACTCGTCTTTATTACTATTGTTGTTAAAATTGAAGCGTGCAAACGCACCAGGTAGATACCGTTGCCTAGGGAACAGCAAGACAACACAGTTATGTGATATCTGCTGAAATACAAAAAAAATTTTAACCTAAATTGTCACAGTTTCTTACCATTTTATTCATGGGCTAGGTAATCTAAGGAAACTGCAAGAGCACGGATTTTAATCTCCTAAATATTTATAATAAGCAATATCTCATAATCTTAAAAACTTGATTTATTAAAAGAGGGTGAAGAAAATTAGATGATAGCTAGTATCTGTTCTTAGTTAATCCTATGCAAATTCTCAAAGGAAAAAAACTAAGATGCAAATGAGCAGATTTACATACCTGCTTTCCCCTTTGTCCACGGGTCCAGGGTCCTCACTGGTGTCTTGTATTACCACACTGGGAACAACTGCGTGGGAGTGATGGGTCTCAATCACTCCTACCTTCATGGTCAAGTTTGTCTTACCTTGGGTAATCGAGGAAGACTGATTTAAAAAAGAATCAAGTCATTTCATAACCAGCAGAAGTAATAAGCAGTATTTTTCCCCCAGAGACAAATCTTTTATATCCTTGCTTCCCCCAAAACCAAGAACTATATTTCCAGTTTTCTTTCTCCCATGACATTCCCACCAGACTGAGTGGGAGCCCTGAGTGCACTTCAGTGTGCTGAATGACCAGGCAACTGCTGCTAAAGACAATGTTCAACACATCTTTCTCTTAGAGGAAACGTTAATTTAGTCTATCTTCTGAGCCTAATCACATACTTAGTGAATATTAAGACAATTGTGTTTGAAACATCTGCGACTGTTTCATTTGGTTTCATAATTTATTTTATCAGGATGGATAAATGGATTCATGCGCAGATGACATCCTGAAAACCAGACTATGAAGCCTCCATCAAAGAAATTTCAGTGTATCTGACATTTGAAAGTTATATATACTCTGCTACAGAGAGCAAAGAGTAGGTTCTGTAACCAGGAACATAAAGACTGATGGTGTGGAGTCTCCTTACTCGCACAGCAAGTCGGATGTAAATACCTAAATGAAAATGGTAGTGGCTCTTCATGTCTGATATATTAATCACCTCAATATTAAAAAACAAAAGGAAAATGTTGTAGAGTTCATTAGTGTACATAACTTCTTCTCCTCCTGTTTGACACTATTCTTAGAATTTTGTTTATTTTGATCTATCTCATCATCAATGAGACTGTCAACTCTTGGGGCATGAATTGTGTGATCTGCAAGAGTGATCTGCTCTCGGCAGGGCCTATCAGACACTGTCCTCTGCAGTAACGATATCCCTGCGCCTGTCAAATCAGAGTATAGAGACATATGTAAGCCACAATCTGACAAAAGAGCAGCTGATCGGTACCCCTGATAAATGAAATCAAATGCCATAGGATGAGCAATCTTAAAGGAAATATTTCCATGCTGGAGTCAAGCACACTGCAGGATTATACAGCTGCCACATTACTGCCAGACTTAGCTGACTTTCCTTATTAGTTAGTGAAACTAAAAATATTCCAATACAGGAAGTAGGGGAGAAAACCCATGTTTCCAGCAGTCATCAGACAGGATTTACAGACAGTAAAAAAAAAATAAAATACAGCAATTTACAGCATTCTACAAAGCAGAAGGATAAAGATTAAAGATTTAGGTGCGTGCTTCAAGTAATAGTTCTAACTGTAGTCCAGTCTTTAAATGCTTAAGAGGAAGTGTTGAGACATATTAGTTATTTAGCTTCAATAAATAAGTTTTATTTAGAATAAATTACTTAGGTTTATAATATGGTGTGATTTATGCTGTTTGCCCAGCTTTACTTAGCATGAGTAGCTAGATTTACTGAAGCCTGTTGCAATAGAGTTAATTCTCTTAGTAATTTTCCTAGCAGCTGGTATAGTGCAGTGTTTAGTCTCTCAGTGTAAGGAAAATGCTGATAGCACACTGATGTTTTGGTAGTGTTTTCCTGGGACTCTTCAGTTCCCCATGTTCTGCCAGTGAGTGCAGGTGCACAAGAAGCCTAAACCAGAAGATAAGGAGGCTCCAACCCTCAACAGAGACTGCAAACCAACAAGATAAGAGCAGTCAACGGCCTGCCTGCCTGGACACAGGAAAAAATCCAGCAGGGTGTTAGAAGAGCCCAGACCAAAAAGTCCATTTTAGTCCACCATTGGACTAAAAGACA
The DNA here is from genome assembly GCA_004320125.1 of Scolopax mira. Classification (NCBI taxonomy): domain Eukaryota; kingdom Metazoa; phylum Chordata; class Aves; order Charadriiformes; family Scolopacidae; genus Scolopax; species Scolopax mira. Next base: position 346,735 of record BJBW01002134.1, on the reverse strand, counting down.
GCACCTGAGGGGTGGGTGTAGAGATTGCAAGGGGATAATTGCTCAGGGATTTCTTTTGACATCCCTCTCTGGAGGCACCCAGCCCTGGGCTGAGCCTGCTGGTGTATCTTTCAATTAAATTATTTATTTTCATAAAATCTGATGCCTGAGGCTCTGCTGTAGGAAACCAAAGGTCAAGTCTGAAGAAGGAGGGAGTATATATCCAAGAGTAAATGTGCGTGTGAGGAAGGGGCACCCATCAGCTCCTGGGGGTTGCTTACAGCAAAGGGACCCTGATCCCAGCAGCAAAAGATAGTGTGTTTGCGACTCCTTGGATGGAATGTGAATGTTCAGGCAGCAGCTTTAACACAAGGATCAGGTCTAAGGAGCCACATAAAAGATTCTAAGTTTCTAGGACGTACCAAACGTGAGGTTCGATGCACCAGGAGCATAAAAGCTCTCACAGGGTTTCCACTGACTTAACTCCAAGGAGAAATTGTGTTTGAAAGTGTGGAGATGGAAAGTACACCAGGTTGAATTAAGCAGCTTTATGTCTGCTTACAGGTGCTGTGACAGCTCTGCTAATGCTAGCACACAAAATTCCATCCTGATTTAACCTATATCCTCCGCAGAGCCATACCAGAATCCACATGGCTCACAAATAATAATGCAAAATAAAGCTGTGTCCAGCCACTTCCAATCAGTCATCATCAGACAAATTCAAATGTCTTCATCTCCATCTCATTCCTCCAACAGAGTGGGCTCTAAACCAGTCAGTTCACATCAGGGCTCCTAGTACCAGCATTTCTACAAAGAACCCAATTTTTCATGTTTATCTTTGGTTTTTGAGTCCGCCTTAGTTTCAAGAGCCAAAAAACCCCATCTTCAGCTTCATGCTATCCAGCCATACTGATTTGCAGAAGTGCTTGAGGTTAAAGACTATGAGAAGTGTGGTAAAAAAGGAGATGCAGAAAAATCCACAGCCATCCAGAGTACTTAGCCTGGAGTGTGGGCAAAAATCAATCAGTATCCTGTTCATTCCTCTGTTCTTCAGGTAGAGGATTTTCTATGCATTTTTGCAAATGGCTCCATTAGTATTTATTTTGGTACTTTGTGTTCTGCTGAAGGAGCTGTGGCAGGAGCTGCCGATTGGGGCAGGACTAAAGATTTCATCTTACTGGGGCACTGGAAGCATCAGGTGGGCATTAAGAATGCCTCAAAATCATCTGCACCTGGAAACTGGATGTATTTACTACCCTGTAGGCTCAAAATACTAAATCTGAACATCAGGCTTGGGTGACTGCTGTGCCAGGTTGTTTCCCTTGTCAGGATACGTAGCACAAGGATATCTTTGAATTCCATTATTCTCAGAGAAAAGTTGAACAGACACAGTAATTGCTCCTGGTTTGGGGACCGCAGTGACACCATTTGTGTGACAAAACCCCAATGCTGGGAACAGTAGTGAATGACCCATTAAACTCAATGGGTCTAGAACTCACTTCAGTGCATTTTTAAATTGTATTCTAGAGGTTTTGCAAACAATATTTCAGATATTTTTCACTAAATTAAATCAGTACCATGTTTCTTATTCTGTAGTCACAAATATTTTTCTGAAACCGATACATTGTCACAAATTGTTACGGTACTGTTATTTTAAAAATCCAGTGCTCATTTTTCCATTATCATATTTAGGTAGTAAGTTTGAAAGGCAATACAGAGAAATGCTTGCTTTAGAGGTATTTTAGATTTTTACCATGTTGTTTTTATTGCATCATCATGAATAGTTTGCTTTTACTAGCTTTGATTTTTAAATTTGACGATTACAATAAACAACAGAGTTTCTGAACATTATGACCTAAAACTTAATTATATTAATTGCTATACATCAAAATTATTAGGGCAACAAGAAAACACAGGCAGTATTATCCTTTTACAGGATTGTAGTGATGGAAGATCAGCTTCCACCTCTTTTGCTCTTTTGTATTACCTACTTTTCACTTTCCAGGGAGAAAATGCTTTGAGTAAGGATATGCCAGAACAGTACTTAGCATCATATGAAGACCTACTTCTTTTCTTTACAAAAAGCAACAAAAAATCCTGATGAACTTTAACATCTGCAGTCTATTACAGTAAAATCTCTCCTTTATAACATGCAAAGAGCCCCTACCAGTTATTCACTAAGCAGTTTCAATCAGTTCATGCTTACCTTGGCAATGTAATCAGCTGCTTCCAATAGCAATTTCAGTCCTTTAAATCAGCCACGTTTCCTTATTACATAAGCAGAGCCACCACGAAAAGGTAAATATAATCAACATTTCATACATAAATCCTTTATTGTTCGATTTCTTAACCAGCCAGTCCCATGTGCAGTTCTCTGAATTATTCCCAAGGAAGGACGTGGATATTAGAGGAGGATTTCCTCGACCTAGTGATGGATTTTGAGATTTAGCGAGAGGTGAAAGTGCTAGTGGCAGTCACTATTATCCCTCACCTGAGGAGAAGCTTACTAGGCCCATCAACCTGCACAAGAACCGTGTACTCTGTCTTAAAAATAAAAAAAAATATTATTGTAAATTACTATATGTTTAGTCTTGTCTGCTGGCCCATTTTCCTAATATGGCAGATGTTTTTTTATGGTAGTAAACAGGTCTCTACCAGAATAGATAAAACACCATAAATGAAAATTTCCTGTTTATTTTAGTATGCTTACCATATTGCTGAATAGGAAATACCATTTTAAACTAATGAAAGTTCTTAACTAATCTACCATAACTTTTATATTCCTATTTTGATGCTTTAAAAAATCGCATGAATTGTGAATATATATTTAGTGAAAAATGTCATCATGTTGAGGTTTTAAGACACTGAATTAATCTTCACATTTTGTATGGATTATGACTTTGCAAAATAGTTTGTAAATCAGCTCCAGTCCTCCTTCATTAGCAATGTTCATCTGTAGTGGCCACACAATCAAGAAAGCCCCATGAGCATCCTACTGTACTTTGAAAAGGAAAATATTGATGTATTTGCATACCTCAGTTTTCTCGTTTCACTGGTGGGTTCCACAAGAATGAGGAAAATGAAGTTCTCAGGAGTTTGAGTGATTGTTTTTAATCTGGCACATTTTACATAACCCATTTTGGAAAAAAATAAAAAAGGCATTGCTGAGCATGAAATCCAGTGTAGCAAATATTTTAAGTAGCAAAAAGAGTGAATGTTCAAATTTGAAATTGTAATTTTGCCACAACCACGAGATAGCCAAAGTTACTGAATTACTTTTTAACTTCCAGTTAGAATCCAGTAAAGCAGTCCAGACCCTGGGAACCCAGGATTAAAACACATCTGTTTCCATAACCAAAAGCAGGAGGAAGCAATGCCACCAACTTTCATAGGAAGTAACTTCAGTCTTGCAGCCGAGGTGACTGAGTGGGCACTTGTAAGTGGATTGTCACCTTGTAGATTTAATCACAAACCCAAAATGATGCTCAGGATCACTGGTCAGAGATACACTGACCAGAGAAACAAGTTAGACACACCTGCTGCTACGACTTTCCAACCCTGAAGACAGTCCATTTTCTAGGAAAGAGAATATGCATTTGAAATGTAAAGAATAAAACATGTTTTCAATAAAACAGCAATGGGCAACAAGGCAATGCTTAATATTATGCCCAGTGGAAGTCAGATGCACAGATCTACAGTAAGGTATCCAACATACCAAATGGATGAAGAACTTTTAAGTTCTGCCATATGTTTCACTTTTTTTAAAAGGGCCGAAATACAACTTCAAACCTAAAATCATAGATAGGAAAGGAATCTTGGAAGGTCACTGCATCCAGCTGGTACTGAATCAGGATCAGTTTTACCTCTGTCATTCTCATGGGTTTTTGCCTGGTTTGCAGTCTGAAAGATCTGCGTGTTGAATGCTGAGCAGTGATTTTGTGAATATGTGGTGTCTGGAACATATGCCTTCTTGTGTGCATCAAACTAACTCCTGCATTTGGTGCAAAAGTTTTAGATGACCAACCAAGTCAGGCAAGTCTCTGTTGTGTCTCTCAAGCCAATACAAACTACAAAGGCGATACACCTTTTTACTCTGATGGAGAACAGTCAGGTTTCTTCTAAAATAAGCACTCCTGTAAAGAAATTTTAACTTATTTTTATCTGTTTTCCTGTGAAGTTTTTCAAAGAAGTTCTCAGAGAAAGATGAGCTGTACTGGGCCAGACCAATTCTTTCTCTGGCAGTTTAACCAAGAGGTTTGCAGGACAAGTTCTGGGTGAGCTCAGTATGGTGGTCTCAATTCTGCCCTCCTTTAAAAGCCAATTACACAGTTGTCATTGGCTTCATCGACAATTACATTAGTTTAGCATCAATATTTTTTCACAGGTATTTTTCCTGTCATCCCGTATTCCAGTGGAGTAACCTTGACTGATGGGAGAATGACCGCGCTAATGGATTATTGTTTTACTAGGCCAACTTTAATCTATTTTTGTGTCTTGCTTTGTCATCATCTGTAATTCTTCTCAATCCTATTAAAGCTACCTCTAGTTTCAGACACCCATAACCAAAACACTAACTACATTATACATATGTATTTACTTATGAATAGGCAGGTTTTAATGGCAACACATTGCCTTTCAGCTTACTGTGTTGGAGCTGTGTCCCAATTTGGACTGGCACCACAGTTTTGGCAGGGTTCTTTTCTGCAAATCCCGTTCTGTCTTTTCTAGCGCTGATGCGATTCCAGCCATGAATGTCATGTGGGAAGCACTGCAGCTGAGAAGGCTCCAGGGCTTCTGGCTTACTTAAAACTCTTTTGTGTAGACTCGTGTTACAGGGAATTCGGTATCATGAAGCACAATTGGTCCCAGTGAGGCTTGGCGACTGGAAAACCAACACTGCAAATGGTATCTCTACCAGTAGGTGGTACTGTGCTTTTACTTTAGTGTTAAATGGGTGATTGAGGGAGAGGGAAGAAGTGGAAGCAATTTAAGATGCGTGTTGGTGTGTTTGTTAGATTCCCATATGCAGATGAGGCTGGAATCAGAAAGCACTGGAAAGACTGCAAGCCTTCTGTGGACATGAGCGCTATCGGGCATCACCAGCGTCTTCTAGGCCCTGACCCTGGTTTTTGCGTGACTACTCTGAGCAGGGATTAGCACTTCTGAAATGCCTGTGGGCACAAGCACCGAGTCTGGCCATGGCCAGCAGCTATTTGTGTGCCCTGAGCTGAACCTGCAATGAGGCTATCTTTGTGCCGCCCAGTTTGGGGTGGCTTGAGATGTCTCTTCTCCTCCTAACCTGGAACCTGCAAGGAACAGAGGGACTGGTCCACCATAAAACTTTCTGGGAAAAAAAAAAAAGCTAGAACTTCATTCAATAATATAATTGGGATAAAGAATAAGTGTGGTGATCCTGCAGGAGTGACAGGAGCTCAGAACAGTCAGTTAGGATTTCGCTTTAGCAGAATTTTATTTCAAGCTAAAATAACATAGGAATTCTGGGTTGGTTGCACAGAATAATGCTAAAATGTTTAGACATACAATGGGGATTCAACTGAGATTAGTTCTACTTAACAGAAAATCATCAATATATAATATTGTCACTGATAAAAGTGGTAGAAAATGTAGTTACAATAGGTGTGATAGATCATTCTTGTCATTCATTGTAGTGAAGTAGGGGTTAAGGTGGCACTATCTGGGCATTTTTAAAGCAACATGTATAAAATCAATCTCTTCACAGCAAACACAGCAATCTAATCATATTGAACTGCAATGTAGAGGCATCACTTTTTGTCTCTGATGAAGTTAATTCCTTTACATGTTCCTCCTGCAGGTCTACACTAAATCAGCAGCATTTGGGGCAGGTGGAGTTCCCACGGTCAGAGCTCCACTCTCAAATCTAGCTCAGTAATTTTTGTGCAGCTGTGTCCAGGAAGGACAATAAACCTGTCTGTGGCTGCTGTACTGAACGGAGCTCATGCTCAGACCCTGTCGGGTAGCAGCGACTGCAGGCAGAGTAGAGTAATGCAGAACAGGGAAGCTGAGCAACGATTACAGGACTTCAAAATCCCATAAGCAGCTTTCCTAAATAATAATTAAAAAAAAAAAACAAATCATGCTTCATATCTGCACCTGGACTAGCTGCACAGTGAACAGTTTTACTCACTGTGGTGAAACCCATTGTCATAATCTTCAGTATTTAGGATAATATAATTAAATACTGCATAATATACACATATAAGGAACTCAGTCTATATGTGTTTGAGAAAAAAAATCCTCCACAAATTTAAAGAATTTATGACAAAGCCAAGAAGGCACATAAACTTTAAGTCAGTCCTTCATGGCTGACAAAGAGGCAAGAGGGGTTTTATTAAGGCACAAAAATGTGGTTTCCAATGACTATTTTATTTATAAATGTAAAAGTATAAAGTCGGCTAGATATTCAGTGCTTCCATTTTTATTGAAAACCAACAACTAAAGTCAGCGCTTGCTTAACAGTTAGTTTCAGCAAATCTTTTATTCATTGCATAACTAACATAATTTTAATGTAACTTCTCTCTTGCATTTTCCACACATTTAATGGAAAAAAATAGTATGACAACCCAGAAAAGTACAGCAGGACTTCATAACATCCTTATTTCTCTTTTGGGGAAATGGGAACTGCCTCAAAATTGCTCTGACTGTTAGTGCATATATATTGCTACTTCATACACTAAAAAGGCTGATCTGTGCTTACCCAAAGCTGGCACAGCTCCGCTGAAATAAGTGGAGCTGCGCTGATTGATCTTAGCTGATGATCCAGGCATCGCTCTAAA
>BJBW01002134.1:285003-339809 GCA_004320125.1 Scolopax mira | reverse complement strand
TATTCGCTCAAAGTTCTTTGAAATGAGTTGGGTATGAAAAGTACTAATCATCAATGAAGTACACACACATGAAGTATACCCACTCCCTTCTGTAATGACATGATAGGTTGCATGTTCTTTACATCTGTGCATTGACCTGGACTGTTAGCTACAAATTTTTTGTAACTTCATATTTTTTCTCAGAAAAAAAAGAGTTTCGTAGTTGTGGGAAAGTAACGGAGGAGCGGTGAGGAGGATTGTAAACAGGCTCAAGTGACTTGCAGCTGAGGTATAGAAAAACCACATACATCATACTGATCATAGTTCAGTCCTGTGTATTTAACAAGTAGAACATCTGTGTTTAGCTAACACAGATATCTAGTTATAGATCTCTGAGCGATAGAGGCAGCTATGGAACATACTTGAGATTCCAGCCTTGCTGTGGGAAAGATCCCACAGTGGTAAAGCACGCTTGTGTGACTCCCTGACAGCTTCGTTGCCCTTCTCTGGACCTGCTCCAGCACCTCAACATCTTTCTTGTAGTGAGGAGCCCAAAACTGGACCCAATACTCAAGGTGGGACCTCACCAGTGCCAAGTACAGGAGGAAAATCACTTCCCTAGTCCTGCTGCCCACACTGTTTCTGCTACAAACTAAGATGCTCTTGGCCACCTTGGCTACCTGGGCACACTGCTGGCGTGCATTCAGCTGGCTCTTGACCAATCTGTATCTCAGATGAAATATTTTGTTCATGAGTTAAAAAGACTTTGATGTCCATGGTTGGCTAAAGGAGTTGGCCTGCAGAAATGTTACCCGTGCTGTTTCTCAGTATTCTCGCTCTGGTCCCTGCACTGCAGTGAAGCCCTGACCAGCACGAGCTCTGCCTGGGGAAGAGATGGCCCTTGGCACCTTGCCCTCTCCTACATTCTCTCCTGCTTCAGCAAGCCTTTGCAGGCTGAGCCACTTGCAAGATTGCCACTTCATGTGCTTTGGTCTAATTGCAGGAAGCTGTAAAATTGACACATTTTGAGAGAAACAGGGGTGTGAACATGCAGAGTTGACAGATCTGAGGGGGCACAGAATAAAAGTAGGAGTTGGGAGCAGAACGCAGATACGTGTCTGTCCATATACGTAGTTTTACCCTATGGGCATGCTTATGTTGTACAATGAGATGGAAGTTTGTTCCCAAATTTTCAGAATATACTTTAAGATTTTAATTTAACTGATTTAAATACTATTTAAAATTACTGTTCTTTTATAGCAGTAATCTGTGGGTTTTTTCTAAAGACTCTGTTAAAGCAGAAAAGTCAAACTCCTCTTATAATGCAGCCTGCACTTGGTTCTGAGCAACCTTCTGTAGAAGTTCCTGTAATGCTGTAAAGATAAAGTGGATGGGTAATTAAATGCACAAAATCAAACGCAATGCTCCTTTTCTCCTAGCATAGAGAGGGCTCTTTATATTACAAAGGAAATACGGAGATAAAAAATGAGACTAAGACATCAAAACAGATCTGTTGGTTTAACCCCAGACTGCAAAGTCAAGGATGCCTAAGGTAGAGCAAATTAAGTTGTTTTGATGATGCTGTCATGACATTTCACCAGCCTGCACCAGAGCTTTGCAAATAAGCTTTGCAAAGCCAAAGATGATTAATTCAGGTGCTGTGTGGCAAAGCGTGGTTACCACCCTGCTAGACTCAAGCCAGTGTGTCCCTGTGGTGCTCTGTGAAGGTGTGTTCCATTCCTAGCTCAGTCTAGTTCCGCTCTGGAGAGCTTCGTGCATGGTAAAGGTCCTCAGACTATTTAAGGAACTTTGCTGGGTAACCCTGGGTTAGCATTTAATGCCTTATGAAGCCATACATTTTGTAAATGTATTTCACTTAACGACGTTAAAAGCAAGCGCTTAGAATTCTACCTGGAAACTACTGATTGGGTCATAAAGATAATTGTTTCTTATGACACCCCAGAGCCTGTTCAACCACCAGGAGTCATCTCAGGGTAAGTATCACCAGGTGCTGACCTAGTTCTGTGAAGCTGGAATAGTCTGGCCAGTGGTCAAGGCTAGGGCTGGCAGCCCATCACCAACTGTCATAGAATCACAGAGTAGTTTGGGTTGGAAGGGACCTTTAAAGGCCATCTAGTCCAAACCCCTGCAATGAGCAGGGACATCTTCAACTAGATCAAGTTGCTCAGAGCCCCATCCAGCCTGGTCTTGAACACCTCCAGGGAAGGGGCATCTACCACCTCTCTGGGCACCCCGGGCCAGTGTTTTAGCCTCCTCAGTGTAAAAAATGTCTTCTTTATATCTAGTCTAAATCTACTCTCTTTCAGTTTAAAATCACTACCCCATGTCCTATCACAACAAGCCCTGCTAAAAAGTTTGTCTCCATAATTCTTATAGGCCCCCTTTAAGTACTGAAAGGACACAATAAGGTCTCCCCAGAGCTTTCTCTTCTCTGAGAAGATGGACTGAACAATCCCATCTCTCTCAGCCCGTCCTCACCGCAGAGGTGCTCCAGCCCTCTGATCATTTTTGTGACCTCCTCTGGACCAGCTCCAACAAGTCTGTGTCCTTCCTGTGATGAGGGTTCCAGAGCTGGGCACAGTACTCCAGGTGGGGTCTCACCAGAGCGGAGCAGAGGGGCAGAATCACCTCCCTTAACCTGTTGGCCACTGGCCACGCTGCTTTTGATGCAGCCCAGGATGTGGTTGGCTTTCCGAGCTGCGAGTGTACGTATGTCCAGCTTTTCATTCACCAGTACCTCCAGTTCCTTCTTGGTAGGACTACCCTCATCCTTCATCCCCCAGCCTGGATTGATACCGGAGGTTGCCCTGACCCAGATTCAGGACCTCCCGCATGGTCTTGCTGAAACTTAGGAGGTTCACAGAGGTCCACTTCTCCAGCTTGTGCAGGTCCCTCTGGGTGGCATCCCATCCCTCGGGGGTGTCCTTTTACGTGGTTGCACGTTAAACTTGCTCTCCTCCCGGGTGAAGGAAAGTTAAATATACAGGAAGACACCAATATGCCCAGGCACCCCAGGAGAGAGCTCTTACCTTCGGATTCAGTGCTTGGGCGGGACCGCAAAAATCCCCAGGGGAGAACCGGGACTTTGTAATGAATTATACAAACACCACCCCCCCACACCCCCCCCCCGCCGCCTCCTCCCCGGGGTCCCTCCCGGACTCCTTCGTGCCCCCTCCGGTGGGGGACGCCACCTCCAGCCGCCTGGCCGGGGGGCGGCGGGGCGGGCAGGGCGCGCCCAGGTGCGCCGGGACGGGCGGAGCCTCCGCCGCCTCCCGCGTCGCTGCGGAGCCATGGGGCAGCGAGAGGCGCTGCCCGCCCGCCCGTCCTGCCGCACCGGTCAGTGCCTGCGCGGGCGCGGAGGGGAGGGGAAAGCGAGGGGGACGCGGGGCTGGGGACGCGGGGCTGCGCGGAAAGTGCGCGGTGACGAGCGGAGAGGAAGGCGCGTTATGTCCTGCAGCCCCCCCGCACCGCGTTGCCGCGACTCCTGCGTACGTCAGACTTGGCTCCGCCGTGACGTCACGCAGTTGCTTTCCCAGGAGCGTGGCGTCGAGGGGGGCTCCAGCCCTTCTTCCCCCGCGGCTGCCTCCGGGTCTGAACCCTCTTTTCGGCGTCTTTTTGTGCATTTTTGCGCCGGGGAACGATCCCTTGGTGTTTCCCGGGTGATGGAGAAACGGCATTTCGTGCCCCTGCCGGGTGGGGCAGTAAAAAAACGATCAAATTGCGTGTCCAAATAGTTCTCCAGGTGACTCAGGACCAGTAAGTTCGGTGGCCGGTTAAAAAGCGAACCAGGAACGCCTGGTCCTGGAGTTAAACGTGCGACCAGGAGTGTGTGGTATCGGGCTGGGCTGATCCACCTCACTCAGCTAGAGAATATTTAGGTAATTGAGAAAATGTTTTCAGATTGAGCTGAATCGTAAAAATACACCAGGAGTTAAGAGCGGTTCCCGCCCGGACGCCGGCTGGTTTCCTGTTGCTATCAACCTTGAGTCAGAGCTGGGGGAGTTTACTGTTGGCAAGGAGGGGTTCTGGCTGACACAGGTTGGTGTTTGTTGATGTTTGGAAGTGGGAGGTGAAACCAGCTGAGCTACAGTTTCTGGGTGCTGAGCGAGTCAGGCGGCCCCAGAGATTCGTCACCTTCCGCAGTCCTTCCAGGTAATCTTCAGACCGGTCACAGTGGGCAAATGAAGTCATAGCAATTCCTGGATCAGCCTCCTCTTCCCAGCTCTCGGGTCATCCTTTGGTCAGTGGAGTGACACTTCACATGACAGTGGAACAAATGACACAATTTATATTTTTTTTTAAATGAGAAAAAGCTTCTCGGCACGATAAACAGAGATCACAACCATTCAAATTGACTCTTCTCACCTGGCAGACGGAACAGGCAAAAAAATCTGATGTCTCTTTGTAAAAATGAGCAAAGATGATACTGCACAAAGAGGAGAAACATCCTGTGGCAGTCACTGAGTGACTTGCTGCAGATGGCATGATTAAATTTTTGGTATTTGAGGTCATAAAGTGTGCTGGGAAATGGAAGATTTACCATTCGGTAGAAAAAGCAGTAGTGGTGTCATATGGAAGGGAATAAGCCTGGTGGTCATCTCCAGCTCAGTGGAAGTACACCATTCACAATGAAAGTACACCAAAAAAAGGGGAGCAGCGTGTGGTTTCCCTCCCTTCAGAAACCCAACACGCTGATAAAAAGCTGCCTTTACCATTGCAGGTAGCTCAAAGACCCTACTTATCCAGAGTTTTTGACTTGATGCTTTCTTCTAATTAAAGGCAAGAACTCTTGCTGCTTCTCACGTAAAGCCTGTAGGAGCTGAGTGGTGATGGTACAACTCTCGCCCGTCCGGTTTAGCATCATTTAGAGGCATCAGGAGCTGAGGGATTCATTCACGGGCAGCCTCTCTGCTTTTTTGCCTTGCTCTGATGTTGTGTTCTCTGAGAGAAACGTTTATGCTTCAAGGACTTCTCTGTAATTTTCTGTTGTAATTTAATCTTTAATAATTATGTCAAAACTAAAGTGCCGGCAAAATTTTCCTCTTCTAAGACCGTGCTAACACTTCAGGGTTTTAAAATACTTTCAGATACAGATGCAAATCCCATTTTTTTAATATTTTCCAGTTACAACTTCTAGTAACAATAAGATGGCAGAATACTGTCTGTTCCTCCACACTACGCAAAAGTACTTTTGTGTAGTTGTAAATCCTTTAAGATTTGAATGTTTGGCTGCGGAGTATGGACATCACCAGCTTGGGAGGACATTTTTTGCATAGTCTGGCTGAGCAATACAGAAGCAAGTCCTGGTACATAGAAACTCTCTTGGCAAACAAAGAAATGCGATTGCACAGACTGAAAATAGGAGTCGTACCTTCCTGTGGTGTGTTTGTTGTCCAGTACGGTGTGGGAAAACTGGGAGCAGGGACTTGCTCTGGTTCCTTACTTGTAAAGAGTGGTATCTCCCAGCGTTGGTATCAGCAGTGTTGGTTGCAAATGAAGATATGCTGTCAAATTTCATACTGTTTTAATACTTTTGATATTTTAAATATCCCTTCCCAAACAGTGCTAGGTGAATTATCCAAGGCTGCATATTGTTAATTGTGCAGTGAAGTACTTTTGACAGAACATTAATATTTCCAGAGCTTAGGTGTGAACAGGTACAGAAGAACATCCTTTTCTACCAAGTGTTTTGGGAGCCTCCAAGTGTTTTTTTCAGTCGGGGAAAAAAAAAAAAAGGTATATTACTGATGGTGCCACTTAGCAGGATGAATCATTCATGTGTCATTTTAATTACAGGGGAAGCCCAGAAAGCAAAACTGTTTGTTGCATCCATTGCTTTATATGAATCACAATGGACTGAGCTTCTGTACTTCAGCTGCTGCGTATTTTAACATGTCTTCACAATAAAACCTTTCTTTCCAAAGAGGTTGTCCTCAAAAGCTGTTCCAGACTAGATTCTCCGATCCACTGCATTCTACCACAAGAAACTGTGAAACTGCCAGCCCTGTTGCAGCTCTGCTGCCTGACCCCTCTGTGCCCATCAAAAATAGCGACTCCTTTTCTTCTTGGAAATGCAATACCTCTTTTTCCTTTAAAAAACAGATGTAGGCTGGTGGCAACGGCCTCGCTACCACAGGCTGTTGCGGTAGTGATGCTGTTAAGACTTGGCTGGTGGAGAGTGTGAAGCTTCACTTTGAGCAACCTGGTCTGGTGGGAGGTGTCCCTGCTGGTGGCAGGGGGTTGGAACTTGATGATCTTTGAAGTCCCTTCCAACCCAAACCATTCTATGGTTCTGTGGTTCAGTCTTAGCTCAGGCTCCCCCAGGCTGGGTTGCAGGGATAGCCAGGGGGGCTGTCCCGGGCAGGCCCTGGACTTCCTATGGCTGGGGGTTGTTGAGGTTGGATGAAAATTGCTGTGAGGTGTTAATGACGCCTCCGCCTCAAAATTTTACGAGTGCTTAAAGAAGGTCTGGCTCACGCAGTAGTCACTGACCAATTTTAATAAAATGTATTAGTTGCCCACATACAGCAAGGGTTTGCTCTCTATATAGATATTCTTTTTTTTCTCTTTTTTAGTGCTTTGTCCAGATCTCAGCTACAAATGTAAAAGCAGAAGCCTGGAATTACAGCAGGTTTACCCCAGCAGGCAAAGTCTGAAATAATGGATTTGGCTCTATGTTTGTATTTGGAGGGTGTGGTCTCTGCACAGCACAAAAGAAGCCTTTCCTTGTGAGATTGGGTAGTGTTTAGGATTCAATTTGAGTTTTACATTGAAGATAGTATTTTAGTGCAGCATTGCCCTCATCGCTTGATTGAGCCAACATAGTGTGAAATAGATATATAAAATAAGGTATGCACCTGTGAAATTACAGGGGTGGGTAATGACCTGGGGAAGCATCGTGCATGTTGTGTGGATTTTGTGAATGATTTGCACCATCAGAAATGACAAGTGCTCTGGGAAGAGATGGAAAGGAGTAAGCAGAGCAAGGACAGGGCTCCAACAGAGCTGTGCCTGGTTCATGAATCACTTGTCCTTCTTTTTCTCCTCCCAGGGGCCGTGCTCTCTTTCGCTTGCCATGACTCCTGCCAAGCATGGTGCCAGATCATCAACGTCTCTGAATCACGCTCTTCTCTCCTCGCCTCGATGGACAAGGTTCTCAATGAAACCAACCGGAGCATTTCCACCTCTGCTGGAAGCAAATATCGCCTCTACGTTGGCTTGGCTTTGGCGATAAGTTCCAGTATCTTTATTGGTTCTAGTTTCATACTGAAGAAGAAAGGACTTTTGAAACTGGCAGACAAGGGAGTTCCCCGAGCTGGTAAGCGGTGCTGGGGGATGCCTTGCTCCTGCTAGGGGCACAAACACCTCTTAGAACTTGGCAAAATCAAGGTTCGAGTCACAGATCACACGTTGAGAACCGTTGCAGTTGAAAACTGTCGTACTTTAACCGTGATCAGAAGTCCTGTCCTGGCTGGGGATGGAAATACAGTATTATTTCTCTGTGTGTGATTAGAGAGACTGGGATTTCAGAATTCCTAGGGCTATGGGGGCAGCGGTGGGTATTAAATCTAGTGAGTTGGTGATATTTCCTCCCTGACAGCAGCTAGACACCAAATAAAATTCTCCATTCATCTTACCCTTCAAAATGCCTTTCTCTCTCTTTTTTTTATTTTGTCTTTTTCCCCCCTCATTAGAAATGGAAAGGCTTAAGATGGTAACTAGGTTTAGGGTTTGGGTTTTATTTTTTTTACAAAAGGAAGTGCAATGAGCTGTAGAAAGGTTACTTACAAAAGTTTCTGGAGTTACAAACTGTTCTTTCATCAAAGTCAACAGATGAAGAGCTAGAAAAATACCAGTTGAACTAATTTCATCACTCCTTTTGTATGGATTTAAATACATATCATTAGAAATATTCCTTTGTTTGTTGTGTTTATTGTGATATACTATTTTAGAGAATACAGTTATTTGAAGCCAATGTTTTAGTGCATGTTCAATATACTTACGTTTTATGTAAAAAAACCCAACAAACTAATGCATGCAGTTGTATTTTTCTTTCTAATTTTTCTTGATTATCATATAAGAGAATTATATATAATATATCTGTAAATTATACATAAGAGACTATTATATAATAGAATATTATAGTATAAGCAGAGTCAAAATGCAGCTGTCTCTCTCTGTATCAATATATCGGGTCTGACCTGGGGAAGCACTTTGAAGCATTTCTTAAGCTCATCAACAATATTCATGGACCTTTTACTTCTGCTTGGAACTTCCCTTTAGTCAAATACCATTTTTCAGAAGTCCAAGCCACAAAGCAATACAGTGATTAATAAAAATGTCAGTCAAAAATAAAATTTTCTTCATGTTGCATCCAGATAACATGCTCTTTCAATACTTTATATGACTAGAGGTAAATGTGAAGCTGTAGTTTAGTTATTATAATAAGTGATCTCTTTCTTCTAAGATGAGATTATTTTTTCTACTTTCAGGACAGGGTGGATATTCTTATTTGAAGGAATGGCTGTGGTGGGCTGGATTGCTTTCAAGTAAGTCACCTCTTTCCCCTCAACCTATATGTAAATGCTGCATAAAGCAGATTGTTTTAAATAGATATATTCCCTGATTTTTCACTCCTCTCACTTAAAAGAAATGCCTTTGCAGTCAACTTTACAACAGAAGCCATTCTAATATCCCATCTCTCAAATACTGTGTTTGCTCCTTGCAGAATAACAATCTTTTCTTTAATATCCAGTCAAAAGCAATGGGATTGAATCTGCCCAGCTTCTAGGAATACTTAGGGGAAAAGTATTTAACTTTCTTCAGCCTTTACTACATCCAGAGGAGGTTAGATAATTTTAAAAGGAAAATTTGCATATGTAGTGTAGAAGAAAGATTTTGTTTTATATTTGCTGTCCTACAGAATATTTACATTGATATTCCTTTTATTTGTCCCTGTCACCTCAACCTGATCCAAATGTTCTTTCCTCTGCAGTGGGATTAGGAGAAGCTGCGAACTTTGCTGCCTACGCCTTTGCACCTGCAACCTTAGTTACCCCCTTGGGAGCCCTGAGTGTTCTCATAAGGTTAGTACAAACTGGGAGCAAATTTCAGCAAATGAACCATCTGCTGCCTGAAGGAAAAGTACTGCCTTTGGCCAAAAGTAGAGAATTTTGATAAGAAAACTGAAAATCAACATATGGACAAAAAAAAATGCCTGTTGCTCCTTGGTGGAAAGGTCCCTTTCTTGTTTCAAACTGAACTTTCTGGGTAGAGGGAATGAACAGTCTTATTCCAAAGACCAATGTCTGTTTTCCCAACAGTTTTCCACCCATATTATAAAGTATTTCTTATCAGCATATAGCAGATATACTGCTGATGCATAGTGATAGAAGGCTGTAATTCGTGTCTTCCTTGAGAACTGAAACATTCTCACGATGAATGTTCTGAGAAATAATCTAGTAGTAAAATGGAATCACTGTATTTTAAATGTAAAACTCAAGCCTTAAAAATAAGAGTATACTATATGAAAGATTGGGTTTCAAACCAACCTGGGCCATGTTGTTATTTATTTTTTAAAAAAAGATGTTTGCAGTAATCTAATGGCTAAAACTGCAGCCATTCTGTCATAGCAAAACCAGTGTAACTGTCACCTACAGATGTGCTGGGACCAGCGTGTAGGTGGATGCAGACTGACTGGCTGGCAGCTGGCTGCTGCTTAGCAAAAAAGCCTGAGTTTTAAGGCCCTCTCCTTTGATGTGAATACCAACCTTTTCGATTTTCGTGAAACAGAGAGGTCGTGAGACCTTTGTGTCAGTGAGTTACCCTTGAGTGAAATAGCCATAATTTGATCATCAAGTTGAAAAACTGTGAGCACGTCTACACCCCATTAAGCCTGTGTCTGTGCCTAAGGTTGTGCCTTTTGAGGTAGCCTCATTTAGGCTGTGTTGTTACCCTTAGGTTAAATCTTGAACCCCTTGGAGAGCCTGGGGGCTTCAAAGGGTGAGACATGTCTTCTCTGTGTTCTGGGGGGAGTCCTGGCAAAGCAGGCAGAAACTCTGCCTGGGTGGGAGAGCCCAAGGAGGGATGAGGAACAGTTTCCAAAGCTTGTGTGCAATGGTTCTAATGGCAAATTAAGTGCTTTAAACCATCTTTAAAAGAACGTTAATAGCTCATATGGTCGATCTATAGGTGCATGAGAGTATGTATCCCTGACCCAAGCAATCAGAAATGAGAAGTTCCTTGAGCAATTTGGACCCTTTACAACCTGGAGGAGAGGGATCAGGGTTGCTAACCCCCACTAAAACCTGACCTGGCCTTCTTGCAAAACGCCTTAAAGTTTGATTGTTTCAGGCTGGTTTCTCATATATCCAAATTCAAAAAAAGCTTTTGAATTACTGTCATGTTACACAGACAGATTTTGAATGTCTCGCCTGCCTGGTGGAGACCGAACCTTTTATTTCTATTTTGCCAAACAGTGCTATATTGTCATCTTACTTTTTAAATGAGAAGCTGAATATTCATGGAAAGCTGGGCTGTATACTGAGCATTTTGGGGTCGACGGTCATGGTTATTCATGCCCCTGAAGAGGAGGAGGTCACGTCACTTGACGAGATGGAAAGAAAGCTGCAAGATCCAGGTCTGTGTGCAATTGTAATGAACTCGTGCTACAGTTCATAGGGAAGCTTTTGGGACGCTGAATAACTTTTAGCATGTACTTGGATGCAGCCTGTTGTTTTCTCTCATATGCGTTATCCTCTTCCCTTCCCTCTTTCTTACAGCGTTTGTTACCTTTGCTGTCCTCCTAACAGTTGTGGCCCTCATGCTGATTTTTATCGTGGCTCCAAGGAAAGGTCAGACGAATATACTGATCTACGTTTTAATTTGCTCACTCATTGGTGCCTTCTCTGTTTCATCTGTGAAAGGCCTGGGCATTGCCATTAAACAAATGCTGGAGTGGAAGCCAGTTTATCGGCATCCATTGGTTTACATTTTGGTGGGCATCTTGGTGCTCTCAGTCAGCACTCAGATCAACTATCTCAACAAAGCGTTGGATGTGTTCAATACGTCTCTAGTGACACCTATTTATTACGTGTGTTTCACCACAACGGTTCTGACATGCTCTATCATCCTGTTCAAGGAGTGGAGTAGT
Source organism: Scolopax mira (assembly GCA_004320125.1). Lineage (NCBI taxonomy): Eukaryota > Metazoa > Chordata > Aves > Charadriiformes > Scolopacidae > Scolopax > Scolopax mira. Next base: position 328,657 of record BJBW01002134.1, on the reverse strand, counting down.
ATGGACCTGGGTGATATCATTGGAACCCTGAGTGGATTCTGCAGTATCATCATAGGCATTTTCCTACTGCACGCTTTCAAAAATACTGATATCACCTGGAGTCAGTTGATGTCTGCTGTTGCCAAAGAACCATCGTTACCACACCGTGAACCCGAAACCTGTCACACTTTACTGGAGAGCATGGAGGAGCCAGCTTTGGCATATGAGGAGGACAACATTTCATTCAGTCCATGAAACTTTAAAATGGTGCTCATCATCAAAGTATCGTGACTTACAGGCTCAGCCCACCTGTGTCTACCAAAATGCTTTACTTTTCTGCAGTCCTCTGGACAACCGTCTCTAAGGCCAGTTAAGCGCGGGTCACTCCTCTGTGCCAGGTGGTGGTAGTAATGAATGAAAATGTCCAATAATTAACATGACAGACAGAAACCTGGTGGTGATTATACGTCAGGCAATGAAAAACCTCATCCTTTTTTTATGCACCATCTCCTACTGGACAATTTTAGGAGAAAATATTGGTCTTTGTAAGCTATGTTTACAAAGTGCAGTTTTACCATTATGATAAAAGATAATCCATACTGAAGGGACAAGTGCTCTGCTCTATCTTAGTGATGGCCTTAATATTTCAGGCTTTCTTTATATTATTATAATTTATTGCCAAGCAAACTTGTAGATAGTCTACCTGAAGGATACTCATTGGAGATAAAATATGAAGAAAATATTTTTTAACCCTTTTAGCTTTCCATATAAAATTTTGTGCGAGTTATTTTTCATGACCTACTAATGAACTTTGAATAGAAGTCACCAAAAATTTCATTAAATGTGGTTCTTGGTAACCATTCTCCTTCAAAATCCACTTTCTAACAGCAAAGTCTTTTGCCTTAGGAGACCTGAATTGATTGAAAATCCCTGGATGTGCATGTGCCTTTTAATTTCTAAACTATCACCAAGTTACATTTTTAAGACAAAGCAAATTAATTAAAGGCCTGAACACAGTTGCTGTCGGCTTAAAAAAATTACATAAGTTAAAAAGAATAGATTATTTGAAGGCCGAAGAAAACCAGAATATGCATTTAAGAATTTCAACTCTGTTTTATACTACTTGGAGTCTTGAAAAGGGTTTTACTTATTTCCATGCTTCTTTCTAATATTGCCATCTATTCATCAAAACCCAGTTAAGCTTTTCAATTTTTTTTCTCATTTGCCAAAAAGATATCATTGGCTCTCAATAGCAAAACAGTCCTGTTATTTTATATTCCTTTATAAAAGCAAAATCCGTTTTCCAATCTGTGCGCTATTTCTAGAAATGCTAGGCAAAGGAAGGGCTGCAGACAAGGAGTGAGAAACATCAAAATACCTTTTACTGTAGTTTCGCCTTTTCATCTTTTCCAAAAATGAATATTCATTTCTATTAGCTGTTTTAGCTATTAATCCACTGTAGGCCTTGAAGATTAATATCTGTACCACAGTGTGCTCCTCAGTTGTGGTCACTGATCTTTATCTCACAAAAACAGCTTGCACAGTCCATGGTTTAGTCATTACAATCCCCTTTGTTGGCACTTTGTGAGCAAGAACGTGGCTTCAGCAGTCTCACGTGTGGGTCATGACGGGCTCATCAGAAAGGTAATATTTCCAATTCTTGGGTTTTTAAGTGTGAGTCCAGAGCCTTTGCCAGAGGATGCTGGCAATTCAGCAATTAAAATTTGATTTTAATCAGCTGAGATTTATATGCCAAGCAGAGGCTCCTCATAAAGCAGGCTCTAATGTGCAAAAGGTGTAGTAAAAGTGGACAGTTTGGATGGATTGTGAAAGAAAGATGTTCTGTGAAAGAAAGCTCATAATTTAGCTGTAAGAACAAACATGTTACTACTGATATTTCATATATGTTTGTGTTGTGCTTCCGTTTTGAAAGATGTTCATGAAACATCTCACTTTTTAATGATTTTTAATGATAGCTTTAGAAGCTATCCAAACTAGAAAGTAACACTAGGGATACTGGCTTAAAGTTATTTGTAAATGACAAGCACTTTTTTTTTCCACTTGGATAGGTTTGTACTGGACATACCTACAGGAGGAGGTAGAAACTGTATCAATCACTTGCACCTTATTTCTAAACCCTCATTTTTACAATGAAGAGCATATCTTTAAAAAAGTGATATGTAAAAGTTTGTCTCATTGTTCTGCTCACAGTACTCTGTAAGATGCTGCAGGTAATCTTGCTATCTTTCTGATAGGAAAGAAAAGAGAAGCCCAGAAGATGTCATTAAGCAATTGGTATTTAGGTTATCACCTGTGATTATCCAGTTTGAGAAGCACTTTCAGTAGAGCCAGAGGTGGCAGTGCTGTTACCCCAGCAAAAGAGACATCATCACAAAATATGTACTTACCTTGAAAATACAATGACAATGTCGTGTCATAGAGCTTGGGAATATTTTTCAGCTTTCCAAGTGATGAGACTTACAGCAATTTTTGCTGTTAAAATGCATGTGTTAGAAGTGCTTCAGAGAAGAAAATATATAAACAGAGTTTCATTACTTTTCAGGTAATATGTCGAGAATACTTTGACTTTATCTTCCAGATCCAAGCTACAAAAATACATATAGTTAAAACAGGTAGTACAAATAATAAAAGGACTAAAGATGGAGTTTTATTTACAGTTTGTTTTTTAACAAAAAGCTTGCATTGCTTTTCACTGTGAATCACTCATACAATTTAAAGAATAACTAAAGAAAATGTGGTTTGACCCTCAAAAGAGATCCTTTTGTATAGCTGGTAGCCCCTGTATTTACTAATACAGTCATCACCGAGGTGTGACCAAACGGGTTACTTGTATGAAGAAGCAACCAGTCCAGTTCTTGAATGGATGTGCATTGGCATTTGTTTAAGGTTCGTAGTAATACTTTCTTTGAGAAGAGCCTGGGCTCTTTTTATACCAACTTCTGACACTAATTAACTTGTACCAATCAAAATTTATGTGTTTTCTACTGGACCTGCATGTCTGCTTTTATACATTAATGTCTACGAGGAAAAGAATGTTTATTTCTTACAATGTCAGAAAACCAAAGTTAATGCTTATTTTTTATGATGTGCAAAAAGACTATCATGATAAGAAGTAAATTCTTGATTATCATTTTGTATAAAAACATTTTCTGTAAGAGATATTTTTTGGAAGATGTTTATATTTAGTTATTAATTTGGAATAATTTAAAATTTTAGAGAAATCATACTGATATTTCTCTTGTAATAAATTATTCATATAGTATGTACTAAATGATCTGTGTTTTTTAAACAAGGGATAAAAAGGAGTGTCGTTCTTATTTCTGGTAAGTATTTAAATGCTATCTGTTAGATCAAAGGTTTTAACTGCTGATACCTACCTATGCACACGTAAGTGGATTGGAGGTGAAGGTGGTCTGGCTGATGTCCTTGCAGTTCATGTGCACCTGGCCTGTTTGTGACCTTCTTTAGCTTTGATTTCTGCTAGTTTTTCTGATAGGAAAGAAAATTTTTTGCTCCCCTAGAAAAGACACATGTGAAACTACTGTATATTCACCGTAAACTAAAATGTCTGTAATGTTATGATGGAACTGGAGGGAAGAGTATGGGAAGATCAAGAGGTTTTAGCCTCTTTTACAAAATTACCCAATTTGTCCAGATCTGTTATTTGTACCCTGATGTTCTGTAAAAAGCATCAGCAAGGAACATTTGATGCTAATGACTAGTATTCAAAAGACAGATTTTCAATTTTTCAATGAGTTGTCAGGTTTTCCAGGCAGGGAAATGAAAGATACTATCTAAAGTAATCTGAAGTGTTTTGGAAAGTAGAGGGAATGGTTAAGAACTAGAACAAAGGAAACCTCAGAGGCAATACATTGCTAGACAAATTACAGCTTTTAAATGTTGATACAAAACAAATCGTGGTAGCTAGTCATTACTACCGTACCTCAGGACAAATTAATGGGCCATTAAATTCATTACATAGCTGTGCTGATTAAATGTAGGTAGGTCAAGAAGACAACGGGTAGGTTAAATAATCTGCAGGGAATTTGAAAGTAAGTACATAGGTTATTACTTTCTATAGAAACCTGTTCTACCTTCTTCCTTTACCTGCCTTCCCAGCCACAATTGAAGCAGCCATGCTATAAAAATTTTCTACCCCAAAGCACACTGACTCAAAACTTCAACCGCTCTACTCGTCACGGTTGCATCCTGGAACTATAGGGGGGATTATATACTCCCCCCAAACACTATTCACTGTTTAAATTCCAGCAAAACAAAACTGGTGAGTTTGTTAGAAGATACTCTTTTAGCAGAGTGGGTTTCTGTCAGGCTTTAAAATGGAACCGAGGGTCAGAAAAGGATGGGGAGGATGGTGTGTAAGGGAGGGGTGGAGGGGGAAATTTCATCTGAAAACCAAATGGCCCTGGAGATAAATGTCACCGGACCCGTGCACACAAGTAATTGATCTGCAATGCTCATCAGGATTACTTTTAACAAGGTAAGTTGTTTCACTTTTAGAAAATACATTTCATTTTATCAACAATGTGGCTTTTCTGTAGAAAAGTGTATATCCCAAGTGGCTCATGCACAGAAGCTGGGAACTCTGCCTTTTTTAACTCCCATTCATAACACTGACTTGCTGCAAGTTTTCTGATTTTGATCAGAAAGTATCAGCTGAATTTTTACAAACACTGAGCTTTTGACCAGACATTGCCTATATGGAGGTGTGATAGTGTCTCCTTCTAATGCCTCTTCCAGGTCTCTCCTTATCACACAGCTAACGTATGTGGGTCTGTTTGCTCTCAGGTGCCTCTTTATGTTTAGTGACACGGGTGGCAGTTCAACAGTCTAAGTACTTTAATTTTTGCCTATTCAAACATGGTTAGAGTTTGAGCTAAGCTCAGAGATACCGTGAGGTCTAAGGTGGCTTACTTAGTCTTTATTTATGGGCGTAGCTGTTCTGGTAAGTCACTGTGCTGTACATACCTGACCTTTGTCCTGTAGATCTTTCTCATTGCTGGTTGAGCACTGACTCTGAAGCCTGTTCTAGTGCTTTTTCATTTATTTACTGTCAGCCTGATGACAGCAGCTGTTAAATTTATCTGCGTCAGAGTGTTAAGAGCAGTCTATTCATAATTTTCCCAAAGCAGCCTACAGAAGGATTATATTTAGAAGTTGAAGGCTCAGTAGGCAAGCATTATTGGCTCCGTGTATTAGACCAACATGTTTCAAGGATGGATGAATATTCACCATGGGGTGACTCAGTGAAATGAGCATTTGCAGGGTGTTTGGAGTACATAAACCTCCTGGAGCTTTTTATTGCATGGTACTGAGGTGTATTACATATTAACTTGCAGTAATAAATGTGGCAAAGCCAGTTTTACGAGAGCTATTCAAAAAGATGTCTCATTCATTATTCAAAGTCCACATGTACTTTGGTGCTGCAGAGAGAGTTTGAATTTTGCATTTGTAGCGCACCATCTGCTGAAAAGCCTTGTACTTTTGTGGCCTGGGCATAAATTGTGGTGAGCTCAGGGTGTGTACTGCGTTGTATAGATTGGTATTTAGGCATAGGTTTAAGAAGGAACTGAATGCTCATAAGTGAGTTGATTATAAAATTACACAGTGACCTCAGTTGGTGGTAATTTTTCTAGCAGATTTTATGAAACGATAGGGATATCAAGCTTCACTTGAAGCAGAAATGACTTAAAAGTGTGTTTAAAGCTACTCCCAAATGTTCCAATATGAATAACAATTTCTTTTTTGAAGGGATGATAACTATCAAACTACTATTGCAGTTAGGATGAGCAATTAATTCCAGGAGTCAATTCGACTTGGAGATGCCACCATCTTCTGGAAATTCAAAACTTGGGATGACTGATATATCTTGTTATTGTTACGGTTAATTTTTAAATTTGGAAATGAAAAATTAAATTATGTGGAACTCAACCATTCTTTAGCTAGTGTGTTTTACTTATTTGGTCTACAAAGTGCTATAAAACTAAATATTATGATGTATTTACCTATAAGTAATTCACAATGCAATCACGTATTTTAAAGAACCTATTTATTTGTAATGGTCTGGCTATTTTATATTAAACAACTATTAACTTAATCTGCCTTTTCTTCTCTAGAATACATTGGTGTCAACCAAAATTAAGATTTAAAATTAAAAGTGAATAGTAACATAAGAAGTAGGATTGTCCGTGTCAGATATCACAGGATCCATCTGAGCTAGAGGAATTCAAAGCACTTGATTTTACTGTCAGGCTCCAGCTTTAACATGTCCATTAACCATTCTGGGCACTTGCAAGGGGAGGACTAAGGCAAGAACATTGGAGTGGGCAGCAACAGTGGGAGAGGTCTGGATAAAATAATCCTTGCTCCCCTTGTTTATACAGAACTGGTGAAGAAGATGCCTTGACTTGCAGCAGAAGTTTAAAATGCTTCAGGGATGCTCAGTCTTTCCAGCTGCTGAGTTGTGACTTGGGAGCTGCTAAATGATGCCTGCTCCCTTTGCCCACCTTTCTCCACACGCCTGGGCGATGCTCCAGAGGTTGGTACTTCACTTGCTGCCCCTTCTCTGAAAAGCTGCCCCTCTGCTGCAGCACCACGTGCTTTGTGGCCAAAGGGCTTGCCTTTCAACGTGACCTACCTAGAGCTGTAGCAGAGGTTCTTCCATAATTATTATTGCCATTAATCAGTATTCCCCAGTCCATGAGTTATATTAACTACTGAATAATTTAATAATATTGTTACAGGAATTAGCGTAGCTCTGACAAAAGAATAAATAAAAAGACCTAGATGGGTGACTAAGCTTGGTTACTTCTTTCCAGACAGATTTTTCTCCCTAATCATGAAAACGGAGCCTTGAGAGCCCTGACCCCCTCTCCTGAGGTATCTTTCTCAAATGAGTAAAAATTAGACCAAGCCTGAGCAGCTGCTTCAGTGCATAGGATGTTGGTACTGCAGTTTAAGTGGAGCCTGCTGTAAGAGGCTGAGGGGTTTTTTGTATCAGCCAAGTTACTGATATGCTTAATGCTAACCTTCCAGTAAATATATTCACGTAAAATCTCTGATTATCCCATCTCCGTTATATCTGTGAGTGTCACCACTAACTCTGCAAAAGTAGGACGTCCTTCAGGTTTCTGAAAAGAAAAGCAGAGGATAAATTTATATTAGCAGATTGATAAACTATAGCACCAGACTTCAGAAGATGGTTACAAGTGCCTATGAGCTACCATTTAAAAATTACATTTTATTTTACTAATACAGAAAAAAAGATTGAGTTTATTATTTGAGGGAAAGAAAAATCATCAGTTTTTCATGACACCAGCAGTGTGAACACAGCCACTTCTCCAAGCATTCCTAAAGTTTCTTTACATTTATTTCAGTTCTGGACCAGAATTCCTAGAGGATTTGTCCCCTGCAATGGATCACTGGAAAGCACTACCTCTCAGGAAATTATGGTACTTTCCTGGGCTGGTGAAAAGGGATCTTTACTTTTGTATCATTTGATGTATTGCAGCTGAGCGTGGAACAAACCCCTGGCTGATAGCAGGCAGGAGAAGAGAGAATTTCCCCATCCTTTCTCTGCAGGCTGGCAGCTCAAGCAAGCAAGATGAAGTTTAGGTTTCAACCTCTTAAGCTTTTTTTTTCCTGCTTTCTTTTTTTTTTTTTTTCTCCACTTAGGGTCTAAAAATTTCATACAGAGTTAAAAGATGGGCAATAAAGCAGAGGTAGGATGAAGGAGGCAATGGTAGCAACAAGGTTCTCCAGATACTCTCAGCGTACAGCTGCCTATTTACATGAAAGCATCACACACAAAGCTCTTCTTAAAGTACTTTCTATTTAAAATTAATTCACTTCCTGAGACACTACAGAAGGAAGGACCTTGAGGGATTGCTCATATGGAGAAGTTGGTGAAGTCATTGTTTTGATAGCGATATAGAAATAAATAGTTGCTGGAGAAATGGAGAAAGAACCTCAAGTATTAAATCAGAGTGGAGAGGGTGAAAGGGCTGCAGCCTGGGAACTGTAGTGATGTACTGATGTACCCTGAAAAACAGGACGTAAAATCCACGTTTTGCATCTGAATGCTTTCAGGTTATCATTCAGAGCGGAGCTAGAGAAAGCTTTACATGATGGAGGTGTGAAAAGAGGAGAATTACATTTGATGCTGTAGAGAAGTGACACAATGGTGGCCTACTCAAAACCAGAGATGGCGTAGATCTATTGTACTGATAATGTGCTTTATATTTATTGGGTGAAACAGTCAAAAGAAACAGAGGTTAGTAAATGTAGATGAGATCTGTAAAATTCATAGTAAGAGATACTGAGGACGCCACATATGTGAAACAAACATTCAACACCTTCATTAATTAACATTAATTGAAGATTCCCTCCTTATCTACATTCCAGATTGATAATAACATAAAGTAATACCACAAGGGAAAAAAAAAAAGAAAAAAAGGGTCAACAAACCTCGTGCCAGCAGCTGTACATGACCTTGTACAGGGTATGTGATGCCAAATAGGGTCGGTAAAGTCGGTTACCCTGAGAAATCTCACGGACAACTTCAGAATTTGACTTGCTTTCAAAAGGCATTTTGCCTTCTGTAAAAACTTCCCACATCAGTACACCTAGAAGTGAACCAAAAAACTTAGGACAACACAAAACTCCAAGCCCAAAAGCTATTTAATGGCAGTAGAAGCACAAAACCCACTCCTGATTCTTTCGGGGGTTGCATGAAAATAGGGGGAACCTGAATTGAACAGACAACCAAAAACATTTTCAACTGATACTATTCTCTTCTCTTTTAATTCAGCTAAGATGGTGGTCCATGACACAGAGATGAATATACGTTTGGTTAACGGAGACGTACCAAGAATGCACATTTCAGTCAAAATCTAATACTTAGGCACAGAACCTTTCTATTAAAAACTGTACTTAACCAATACAGGTGAGATTTGAAAAATGGGAAGGACTCAAGCTTAAGATAGTTAGTAAAAAGTTACACTTTCTAAAATCACATCAGTAGCTTTAGGGAAGCACAATATGCTGCACATTCACTTAATCAACTCACCAAATGACCAGACATCTGATTTGCTGCTGTATTTTTTGAAATGAAAGACTTCAGGAGATGACCATTTGATTGGAAACTTTGCACCTGAAGAGCTGATATATTCATCATCAATGACATACCTAAAGAAAACCAGGAAGTAGCATATATTTGAATGAAAGTTAAAGGACAAGCAGCATTGTTCTAGCAACATTCCCATAGACTTTTATAATTCCATTAAAATACAGTGTCAATTTAGAAGCAGAGAACATATGAAATGCACACAGAAACCCACACAAGAAGCTATGTACATAAAGGGATTTCTGTTTAAATGAATGATTTGAATTGTTAGGGCCAGGCTGGATGGGGCTTTGAGCAACCTGGTCTACTGGGAGGTGTCCCTGCCCATGGCTGGGTGGGCTGGAACTAGATGATCTTTGAGGTCCCTTCCAACTCTAACCATTGTGTGATTCTATGATTCTATCTTTGGCTGATCCTCTCATTAAGCAGAAAAACCACTTCCCTGCTAGAGCAGTACACATCACGCTTCCTGCCCTCCCTGCTAGTCCCCCCACCTCCTTCCCCACCTACTCAGCTGCTGCCACATCTAAAGGTCAGCACCTGTGCCCAAACATGTCCCTAGGGACTTTCTGTCCTCCCCACTGTTCAGAAAAGTTGAAAAACATGTTTCTCTGAGCTTCTGGCTGTGCACCCTGGGCATTTCTCTGCCCATAAACACTTACCTGGCACTTTGTCTTAAACTCACCAATAGCAAGAGGAGGACATGACACCCAATTCATGGTAGAACAGTTAAACAACGCTACAGTTTTCATCGGAATTCAAAAATTGACCGCAGTGGGATTTCCCAAACCAGCAAAGCAAGCAGTGAGGTTAAGTTAAGGTCATGCTGCAGCTGGCTGAGAACAGGTACTCACGGAACCTGCATCCATGGCCTCATACCTTGCCATGCCGAAGTCAGACACCTTAACGATGTGCTCGGCGTTGACTAAACAGTTTCTTGCAGCCTGGGGAAGATGAGAGAAACATATCTGAAATCCTTGCTAAGGCATTTTAAGAAAAATTTTTTTCAGCTCATACTGTTTACATTCTAAAAGGTGACGAGCGTCTTGCTCAAAACTATAAGTGACTTTCTGGCTCTGAGTCAGTGAACGTCTTTCACTACTCTGTAGTTACACATACAGCTTATATCATCTTAAATGCTAGTAGTACGAGTTGCAATATTTTTACATATTCCTGCATGGTGAAAGAAATTTTAGACCGCAGAGACTAGTTATCCCAGCAGATGTTTTCCTGAACACTAGCATTAGGACACTCAATGTGAATTTTTAATTTTTTTGGTGACTTCTTAATTACAGAAATTAAGAACTCTTTGGAAATTTTCAAGATTTTATATTTCTTCAGGCAACTAGGGAGGAGAGCAGGAAGATTTCCTCTCTGCATCCAGGTGTGAGCATTGAACAAGAAGCAGAGAGTAAGGAAACAAGCTCCTCTCCTGTGTTTTCCTGTGCATGAGGGGTAGGGTTGAAAAGCTACCCACCATATATCTCAGCATCAAGATAAGGCAGTAGGGAGCAGAAAAAACATAGATAGGAAAAGACTTTGTTTTATTAAAAAAATCCTGTGATTTTGGTTGTGATGTGACCGCTGCATGATAGTCTTTTCCTAAGTTAGAATGTCCTAACATCAGCCTGCTCCCTGCTAATATTCCTATTTTTTCTGATTTCTCTCATTTTTCAGGTAGTTTTTCCAGCTTCTCACAGAAAAAAAAGAACAGGTTAAAAGCTTTGATTTAGAGGCAGGAAAACACTATTGGCTTATTAGATCCTGCAGGGCTGAAGTCTTACAGGGCACGTTAGGGTGCTATAAAATGCAGCAGCATGTTCTATACTGACAATATTTACCAAGAACTTTAGAAGAACTACTGTACTTACTAAGTCACGGTGAATAAAGCTATTTCTTTCCAGGTATTCCATGCCTTGGCACACATCCTGGCACATGCTCAGCAGCATGTCTCTGCCGAGTTTCCCTCGCCTTTGCCGAAGGTAGTTGAGCAGGCAGCCGTTTTCCATGAATTCAGTCACAACGTAGAGAGGCTTGTGGTGTGTGCACACTCCGTAAAGCTTGACCAGCTTCGGGTGGGAGAGTTTCCTGTTTAGAATCCCATGTTAGGCAGGCTAGCATTTGTCCTTGGCAGGTAACTAGACCTTTGGTTCTCATAGGGGTTTTGAAAAATACTTTCAGTACTTGATAAACACCATTCCATTCGACTGGCTTCAGAGTCGTCCCACTGTCTAATACATTTCTGCCTACATTTTCCTCCAAAAAGCGCACTCTTTGAATGCGTAATTGTTCGTCAGTTACATAAATGCTGCGAATGCAAAGCTTGATTTGGATGATGTGAAATGGAAAGGCCTAGCTATGGCTGTCCTTCAGGCAGGGGGCATGATCCTGCAAAGGTTCTTCTCCTCTGGGCTGTGCCAAGAGCCAGTCGGGATATTTCCCTAATTTACAGAATTAGCAAAAGCGGCAATATAATTTCTCAAAAGCTTTCATTAGGTATGGTCTCTGCCAGTGGTCCTAGAAGCACTGAACTATGGATAAAGGAATAGTTGTAGAAGCACTTTTATTTTTCATCACATTTATTCCCCACTGAGCTCCATAGCACAAAGCAGTGCACACTAAAGAGTGAGCCTGGTGATGGGTGCAGTGAGTATTTGTGTCATATACTAATATAAAGGCTAATATAATTTATATTAGCCTTTCTGTCCTGCACATCCACTGTTCCCATCAAACTGGTTCATCAATTTGTTTTGAATGGAATAAGGTTATGTTTACATCTTGGTTGTCTCAATGGCAACCCTCAGACATAACAGCTTTTGTACTTACATCATCACTTTGGCCTCCTCGATGAAGTCATCTTCAGACATCGCACCTTCATTGATTGATTTGATGGCGACCTTGATGGTTGCTTTCCATTTGCCCAGCTGAACGACTCCAAACTGCCCACGTCCGAGTTCCTTCATGAACGTCAGTTCAGATGGGTTTAATTCCCATTCCTCTATAAAAGCAACCCAAAATGTTACAACAGTCAGGTCAGCTTTCCTGAGCCATGTTCCAGGTGATGTGCTTTGCTACTTGCAGTTAATGCATGCAGCAAAACATCACGATTGTTCAGCAGCTATAGCATGAGTTTTAAATATCTGAACATATCCACATGCACATATATGCGTTTATAAGTGAAAGTTATTTTACAGCTTGTAGAACATGATTAGTGTTTAAATTGCTTAAATCAAGTGTCTGAGGCTTGAAGATAACACAAGGGTATAGCTTTGATTGCATATGAGAACTTTTTCAGTATTATCAGATGTGGCCTTGAACTCTGAACCAGTTCTGGATGGGTAGTATTGCTGCAGAAATAGCTATTGGCTGCCTCTATTGTAGTAACCACAATAGCTCTGCCCTTCAGAATATTAAGCCTTGAGATTAATGGGAACACTCACAGGAAAGATACACCATTTTGGAGGTTCCTATCATCAGCCAGATGATATGAACTTCTTGATCTATCTATACACAACTAGTATTTCTTGCTTGTTTTCTGATACTGTATAAGATTTCATTCTTACTTCTGAAACTTGCAGAACTGACAAGCAAAGTCTTCCTCATAAATAATATTCATTTACATTTCCTGAGCATTTAAAAATCAAATAGGCTTTGAAAAGCTATTAAATATATATTTGAGTCTTAAGCCTGATTAGAAAAGCCCTGATAGCTCTGAAATGCACTGGTGGTTGTAACAGAACCAGAGAAATCACTGAGCATCAGGACTTAAATCAAGTGTGTCATTTGGTACTGACGCCTTACAAGGAAATGAGTGTCTATTTCTGGTGAATATGGGTTTTTTATGTGTTTCTTATTACTGGGAAATTTCATAGGTATAACGTAATTATTAGCTGCAGGAATGTGATCAAAATTCTTGCCTAAGCAGATACCTAAATCTCCACCAAAAGACAACAGAAAATTTACCATAACTAAATCCTGCTGTTGCTGGTGAAGAATATCCAACTGGGTGTCGGAGACGAGTGATAAGGCCTGTAGGGGACAAAGCAACAATAATCTGTTGACTGATTACTCCATTTTACTCCATCCAAAATATGCTATATCATACCTCTTCTCAAACAAACATCAGATTCCAACTATTTTTATTTCTTTTCTTGAAGTTACTTTTGCTTACAGCTTGTTTGGATAAAACACTACAGTGAAAAGAAATGGAGGAAAACTATTCAATAAGGCCCTGACTACAAAAGTATCATTACTTTCATACAATCAAAAACAATACCCTTGCTTGTTTGTATATTTGCTACTTATATTGAATAAATGGGTACTACAATACCGTGTCACCCACCTAAGAGGTTCCAGCATGATTTCTCAGGATTGTTCCCCATTGCAAGAAATAATTTTGTGTCCGTCACTCATTTTCTTTGAATTCATGAGTCAACAGTGCCAGAGAATACATCCCTCACCTGGGACTCCCTGGGTTCATTCGTTTTTCTCACTGTTACTTTCAGGTCCTTTTCTGTTCGTGTGTTTCCTGCAACTCTCCTCCCTCCAGCAAAAGGCTTTCTCCATGCCCATGTCTTTCTTCCTCACTAGTGTGAGGGATCTCTGTGTGTTTTCCCATCTCCACTCATTCAGGGTAAAAACATTTTATATTTTATTAAAATCAAATGATGGACAGAACCAAGGTGAAGGGTATTTTTTAATGCTAAAAATTATGAAAAGCTGCTGTCAGACAATAATTAGAGGTGGCTAAATCTGGTAGGCTGCAAACCAATATTAAAGTCCTTGTGCTCCCTAATTCTACCTTTGATTTTTTTGTAGAGTAGGGCATTTTGTTTGCCAAAATCAGCAGAATTCCACCTGCTGATGCACAGAACAGCTCCTGCTTTTCTTAAATTGCGTGCCTGCAAGCCCTTGTTGTAGACAAGGAAAAAATTATGATGAAATTTCATACAAGTCCCATCCAGTCAAATATGAACCAGAGAATACAGAGCAGGTAAATACATTAGGTTTCTAGCTTTGTAAAATTAACTTCATACATGTAGATGAGTTTGGTAGTTTCACTTCCCTCACAGTAGATACACAGTACACCTATGACTTGGCCAGAAAGGATCATAGCATATTTGAATTTATCAGCAATAGAAAATCTTGTTATCTCTTTTTATAAGGAAGTATTAGAGGGAGACTGATTTCCAGTCTCCCAAAGTCCCGAGGAGCTTCAAATCATCAACTGTAAAACCTTATCAGCTTGCATGCATTACCTGCAGCATTGTGTTGATGATACTCGATAAGTTCAGGAACAGATGAAAAGAGATATTTTTCTGCTACATAGTATTGTCCCAAGTGGTTTGTCTTAATTTGATAATGTCGGATATCTCCATTATGACTTCTGAAATCAACAAAGGATTATAATATTCAGTAAAACCAAGTTCTACTATAAATCTGATTAAATTTCACTTTGAAAGAAATCACAGATAAATCTGAAAACTTGAGATACAATTCTTAACTTGAAATGGCATTGTGTGGCTGGGATAGTGTGTATGGGAAAAAATGGGGCTTCTTGATTAGATCTTTCTTACAACTTTGGAAGATATTGCACAAGTGTCCTTACATCCATAAGAAATAGCTGTAGCCTTTAACAGATGTCCCTCCTTCAATGTCCCCTAGATATCCCCTGGTTCAACACTTACTTGAATGTAAGCTTTATAATTAAAATGCTCTTCATTACTAGAGCGTCCTCCAAAAATTAAAAATGTATTCATGTATTCTGAGAGATTACATTTTCTGTTCTGCTTTGCAAGAAGCTCCTCATTGGAACTTTTACTTGATATATTTACTTTTCTGTATTTTTCCACATTATCAGTCTTTCTTGCTTTCTGTACATTTTGCTGCTTTCTGGGATATTCAAAATGAAGAAATGATAAGTTAATTAGGATTTCAAGCTGGAGGTGGCTGCTGAAGGTTGGTATCCTACTGCAATCCTGAGCCTGTGCCCAACACAGGGGAGGACTGTCCCACCTTTCCAGGGAGGGGAGGGGAGGGAAAGAGGAAGAGAAGGGGTGGTAGCAGCAATGCCTTTGCCTTGCTCCTCTTATCTCTTTCTTTCTCTAAAAGGGAGAGAAGGAAAGCAGACACCACTGATGCAGGAGGATGTAGGAGGGCTGAGGGAGGGTTATAAGGCAGCTCGAGGAAGGGTAAGTCAGGACTGATGTGGGAGAAAAGCAAGTCCTGTGGCAGCCCTCCGGCAGAAGAAGTTAGACTGCACAGTGGGGAGGGGAGATGATTTTAGGAGAAAACCAGGAGAAGTCCGGGGGCAGTGAGTCTGGGATGAATTTACTGTGCGCAGAGCCTGCGGAGAAGGGAAGCAGTTTGGTGCAGCAGCCAATGGCTGTGGCAGCATGGTGTGGCAGCCATGGCACTTCAAGTAGGAAGAGAGGCAAGAAGATGTGAATGTAAGGACTTATTGCCTGCATAACATGGATGGGATGCATGGCCTTCACAGCACATTCTTTGAGGACTTCAATGACAGCAGTTAATCTTGACTTGGCAGAACATTTGCACCTTGGCTCCCAAATCTACTCCCACAATCAACATTTCTGCACGTGGGGTATTTAAATTTGCATGAACAGCATCCCAGTGGTTCACTGCTCCTGTCCACCACATATCCATTTAGCCTGAGGAATGTGAGGGAAGCTCTTCGATCACCTCTTAATTCAAACCCTGACCATGCAAGAGCTACTCACCCTTTGGCTCGTGAATACATGGACAGCGTAAGAAGTCCCTGTTGGCTTGAATCTCTGACAACAAATGCACCTTCTTTGGACTGAAAAGAAATCCAAGTAGAGTTATTTTCTCCTTTTGAGCATGAATAATCCTCCCTTCCCCCCCTTCCCCTGCAGCTGATTACCAAATTCTAGGGAATACCTATGACTACTTGGGAAGGAGATAAAGCAGTGGAGAATGGGAATTGATAACCAGGTAGATAGAAGAGCAAAATTAACCAAAGGAAAATACTAAGTGTCAGGCAATTTCTTGCAGTTAAATAACATAGGTGAATTGTACTCTTCAGTGTCAAGTAGTGAAAATGTTTTGATGTGTTAAAAAAATCAAGTTGTACAAATCTCTACAATACAATTCTCTAAACCAGTTCAATCTGAGATGTTCTTCTCTGCCTTGCCCAAACCCTGTGTTGGTCCTTGAGCAAAGACCTAATAAGCTTAACTGAGTTAGGCACTTTGGTAACTGCTCGGGGGTGGAACACAGTATGGGTTGTTTGCTCTATTCATAAGGAAGAGGCAGGGGGTTTGTTAATCTCTGCCACGTTGGTAACGTCCTTACTGTACAGATTTCAGTCTTCAGTGTTTCACACAAGCACAGTAAAACCACATGTAATTCAACTTATCTGTTATGGAAAATCTGCGTTGAAATTGCTTGGACTACAACTTAAAACTCTCTGAAGTCTGAATAGTCTGTACACTTACCCCAGAAAGCCATTTTATTTTCAAGTACTCTCTCTCCCTTACTGCATACCAAGCAGTTTTGAATTTGCCTGGTGTAACGGTCTTGATGCCTCTACTGATAGATCTTTCTAGATATCATTAGCTCTTATAAGCTGAGTTACCTTCTGGCGCAAGAGAAATTCTGCTTGGCTCCTGTTTATGTTTTTGCAGTACCACCTGCAACAAAGAGATAACCTAGACTTTAATTTCAGTAAGTAAAAATTATTTTTTGCTGTTTCACAAAAGAAATCCATCTTCCCAAAAACCCAAATATAACTGTTGTTGTATATGAGCATCTCTTAATTTGGAATGACTTTATGAGATCACTATGAATACAATAACGTCTTTCCCCATTCACTCTGATTAAATATGAGCTCAAACAAAAGTAAACCCAGGAAAAAGTTACAACAAACTGTGATGAAATTTATGGTCCTGCTCACTGCATCAAACTTCTCTTCTCTAGAATTTTGCAGAATTTTACTCTCCAGTAAAGTAATCAGAATTAGCTTCTAGTCAATTAATTTTATGTTCACAACAGGAAGAGATCAGAATATGGAAAAATTATCTAGTGAGCCTGGAGAAATAGGAAACATCTGGATTCTGACATTGTGATTTATGCAAATGAATGTTGTCAAAGTACTTGGTGTTTGTAACTTCATGTTACATTCCCTGAACAAATAGTTCCAAATCCAAATGGTTACTTCATTCTAAGAGTAGCAAAAAAAAAAAAAAAAAAAATGGAGCTTTCAATAAACATCTGTTCATGTCTAATAAAGACTGAAGGATCAACCACTTAACTGTATCATTCCATTTTTAGAAAATAAAGTGCAATTATGATTTTCAAGGGTACTTACTCATATGTTTCTAAATTACTTTTCTTGTTTTCAGTAACATAGTTGCTGGGAATGAGACCTTCATTCCTGAAATGACATATTGAGGATAGTGTAGATTGGATATTAGGAAATATTTCTTCACTAAAAGGGTCATCAGACACTGGAATGGGCTGCCCAGGGAAGTGGTTGAGTCACCACTGTATTTAAAAGACATGTAGACATGGTGTTGACTGACATAGTTTAGTGCTAGGTTAACATATGGACTTGATGATCTTAAAGGTCTTTTCCAGCCTAAATGATTCTATGACTCTCTTATAGGATGGTGTGTAATATTAAAAGGATTAAGATATGCATCTGCCTTTTGTTGAACTATAAAGCTTACTTATGCAATTGGCTATGTCATTAGACACTGAATCCCAACACTGGGATTGAAAAGAAGCCTTAGTTCCTTTCATCCCAGACACAATCTTTCTGACCCACAACTGTGGATGGTGACAATTACTAAAATGAGTAAGTCAGCTGGGATATTTATAGAGGGCTGAAAGCAAGCACGTTAATGAAAATTTTCAAGTCATATCGCAAGAAAATTTAGGAAAAAAAATGACATTTCCTCTGAATCAGAAGCCACTCTCTTAATTTCTAACCTTGTAGCTATGGAAAGCTTTTTTTCTTTAAGTGTGAAGTGTAAAAAGTGTGTGCTTGCATGTATATACAAAATAATAATCCAGTGAATTCTATCTACAAATATAAGGCGAGAAAATGTCTTTTCAATGTCTTTAAAGGAGAAATCTGAATGAAAAGGAGGCAGTTATTATGTAACACATAACTATTCCCAGCATGACTGTACAGGATAAGCTGGAGAAAATGCAAAGGAGAAAGGGGAATAATACGAAACAACCATAAAAGTGGAAAGGATCCTAGCTGAAGTTATCAAGCTCTCTATAACAGCCAGGAATTTTTAATCAGAGATTTTATTTCAGGCACATGTCTTAATAATCTCTATGGCCTTGATGAAGCTTTTACACATACACACTGTATTGTAAAGAACTTGAAGTATGGGAAGCTGGATTTGCAGATGGCTCAGAGCCCAGTGATTTGCAAGGTCCTCAAATGCCCTTATGTTTCTCATGAAATTGCTGAGCCTAGGACTTAGCTCTGAATTCTCAACACTCTCCAGATTCCCCACCAAACGCTGCCAGAAGTCTGCCCGGTCAATCTGTGCGCTTCATATATAGTTGAACACTTTCCAATCCGCCCCTAAATTGTTGCACATGTCTCATTCTATCTGCCTGCTTTCACAGGGATTGTTTGGGATGGTTTTTGTCTTTCTATATAGGGAGACTAAAATAGATGTCCGCTTTCTTACCCTTGTTGGTCTCTTGCTTTCCACCAGTGGGGATCATACTGTTCAAGGATAATGTATTCTTCTGATTTCTTGAGTGGTAAATCTGAGGGTCCTCTGGCAAAAAAGTCATAGAGTGCAATAACTCTGGGTTTTTTTGTGTAGTCTTCCAAGGCCTCAGCAGGTAGAGGAGGTAACGGCTTGTTCTTTGACTGCAATTGCCTCTGACGCTGGTGAAAAAAAAGTATATTTCATAATTAGTCTTTCTCCTTACTATTACTTGCTTAATTTCCCTGCTATTATACCATCTCAGTTACTAAAAGGAACTCATCATGGTCATTACTTCCCCTTATAAAGCACTATCACCTCACCCCTTGTAAAACAGCAAGACTTAGATTTGAGTAGTTTGGTGTAGAAGCCAAAATGACAATAGAAAGTACAGTGAATAATAAACAAACCATCTACCTTAGCTTCTACATGGCATGAATGCTGGGACAACTCCTCAGCTGGTGTAAAGGCAGAGTGGCAATAAAATTAGTGGAGTTACAACGTCTGGAAATTTGGTCATTTATCTGGAGAATTAACACAGAGGGCAACGCAGACTTTCTTAGCAAAGCAGCAGGAACAGAATAGTTTTCTTTTGCATCAGGTTAGGTTCTAGTTTTGCACTTGGTTATGCTTTGAAAGCTCAGATTATTCTACTTAGATCTAGTAAAAGTGAGGTTGGTGTTTCACATGTCAGCTGAGTAAGGCAAACTGGAGTCTGCCCAACAGGGCAGTTCCACCCTGCCCACCTCCATCATCCAAACCCAGAAGTGGGAGAAGAAACCACCTTGTCCATGACAGAGAGCTTGGGAAGCTTCACTGTAACCCTGTTTTTACATCAGCATGAATCTTTGTATACCCTCACTCTAGAATTTTTGTGCAATGAAGAACCTTACATGCCCAATAGTTAAGTTACTCCTCTGTTCCTTCTGGTACTGAGCCACCATGTGGCACATCGCCTCAATTCTCTCTTTTTCACCTGCTAAAACATTACGTACCTTGCACTTCCAGGGAGATGTGTAGGAAACGTCTGGTTGTGAGGCTGAGTACTGGGTCACCAGGCCAGTGCCAGGGTCCAGGTTCATTTTTGTTCTCATTGCTCTGATTTTGAAAAACATGAAGTATTTCTGTGAATATGTATCTATAGATATTCTCTTTAAAAAAAAAAAATCATTCATGGATATATATATTGTATATGTATACACCTTCCTTCATATTAGGGCTATGCAGGATAGAGCTTCTGAACAAGTAGGAGTTCTACTGAAAATGCAGGTATTTTTGAAATTCCTTTATATGTAGATATTTTTATCACCCTAACTGCTGAAAAGCATTTCACATACCTTTTTTGCACTGTGCAGCAGCAGCAGCAACAGCAGAAAACAGACTGGATGGTGTGATCTGTGAAAAAGAACATTTCCATATTTTCAGTGTTCTTTGCTTACAAAACTTCCAGAATTAAGGGCTACTGTATGTGCTTAGCCCCGTTATTAGCTCTGTCTTGCTGTGTGGGATCAGCAAATCATTAAGGCTGAATATGCATCCACCAAACACAGCAGACCTTTCCTGCAGCCCCAGCTCTTTGCTCTGTCTCCCTTACCATCTCTTAGCAATTCTGGGGCCCTTTGAGCTGTTAAATCAACTCCCTACATCAGAAAGGAAAAGAAAGACCTCATCAGCCAGAGCAGTACCAGTCTGACCACACCACCCTGGGCAAGCTCTAACTACTGCAATGAAGGGAATGAGAATCATCAGGGACAGGAGATGGAGAACTGTCTCCTTCAGTAACGATACCATTTTTAGATCATATGCCCAGGTTTAAAGTGCTAACAAAAGATGTGCTTTAGACTTAGGTGCCAAGTGGTTGACAATCCTGAGAAAAATTCATTGGACAAATCATCCCAGACATCGTACACTTAGAGAGAAATCAATCTAATACATCTTGTATGAGCAGCAGAGAGAATAGGGTATTAAGCAGGGCGGAAGGCATCAAGAAGCTCTGAATGAGGTAAATAAATGGTTGACATCCACTCTGGTCCTCTTCTACTCAGGCTGAGACCTACTTTTCCCCAACCCATGTTCACACAGCAGTTTCAGCCGAGCTCCGACAGCGATGGTCCCATCCTCTTTCCCTCTGTGTTGCTGCTCATCTCATCTCCAGCCAAGCGAGCTGGATGCTAAACCAGTGGGGCATCCCTGAACCATCTCACACCATCAGTGGGAGGGCAGCAGCATCAGCAGGTTGGGCTCGGGCTCTTGGGTGTGACATATGTGTGTTCTCTTAGGAAGCCTGAGAGCCAGGCAGAGACAAGACTCTGGTCATATTCAGCTGCACCAGCAGAAAACAAACTTTATACCTCACTCCCAGGAGCCCTGAGTTTTCTCTGCCACAGAGATTAGAATACAAAAAGAGGCCTCAGAAAGTTATTTGAAATAAACAAGGTCTCACTATTCTGTCCTTTTATCTTTCACAAGGCATGTCTTTCTCCCACCAGTGTCTTCCACTCTATTTGTTTTTCTGTCAGGGCATTTTTGGCTTGCTGATCCTAATGACTTAATCCAGCCTCGACTAAATAGCATGTCCCTTCTGGTGTTCTGTAAGACTTTTTGCTAATGCCTGTTACCAGCATTTCAGCCAAGTGTGCTGAGAGTACGCATCCTCACACTCAAAATATTAAGCAACATTACTACACAATGAAAATATAATTATTTTCCTTGTGAAGGTACCTAATTTGTCATAAGGAAGAAACCAAAACTAGTTTTTAGCTGGAAGAGGAAGAGACCTGTCTTTTATGTGTTTTGGTTAGGGTATTTATCTTGAAACTCATGGGGCAATTTCCCTTAGACTGTTGCATCCTGTGAAGAACCTATAGCATGGGAAACTGATGAGCTTACATTAATCAGAAGGCACTATCATGTGTTTGATAAAAGTTTCCACTGACAGCTATGCAAAATACAGCAATTACACTTACCCAAGCCAGCTGACACCAACAATTTTCTTTAAAGAAACCAGGCTGAAGAGACAGAGGCAATGCAATTCATTTGCTGCATAATTTTCCGGTGTACATTAAACTGCCCCTCAGCTTTTTAGAATTATAGTGGCTGAGATTTGCCTGAACATGGTCCCTAACATTGTTTTACTACAAGGCTGAGATTATTAACGTTCTAGGTGAGAACAAGCTTGGAATGAAAATCACTTCTAAAAAGTTCACTGGGATTATTTCTGGTTTACTACCATTGCTTTTTTGATCCCCAAAAAACCCCATAAACTCAAGAGTAGTGTCACAGTGTTAAGGAGTGTGTCTGAAGCAGCATTAATTAGTGCCTCAGAAGCATATTGCAAGATGGTATGGTCTTGCAGGTACTGTCTTCTGAGGAAGTCACAGCAATCTCATTAGAAAAAGGGTTGTGTAAAATTAGATGATATTTACCAAACCTTCCCAAATGTCTCGGGAAGGAATTGTGTTTCTGCCCTAACCTAGACTATGTTAGGTTTCCACTTCTTTTTATAATCATTTCTGTGTTTCATAAACAGTCAAGACCATGGGTGAAAAAATTCTTGGGTTCCTTTTACTTCAGCCAGTATCATGAAGTATTTAGGATGTGCAAAAAGGAATGTGAGCTTTGAAATCTAGCCTGCTTCTTCTGATTAAACCACCTAGTCTAATTAAACATATTATTCCTCCTTACACAACTTGGTCTCCTTATAGGACACTTACCAGAAATATTTAGAAGCAGCATTGCAGAGTTTCAACATGACATAAGAATGATCCTTAAAGATTTGGCTGTTAGCACGAAAGCAAGGGCTCCAAGGCAGATGCTATGGACATGTAATTCTGTCTTGCTCTTCTTTATGAGCTCAGCTATTTGAATAAATTTATATCGTAAACTCAGGAATCCTTTTTGCCTTCAGCGAATTTCAGATTTGCTCTATTAATAGATGTTTTTAATATTAGACCCCGCCTTTACTGCACTAAAAGCAATTAGCAATAAATTAATGTATTATTTATTGTTTTGTCCTATTCATAAAACCACAGAAAAGATATAAGTTAAAGATCCAATTGCAGTGCTTCCTGGGACATGTGCTTCATTTGGTGAGTGATTTTTTCCAAGGCTAATGTGTTTTTCAACCAATTACAGATCATAAAATATGACCAAGTTCTGCAGGCAAAAAACAAAGGCTTGGATTAGACTAAGGCCAGGGGCCAGAAAAGCCTGTGCTGAACTGAATTGCTGGGTTCTGAGGAGCAGAACAAACTTTGCATAGTTCTGCAGTTTGCTTCTCCTTATTCTCCTTATTGGAGTATTTTAAGTGTCGAATCAGAGCCTATCAATCCAGCAGGTATTTACCATCCTAAAGAAGAGAGTTTCCAGCTCTTTGAAACAACAAAACAAACATGTCTTCACGCAACTATTCTTGGCAACAGCATTGCTTCTGAAGTTCTTCTGTCCATGCATTGCTCCTAGAGCACTTGTGTAATTAACTCAGAAATTAATAAAAGCAAAAATTCTAGCAGTGAAAACTGTTAATTTCCATGTGGAAATTTGTCAGGTCTGCTGGGAAACATTATCAAGGAACATAGAGAGAGAAAGGCCTTCAGTTCCACAGAGCTAAGTCCAGCTTTAGTCTAACTGAATCGTCAGGAAGTTTTGACCTGATGGATAGGAATTTTAGCATCTCAAGCAAAGCATCTCTATGCATTTTACATGCTCCCTAGTCACTAGTAAGCTTCTTGCACACCACCTTCTCTCCCCTTGATTAAAATAATGGTTTTTTAGTTCATAACTCACTACAAAAAGGCCCAAAGCTGCTTTGAGACTTCATTTTAGAAAGACTTGGCCAGCGCTTCAAACGGTGAAAGCTTTGATACACCGAATGAGTAATTTGATTAAACTTGACCTTCTACTGGTGGCCGAGGAAGATGTTGACACCCAGGGCTGCCTCCAGGTGCCCCAGTGATGCTATGTGAGCCATGGGCTCAGTGCAGCCCCACAGGAAGCCTGCGGTTCCTGCCTGAAGCTTCTCACAACCAAACATCCCCTCCTGTGACTCGGGCTCTTCCTTCCTCTCTCTTCAACAGCTATCAGGCAAACAAAGAAATAGTAATAATTTTTAAAACCCTGCATTTTAATGAAAAAAATAATAATATTGCTTTGTTTCAAAATGCAAAGGAAAAATTGAAAATAGATTCTTAGAATTCACTCATAGTTTTAAATATTTCTTCTTGATTTTCCTTTCTGCTATGCCATAAGTCAAATCACTGAAATAAATGGAACTATTCTATCTGGTTTCCTTCAATTTTGGACTAAGGACCTTTTCTTAGGCCACACTCTGGACTTGTCAAAGGCTGTTAGAGTCACATAAGTATCAAGTAGGCTTTGGCCCCCTGGTCCCTAACTCATGTAAGCACATTGAATAGTTCATAAATTAAAAATTAATCAGTGATGGTATCAGTGAGAGTTGTGCTTCAACAAACAAATCGCATTTTGGATTCCATATTTTGAAAAGAACAGAGATACCAATAAGGTTTATCATATGATGAATGATGGACTTACTGCTTGCAAGGGGACACAGAAGAAATATAGGTTCACAAAAGAAATATTCAATAATTTTAAACAGTAAATTATTTTCAGGTTCTGCTTCCCTATTTCCTACATACTCAAAAATTTTGCTTCTTTTAAGCCCACAGGAAGGAAAGTTTCTCCAATATCCACAGCCCCAGTACACCTCTCTATCAAAGCACAAGCCACCAAAACACATTTGGCTTTGATCCTCTCGTACATCACCATGGAGCCATTAAAGTCAGCAGCTTAAAAAACAAGTTTAAATCAAATAAGATGAGTATTGAAGCTGCTGAATTTTGAATTTGCCATCTTCCTTCTATAATTGTGCAGAGAATTAAGTTTTTCCAATTTCTGATAAAAGTTTTCAACCTCAGAGTTCAGCTAATTCTACAAATAATTTAACACAGGAAAAGCAGCATAGCCCATTTTACTGTTCTTGTCTTTTCCTCTCTGGAAATGACTATATTAGGATGAAGATACTTGTTACTAAAACAGTGTCATGTTATCTCCCTAGTGACATGTTAACAAATATCAATCCCAACACTAGTGTAGAGCCATGATTGCCTATCAAATTCTGATGCCCAAAATCAGACTTCAGTTTTGAAACAAGAAAAAATATCATGGCAAGAGAGGAATGTGGATGAACTGGAAATACTAGGAAAACTGGTGTTGGTCCTAGCCTGGCAAATGCTCAACCCAAAAAATTTGCAGCTGACATTTTGATAACCAACTTAGAGACATGAAAACAAATCTATCTGTGCACGGTAGAGCAGATGGGATGCTAGAAGAAGCAAAAGACTGTCAGGAACAGCTGTTTGCTTGAGAAGCTTGAGAAAGATAGTCCCAGGAAAGCAGAGAAGGCACAGTGAAAGCACACCATTGCTGCCAATAACCGGCCTGATAAAGTCCCACAACACCCAGCAGTATGCTTTGTGTTGATAACATTGCCTGAAAAGGTGGTCAATTCATACTCCTTTGTGCATGCAGTCTTCCTCTTATCTTCAGTTAGAACACACTCTAATTTGCAGCCTTGAGGAAGTATCATCAAAGAAAAAAGCAACAAGTTAGAGATCATTTTTTATAATTTTCATTTTGTCATTTTATTGTTTCATAGGTTTCTTGGCTTGGGGTTTCTTTCTGATTCACTGCTTCTAGTTTTGAAAGCGCTGTAGTCTATGTCCAGGACTTGCACTCTTCTGGCATCTTTTGCAAGAAGTTCATGCTCTTGCAGCGTGGGAGCAGGTGAACTGCCTTCAACGCTAAAAACTCAGCTTTACCCATCAAACCCAGATCTTTACTGTAACACATGATATGCCTCCTGGTCTGCTAGGTCTGTCAATTTTCAACAGCACTAGAAAATCAATAGTCTGGCAAAGCCACGGTATAGTTTGCCTCTAAAAAAATTTAGAAGACAAGCTTTTTTATGTGTGCAAGCTGAGGCTTTATATCCTTCCTGGGAGTTAATTAGAGGAAAGACAGCTCTAGCTCTACCAAACATTTTGTTCACCTCGACACCGCACATGATTTTTAAGAACAGTATGTGGAAGTATCTCCCTGTCTATATGTAAAAGTAGTTGCTTTGCTGAATGTACAATGGAATTCCTATTTGTGCAGCAATTTTCAAAGTCAAGACAAGCAGTCTGAACAGACAGCACTTGAGCAGCGCAAGAAAGCTGGCTGGTATTTTTATGGCAATATTTAAATACTTCATTTGCCAAGGATGCTGCTGCCACTGCGCAAAACAAAACTGCAAGATCAACAGACGTGGCCCAGTTTATACTTACAGGTAGAAAGAATCATGTCTGGTTGTTGTCCGCTTATATTCAAATGAAAATGCAAAGCTCTCTTCATCAGCTGTGGCAGCAGAACAGCCCTAGCTGAGCTCTTCACTCTGATAATGAAACACCGTAAACCACAAATACTACTTGACCCCGCCTACTTATCTTTTTTTCTTAAAAAAAAAAAAGCCACCCCAGACTAATCTGACATCTGTTTAAAAAAAAAAGGGGGGGGGAATTAAGCATCTGCTTTTTAGTATCAGACATATTTTACAGAAAAAAATATATTAAACTGTGATCAGCAGGCTTAAGTATTTCTTTTAAGGAAAAAATACAGCAAAATATCACAATATCTGCTTCTGTTCATATGAATTTTTGACCTCAACATTTGAAAAAAATTCAGCTATAATAAAACAGAGAAGACAGACTGAAGTTACTGAAGAATGAGTGAACTCATCCAGAAAAAGAAATGGTGTGGCATTTCAACCTGTCTTTGAAGATGTCAGGAGAGTCATCAAGGCAGCTACCTCCAGAGGTGTTCTGATCCTCACCTGAGGCTACTACAGGTAGAAACCCCTAGATTTTCCCCTTTACCAATACATGCAGTTGGTATTGATTAGGTCGTGGTGTGGACTCACTTTGACAGGTTGGTTTGCATCATTGCAGTAATCTTTTGAGACTTTATCATTAAGAAAAAGGAAGTAGACATTAAAGCTTTTCTGACAGCCTGTAACCTTTCAATAAAATAGCACGAGAAAGGGAAAACCTTCCAAAAAACAAAAGGCTTTCTCTCCTTTTGATCATGAAGGTTTAGACAAAGCAGTGCAGAGATCTAAAATTAGGCATCTCCAAAACTGATTACAGAAATACGCAAATGCAGTAATGATGGGATGTTCTAAGTTATTAAAGGCAACTGTAGTTAGCTTGATTGAAAATAAACTTCATCATACTCCTTTCTGCCTATTTTCAAAAAAAAATTTTAATGGGAGAAGTTTATGTGTGATCCACACATATCAATAAGGGGAAAAAAAAAAAAAGAGAAAGAAAACATGCAATAGAGTTACTCAGAAACAGCCACAGCAAAACTGAAGTGCAAATACTCCTCACAGCCACTGGCACAGAGTCAGAATAATTGAAATAGGTTTCAACAAGACTGTGGAGACATTAGCCTCTAGCAGAGAGGACACAGCATGTAACTTCTAAGGAGTTCAGGCATTTCTGCACTGAACGTCTCATTATGGCCAAATTCACTTAAATATGTTGTTCATACTACTATATATATTTATCATAGAGTGTGTATTCACACATATACATAACACCGTACTCACAGGGACCATGAGTTTGGCTCATGATGAACTGAAAGTGAATTCTTTGCAACACATTAATTGGTTCCAAACAATAGTTAACATCCAGTTTATTTACATACACACGTAGTATGATATTTTCTGTTAAGAACAGAAAGGTTAGATCACAGACAAAGAGGAGCCCTCCTTAAACACACTTGAAAGTCTACTTTCTTTCATTTACAACCCTATGGATGTAGCTGTGTATGTAAGGGAAGGTAGGACAAACTTGGACTTGCAAATTTCAAGGGGAAAACACGCTTTATATAAATAAATGCATGGAATTTATATATTTACAATACATACAGCATATAAATTATTATATAATAGATGAACTGTGGGAGGTCTCTGGTTGACCAACCAGCATGGAATGGCTTGGGGCGTATCACGGCTCAGGTCTGAAGTAAAGCTTTTTGAGTGTTACACTAAACTGAAGACTACACTGTTAACAACCTACTATGTGCAAATGAAAGAGACACGTTTTGTGTTCTCTGTGTGTCAAAATACCCATCAATGAAGGAAAAATAACGTTTCTGGAGAATCTCTGGAAAGATTTCAATGTCAGTAAATAGCCATTTATAGATACCTTCAATTTTTAAGCATGCAAATCACTACTAACACTACTGCCTGTGTAAAGAGAAACTCAGAAACTGTGGACTGTATATACATGGACCAAACCCAGCAAATGAAGCTCTTGGGTTTTGGCCACATTCTCTCTCTTCCTCCATAAAAAGCTCAACTTTATCACTATGCAATGCTGACTTTTCAGGGAAAGTAGAGAGACTGCAAGTACTGTTGAGGATACTGTGCTCATTTCACCCAACATCACATAAACCTCTCCTCGTGCTGGGGCAGATCAGATGTTACAGGCTCCCCGTGCAGTTTAGCAGCATCCAGTAGCTTACAGAATCAAGCCTTTGAAAAGAAATGGTGAAACCACATCTCTGGAAAGTGGCTTCTTTCCCAGAGTGTGCTGATGATGTCTTTTTTTTTTTTTTTCAGAAAGAATCTTCACCCTCAGCAATGTCAATGATTGAGTGAAGCAAGTCTTCAAAAGTCGGGCGTCCCTCTGGTTTCTAAAAATAAAAGCATACACAACTGTGATTAGCAAGCAATAAAGGTGTGTTGATTTTGATAAATTATTATTCTTGATACCATTCTGTGGCAATGAATTCAACATTTCAATAAACACGACATGCAAAAATATTTTCTTGTGCAGTTTTTAGATGTATCTCTTAATTTCAGCAAGTGTCACCTTTTTGAAAGTACATTAAGTAGGTGTTGCTGGACTATACTCTTTATATAACTAATTATTTTCCACTTTTTCATTTTTGTCCCCATCATCACCTCCACTCTTTCTTTAAGCAAGTTGTTCATGCTTCTAAGATTTTGAGTGACACTCTCTAAAGCCTGTTCAGTGTTATTTTTTGGACTCCAAACTGAGAGAGACCATGTCAGACTTGTACAACAGCATCCTTCATCTACTGTATTTTATCTTCCATACAGTTCTTTATGTGTCATAACATCCTGTTTGTTTTGTTTAATTATGGCAATACACTGAGGTACTGTCTTTGCTGACCTTACTGGCACAGTTAATTTAGCATCTTCTGAGTGTCTCGATAACCTGCACTTTTCCTCCATTTATCAACCTAATTAAATTTGTATCACCTGCTGAATTTTGAAGCCTCAGTATTCATTTTCCTCTACAAGTTATTAATAAAATTATTAAGTGAAGACTGAGGTACAAACACAGTTAATCATATTATATGACAAACATTGACAGTATCTTGCCATTATTTGTGTCTTGTTTGTGATTCGCAAAGATTCTCTCCCACAAGATGACTGCTTAGTTTTTTTGTTAAAAACACCTGATGAAATAAACACATTTTTAATTCATTTCATTGATGTTCATTTAAATCCCATAAATACATATCCATAGTCAGTAAGTGGTAACAAATAAATTATCTTCCAGGTAATTTATTATTCCATTTTAAGGGCCAAGCAGGTTACCAAGCACAAATAAAATTTTATGATCTGTAGTTTGCTGGCTCCTGTGAATAGCTTTTTTGAACTACAGACATATCTGTCATTCCATGACCCTCCAGAGCACTGTTATTTTCAATGTATTTTTTTTCTGCATAAAACAACTGCTTTGTAAGTTTCATATCTCCACCAGTTGGTTTGATTACTAATTGCCCTCTGTTCCAGCACCTTCTCCTCCAAGACAAGCGTCAGACACCATGTCATCTTTATTACTGGAAAAGAGCAGCTTTTCCCCAGCATCCCCTGTGGCAAAGACTAAGTAGAAATAAATCATGCAGCTTTTTCCATTCTTGGTTACCTTGATTGCTCTCTCGAAACTACAGACATCTTATTAAATGCACTTATCCTCTTAGAGGCTTTCTGCTTTAATATTGCAAAAAATGTTTTATAGGGATTTTGCTGATAAAGGTTTGCTGCCCTTTGACCTTTTTGAAAGCCATATAGTCAGTATCTTTCTGGGTTAGCAGGATTAATACTCTAGTCTATTGTAATCTTTCTTTATAAACCTTGGGATTTGTATTTAGATTCAACTGCAAGTTAATTTATATTTACAATATAATTTATAACCAGGTAATTAAGTTTTCCTTTAAAAATATTTTGGGGCATTCTGGCATGTTTCTGTAATGATTAATAAACTGAAGCAATATAAAATCAGATTCTCCACACCTCTGGGCTGTTCTGAGGTTTTTTTGGGTTTTTGCTAGCAGTATTTGTACACAGATACAATCATGACCAGCACAGATTTAGCAGTTGTTTCATTTTGTTACTGAACACCTTTGCATACTTAATCCAACAGTCCGTTTATTTCATAGAAGTTTTCTTGGTGGATTTTCTTATCACAATTTAGTTCTGTTCAAACCAAGGGGAGATCTCTGTCTTGGCAGTAAACACATATACATTCGAGAGAGCTGGATACAGTCAGAATGCTACAATTGAGCTTAATACTTTTTGCTAGATTAACCTCCCCCCCCCAACACAGAGAGGGAAAGAAAGAGTTACCTCCTGCCAGCACATCATCATGATTTCATACACCTGCTTACAGGCTAGTTTGGGCCGATACAAACGATGTCCTTGGCTAACCATCGTTACTACTTCATAGTTGGAGCTTTTTTCAAAGGGCATTTTTCCTTCTGTAAATACTTCCCACATTAAAACACCTAGAAAAGAAAAACAAAATCATTAAGAAAATAAGCAAATGACTTCTTAAAAATATTTATGTTGAGCCCCAAACTCAGGATTTCTGATAAATAGCTTGAGATTCATATTTGAGAAAGTATTCAAATGTATCACCCCTGAAAACATTTTATTGTATTAGCATGGGTTTTAAAAAATAAATTTTAAAGGCCTCTGTAGAACTTAATGCATAAAACTGCGGCAAATGCATTCTCTGAACTTCTTCTCAGAGCGCCTTCTTAGATGACTGAATCCTTCTCAATAACTGGAGCTTAACTGGTATTGATAAAATGTAAAAATAGTCTTTTAGTGTTTTCTTTCAATGCTGCATGTCTTACCAAATGACCAGACATCTGACTTGCTGCTGAATCGACTATAGTTAAAAACTTCTGGGGGGCACCATTTCACAGGAAATTTAGCCCCTGAAGAGCTTGTGTATTGATCATCAAGGACATACCTTAAAAAAAAAAAGAAAGAAAAACATTATTTCTTTCAGTCAGCCTCCTAGCCTGCAAATTATGTTAGGCACAGACTGGAATATTAGAAGCTCATATTGCCACCTAATGGCCATGGCTGTTAGCATAACATAAGAAAAATGTTTCTGGCACAATTCTAAGGTTTCAGTCAAGACCCAGTTCATTTTTCTTATTACTCTGAAGACCTCTGGTAATTATTTGCTATACAACACAGGTCTAGGCCACCTGCAAGTTAAACACTTGCATTACAAGAGAAAATTATGCAAAAGCATAAATTTCTTGCCCAACCAATCTGAATTCAGATGTCAGGGGACATGCAAGCTCAGTGGCAAGAAAGGTAGTCAAACCATGGTGTTTTAACACCTTCCACGTAAGCACTGCTCCCCACCCCCTGCCTCAATCACACCTCACCCACCTGATGTTGCACCAGGGGTGCTAACGAGGGCAAGAAATTAACCCTTCTCCAGGTCTCAGCACCTCATAGCACTTCAGCTAATGAGATGCAACTCTAAACCATCTACCTCAAGAGCACCCCCACCTGACTGCACAGCCTCTTTCTATCAGTTATTTACCAAAATACAGATCAACAACCATTATCTCTGCAGCACAAGCTCTGCTGTCTGAGACATAAGCTCTAATGTGCCTCCTGCATCACTGCAAGATAAAAATCTGTAAGACTTTCACAGAAAGTTGCTAGTAGAAGACCAGTCAGACCACAGAGGCAGTTCAAAGCCAAGCTTCTCATGCTAAGTGTGAGACACACTCACTTCTCTAGAGAATAAAGTGTCTGGTTTTGATTTTCCAGAATTAAAATGATTAAGGAAATCAGCATGTGACCACTGAGCAAACAAGCTTTAAAGTCACTGGAAAAAAATGAACCAAAGGATGCTCCCCCGAGAAGTCAAAAAAAGATTATTTTTTCCTGTAATTTTGCTGGGAATGTGTTGCCTTATGGTTTAATACAAGGGTTAGGTGAATTTTCCCAAATCCCCACAAATGTGTTTGCTCACTCAACTGTACCTTGTCATTCCAAAATCCGACACCTTGACCACTCCCGAGTCACTCACCAAGCAGTTCCTGGCAGCCTACAAAGGGAATAGAGTTGGATGAAAAAATTCTGGTTTCTTGCAGATAAGTTACTTTGGAGGAATGTTGTCATCATTAATTATAAAGTTCACTAATTGTGAAGTGTATTCACTAGTGTATTCTCATTATAGCCTGCAATAAAAGACGTAAGTACATTTCCTCTTGATAGTACTGTTTTGACAACTGAATCATTTCGTAAAAAATTATCACCTCAAGGGATTCATGAATGGTGCAAATGGCACCAACACAGAACAGAGATACGCTACTATATCAGCATGAATAGCTATTAACTTTTTATTAAAAAAAAAAATCTCAGAGATTTCATTCTATGTCCTTGGGAGGGAAAAACATCTCTGTACAGGGCAACTTTAGAGACCCTAAAGAACCAACTTCAGCTAGTTATAATTTTCTGTGACAATAAAATCAGTTATTTACAAACAGGCTGTTTGAAAAAGGAATAGGTGTGTTCAAAAGTATTAAAAAAAAAAAAATCAAAGATGAGCATATTGCTCAGTGGAATGTTACCAGGTCTCTGTGGATAAAGCTGTTTCTCTCCAGGTACTCCATTCCCTCACATACATCTTGGCACATGGTGAGCAGGACATCTTTACTCAAAACTCCCCGTTTTTGCCTCAGGTAGTTGAGAAGGCAGCCATGCTCCATGAACTCTGTCACGATGTAAATAGGTCTCTGTTGCGTGCACACACCATACAGCTGAACTAATTTAGGATGTGTTAGCTTCCTGAAAAGATTGAGATCGCGTTTGTTATTACTTCCTTCACCCAGTGCTAGCTCTCCACCCCACAAAACTCCAAAGATACCACCTGCCTCAACTGTTATGTTTATAATCAGTATTCAGCATCAGAGGCCTAGAACTGGCAATAAAAGTGCCAGGCACACAACTCACATCATTACTTTAGCTTCTTCAATGAAATCTTCTTCATACATGGCACCTTCCCGAATTGCCTTGATGGCCACTTTGTACTGCGCCCTCCATTTTCCGAGGCGCACGACGCCAAACAGGCCGCTCCCCAGTTCTCTCATGAACGTCAGTTCTGAGGGGTTAATTTCCCATTTCTCTATAAAACAAAACAAGTGAGAGCACGTGACTCCTCTGTTAAGGAACCTACCCAACTGGTAGGTAATAAGGAAGAGGAAAGGGAAGTTGGATTATGAGCAAGCTGGGGAATTTAGGGAGAAAACATCCTAGAACTTACCTGAAAACTGAACGCTTGTATATCTCACAAAACAAACAAACTTTTAGATAGACATGACCTTTAAAAAGCTCCTGACTAAGACAGAACGCAAAACTCAAACTTTCCTGAGGCCAATAACTGCGTACTGATATTATCAGACTTGATTTCAGCACGCTGTCATCACTGAAAGTTGTGCCGATGCATAAGAAGCTTCTCACATCCCCTGATATATAAATTTGGAATAACCTGTTTTAAGCATGGCATAAAAAAAAAGTAACCCCTTCACAAAGATCAAAGGGTCAAGGTTGAGTCAGAAGCCTGGAGGCTTATGAAGGAGCCAAAGGCAGAGCTCTTTAGTCAGGCAGAGCTTGAGATGCGTACAAAATCATGGAGGAAGATGCTGATAGATCTTATATGGAAGATCCCCCTGGAGCGCTGGTGACACGTTCTGCCTCTCCTCACTTCTGCCCTTGGCACCACATGCCAACCACCAGCCATGAGGCCTCCTGCATCCTCTGTGCAAAGTTAAGTTAGTAGAGACAAACTCAGTACAAAATCAGGTCTCTTTCAAATTTTTAGAAAATATTGTAGCATCTTAATGTATATAAATTCATCTAAGGTATGTGTAGGTGAATATAGCATGCAGTTACCATAGCTGAATCCTGCCGTCGTTGGTGCTGTTGTCTTCTTTGGGGTCACTGGGTAACGCAGCCTGGTAACGAGACCTGAGGTTCAAAGATAGATCAAGAGAGAGATATTTACTTCTGAAACAGTGCCAGGCAGCAAATCGGCCGCTTGCTCACTGCAAACTGACACACTGATTAACAGTAAGCTTATTACACACGGCTTCGGCCATATTTTCTGCTATTGTGCTGACTATTCAAAGCAGCTACGAGAGGTACACGGCAGCGCCCACTGCATCTAAACTGTTAAATCCTCTTTACTGGTGAGATACAGCTACAGATCTGCACATACACTTGTGTTTTACAGTTATGTTGGCACCAACAGAGGGGGAGGACCCCTTTCAGATCAGAAAGATTATTTCTGTGTGTACTCTCGATGTTACTTTTGATCACTTCCGTTTCACCAACACTTAAACCCCAACACTCTTACACGGGAATTTCACACATACAAAATAAATGTTGCGTGCTAGCTGAATACTCTCCTAAAATCTTATCAGAACTCAGTACACTATATGGTCAAAGCAATAAAAAAATTAAAGAAACAAGTAGTAAAATCAGTTATAATAGATGAAAAACAAAATTATGTTTTAGAGCATATTTTCCAGAAAGGCATTTTCCAGAATATCATCAGGAAACACCAGGTCATCTGAATTATATATAAGCATCTGGAAAATATAAGTCATAAGGGAAATTTATGCACAGACTTTATGTGAAAAAAAAAAATAATGCTATATTAGTGCCTGTGCCTTGAACCCAATTTCTAAACTTTCCTCATTCCATTATACAGCAGGCAGACACCAGCAACAGCTACAGATGTGAGGTGTCTAACCTTTACAAAGACTCATCTTTAAGCACTTCCTAAACAAGACATTACTGGTCTCCTCAGCTGTTTGCTATATGGGAAAATTAGATCATTTTAAGCAGTGGTGACCTGCAGGCAAAAGAGCCAGGGCCTGAAGTGTACTCCAGGGAAGTACCATCCCCATCCATCTGCTGTGGGTTACAGGCAGCTGATAGAGACACCATGTGGAGCTAAATGAATTTTTCCAGACTTGATACAGCTATTTTTCTGTTACTTTGGGGACAGTAACATATTTATACATTCATATATATATTACCATATATATGAAACCTTTGAAATGATAGCCTACATTGAAAAAAAATGTGAAAATGCAGTGCTTCAAGACTTCCCTGAAAAAGAAGGAGCTACAAAAACCTAAGAACTTTCATTAAAACCCTAAAACTCCTCACACTCCTTTTCAAATCAACCCTAAGGGTCAGGAAGAAACAAAATCCAGTTCATCTACCTGCTGCATTATGTTTATGATACTCAATTATTTCTGGAATGGAGTTAAAGAGATGTTTTTCTGCGAGGTAGTACTGCTTCGGTGATGTCACGGTTTCTTTTATATGGTAGTGTCTTATTCCTGATGAACCTTCTCTGGAAAAGGTAATGACAATTAATTGGTAATGACAATTAATTAAATGGTAATGACAAAGTCATTTGTTGTGAATTTTTTTTTTCCCCGAGAGGAGCACATTGACTAGGAAAAGGAAATTGCAAGGGCCAGCTCAAGTTGCCAATGCTTCAGGAACGGCTTGAGACCCCAAGCACTGGTGACTCACCCTCATCTCAGTGCTCAGACCAAGTTGAAGATTAACCTATAAAAGATTAATTTTCAGCCTGGCAAGCTCCCAGATCCAGCTCACCACATGCCAACACAAACATCTGGATTGGCAGGAGGGAAGAGACAAACGTGCTGGGAGAGCAAGACCCCCTTTTTGGGTGGAGGCTCAGGTCTACACTAGATTAAACCAGATGTGACCTAACCACGGAGTTATGAAGCTCATTTTAGTCACCCATCTTTTCTATCACAGCAGCCTTCATTTCCTTCTTGACCTTTCTCTCCTGAGCTTTTCTCCAGCCCACGGATGTGGATATGGATACAAATGGATTTGGACAAGACAAGATGTGCAGAGCAGCCACAGAAACTCACCCTCCAAATTTTGTGTAAAGGGAAACTGTGTACAGGCCAGGCTGACTTGAGTCTCTCACCACAAAACCACCTTCTTTATCCTAAAATGTAAGCACATCGACAGTTTTGTTGAAGTGGTTTTAAGCTAAATGTCTCTTCCACTTAGTTTGTGATTTGCACATGTCAAAATAAACTTGTGTTTTATTAAAGGAGCTACTTTAGATGAATTTCACAGTTAATACTGTAAGGCTGATGTGCTCACCTCTGTTCTGAGGAGCTGCTCTGCCTTGCTTCTGTTCAGGTTTCTGCTGTACCACCTACAACACAACATCAGTGACCAAAACTTTACCAAGGTGTATGATTGTCTTAAAATGCTTGAAGCAAAATATTACAGATTCAATAATTTTATGATAAGTTGCAGTCATGAACGGAACCTTTGTTAATGTTTAAAAAAAAAAAAACAACCAAACCAACCATAAAAATACCCTGAAGCAAATCCAGTGAGATCCCACAGAAGCCAGTATAGTTCAAGTAATTGAACTCATTTTTTTGGCAAAAACACTTAAACGGGTGCGGTCTGATGGTGGGAGTTGCTCTGAATGGGCTGGCAGCCTTGGGGATGCAGCTCCCTGCACATCAGTCCAGCCACCCACAGAGCTGGCTACCAGGATGCTATTTTGTTCAATATTTTCAACCATTCTGATTGTCCAGGGAGGACCCACCTACCGGAGAGGAGGTTGAAAGCAAATTAAATGTCACAGTTGCACATCCCCGAGCTCGGTGCTGTGCGGGCAGGTTAAGGCAGCCACAGAAGCACTGACATTTCAGCCAGCTGTAGCAAATCGTACAAAAAGGAAAAGCAAGACAGCTCGCAAATGGCACAGTGAGGTCGTTTTGAGCTGCACTGTCGCAGCAGTAACGGAGCAGGAAAACAGACACGGCAGCCTCTCATCGAGTTCTGCTGTTCTGGAGGTGGCAGTTTCTTGCAGCTGGTGGGTGACCTGGAGTAATCCTCCCCAGACTGCATGGTGACTCAGAATTAGGACCCCAAGGTGGGAAGGCACAAAGTGCCTGGACCAGATAAGGCAACCCAGTTCCTTCCTTCCCTTTCTGCCAGCCCAGAGCAGGGCAGGGCTCTTAACGAGAGCCTCAAAGATGAGAAAGCAACCGAAAACTAGTAATTCCCTCTAGTAAAACTGAGGGCAAAACCCCAGAAGAAATTCTACCTTCTGGCAGAACACAGCAGCAGGAGCCATACAGCCGAGTTTCAGACCGGCTGACAGCAGAGTTTCAGAGTTACTAATGTGGTTTTGGAAAGTGGCTTTAATTATTATTGCCTTACAGCTTCATGAAATATGTAATGAAATACATCTTCAGTTCTCAGGCACAACAGTTAATGCTGTACTGAAGTCTGAATGTCAAGAACAGGTTTGGATTCTGCACTGTTAAATTTTACCCTGATGTTCTTAACAAGTACTACATAATTAAACATTGACTGGAAAAAAGCTCTTTGTTTAAAAAAAAAAAGCTATACTTCTATAGCTGATAAGTTACATGCATACTCCGAGACTTAAAATGCACTGAGTGATATATTTTCATGAAAATTAGAGCTGCCGTCCAAAATCTCTGTTCTGTTATGTTTACTTTGAACAATTGCCACTGTTTTCTACTCTTCTATCTTACTGCCACACACTTTGGATAGACATGTCAGTTTAATAGTAAAAAAAACATTCCACACACTTATTAATTTCCTTTAAAGTTTCCCTTTGTCTATCAGAGATCTGGCAGGGTGGGTTTTTTTGCTTTAATAGTAATAGCCTAAAACCTCCATGCTTGATGGCCATCTCGCTGACTTGAGTCTACATCATAAATCACAGCAAAATCAAGGAGGAGAATCAGAACAAATATATGACTATTTCAAATATTTAAATTTGATCAATGCTATCATATGTAAATACTTGCTTTCAAAACTTTAGAGATGTATCATTGTTCTTAAAGCATAGGCTTAATTTTATGATTTTTCAGATTTTAATTCAAACATTCACTTACTCATATTGATCGAGGTTGTTGGACTTTTTTCCTGTTACATAGTTGCTTGGAATATATCCTTGTTTTCTAAAAAAAAAATAAGTGATGTGAGTGAAAACACAAAATTGCATGCCTAGGAGAGCATGTTTCACTCTGCCAGTTACCAGAGGTCACTCGCTTGTCATTTATTGCTGACCCACCCACTCTGCTGCTGATTATACAGAGACTAATTTTCCACATCAACATTTCCACATTAACTTTCACTACATCTAGAGAAGTGACATAGGCAGCAGAAGTGTCCAAGAAAACCAGCAAAAGGGGTGAATTGGAGTAACCCCCCAACATACTGCAACAGGGACCCAATAAACATTGAAGTATGGAAACTTTCACTTTAAAAGTTGCAGAGAAAATAAATAATTAATCCAGGGAATGTACAGTTGCAGTTATTGCGGCATCTCACTGCAACTCTCTCTCAATTCCTTCAGAGATTGCTCCAATCATTCAGGGATTCAAAATTGAGAACCTCTGTGCCTGGCAAGATCATGGAGCAGATCCTCCTGAAATCTTTGCTAAGGCACATGGAAAATAAGGAGGTGATTGGAGACAGCCAACATGGCTTCACCATGCCATGGTGCCTAACAAATTTGGTGGCCTTTTACAATACTGCCAGAGACTTGCTAGACAAGGGTAGAGCAACTGATGTCATCTACCTGGACTTATGCAAAGCATTTGACACTGTCCCACACAACATACTGGTCTCAAAATTGGAAAGTCATGGATTTGATGGATGGACCACTCAGTGGATAAGGAACTGGCTGGCTGGCCGCACTCAAAGGGTTTCAGTCAACAGCTCAATGTCCAAGTGGCAGCCAGTAATGAGTAGTGTTCCTCAGGAGTTGGTACTGGGACCAGTACTATTTAACATCTTTGTCGGTGACACGGACAGTGGGATAGAGTGCACCCTCAGCAAGTTTGCTGACTACACCGAACTCGGTGGTGCAGCTGACACGCTGGAGGGAAGGGATGCCATCCAGAGGGACCTGGACAGGCTGGAGAGGTGGGCTCATGCAAATTGCATGAAGTTCAACCAAGTCAAGTGCAGGGTCCTGCACCTGGGACATGGTAATTCCAGGTACAAATACAGGCTGGGCGGAGAATGGCTGGAA
The DNA here is from genome assembly GCA_004320125.1 of Scolopax mira. Lineage (NCBI taxonomy): Eukaryota > Metazoa > Chordata > Aves > Charadriiformes > Scolopacidae > Scolopax > Scolopax mira. The sequence continues at coordinate 289,289 of BJBW01002134.1, read as the reverse complement.
AGCAGCCCTGAGGAGAAGGACTTGGGAGTGCTTGTGGATGAAAAGCTCAACATGAGCTGGCATTGCACACTGGCAGCCCAGAGAGCCAACCGTGTGCTGGGCTGCATCAAGAGAAATGTGGCCAGCAGGTCTCGGGAGGTGATTCTACCCCTCTACTCTGCTCTTGTGAGACCCCATCTGAAGTATTGCATCCAGCTTTGGAGTCCTTGACACAGGAAGGACATGGGCCTGTTGGAATGGGGCTGCAGAAGGCTACAAGGATCAGAGGAATGGAGTACCTCTCCTGTGAAGGCTGAGAGAGCTGGGGTTGTTCAGCCTTGAGAAGAGAAGGCTCCCGGGGAGACCTTGTAACAGCCTATCAATATCTGAAGGGAGCCTACAGAAGAGCCAGAGAGGGACCATTCTCACTGGATTCTCACTGTTGGAAGTGACCATAGAGATCATCTAGTCCAACTAAAACAATTCTATGATTCAGCAATTAAATGAAATGACGATTATTCAAGTCTGGAAGTTGAAGCCTGCTGAGCTGAGTGTTAGCCATATTGCTCCCCAATGAGTCATCCCCCAGGGAAGCAGGAGTATACTGTACTAGTCTAGTGAAGTTTTGCAGGCTGCTGATGCTTTAATTGGGAAACCATGGAGACTGACAGGAAATACAATTGTAAAAACTTCCAGAGCTGCACCCATCTTTGCACAGAGACCCCACAATCTATCAAGAACTGCACTTCTAAAAATTGTTTTCCATGTGAGAATAAAGATACAAACAAGATTTCCGGACTGGTGTCCAAAGTGGGATCTAATACAGTTATTTGTTGACGCAGTCAATATAAACTACTACAACAAGGAAATAGCTTTATTAACTTTATAACAAAAACTAAAGAACTTGTGTTTACCCATATTTGTCTCTCGCCTTCCACCAGTGAATGTCATTCTTCTCAATCACTGTATATTCTTCACCTTTCTCTAATCTTAAATCATGATGTTCCGTAGGCTCAAAGTCATACATTGCCACCACGATCTCCTCCTCTTCATTGCCATTTTCTTCAACTGGGGGAACTGGTGGGGGAGGCCTTCGCTGAAAATGACCAACATCATGACCATCCCACTTTGCTCCATTATTCCACCCCACCCACCCATACCATCCCACCAGTGCAAACCAGCCCAAGCATCCCAGAGGCAAACGCTGGGCTAGTTCTGGGTTGCCCCAGGAGACAGCTAGAGTGTGTGGCTGACCACCACCTGCAGCCACCAGTAAAGGGCAACACTGGCTTTCCAACCCCCTCTCCCACCAGCAACACAAATACAGCTAGGAGGTGCAGCTACGTTTCGATGGGATGTTTTCCACCCTGAGATAGAGCATGATGACCAGTGACACAAAGAGAAATAGACCTTTGCTGTAGGATAGGGAAAGAATCACAGGCAACCTCAATGCCATCTCAAAAACCAGCAATTATCTATTAAATATTTTTAAAACACTACCTACCACACTTTTCTCTGGCATTGGAGAGGGCAACTGCATTACACCTATAAACAGAGCATAGGAAAGGATCTGTGTCTATCCATTTAGGCATAAATTTAAAAAAAATGAGTACAGGGTTTACATTTCAGATAAGGTTTTAATACTAAACTATCCTGAAGGCTGGTTAAGGTAAGTTGGAAAGAAAAGACCGTTCTAGTTAAGCATCAGGAAAACATTAAGATTCTTGCAAAGACACACTGAATCAGATGGCAAGCTACATTCGTGACAGGATTTGGCAATATTCGTGCCACATCTGAGCATGCCACAGAGAGATCCCTGAACCAGACCTCAGATGCAGAAATAAGAGAAATAGAGACAGAAATTTTAAAAAGGTATATAAAAAGGAAGCAGTGTTCCTGTTGCCACAATCTAAGGGTCTGTTCCTCTTAACATCTGCTCCTCTAAAAGTTATCCCTAACCCCCCCGACTCTTGCTTTGCTAAGACATTAATTTTGTATATATTTATTACTTCTCTCAGGTCCAAGAGTAGTTTTTCTCCCCTGCTGCTTTGGGGTTTTTTTTCCCCCTACTTTTTGTATCATTTTTCCACTGGTGTAATAACAAAATGCAACACAGATGTTATTCTTTTACAAAGGTATGTAAAAGTAATTTAGTAAAAGTGAAGAGCTGTCAAGGATTTACACCTGAATCTTTTTCGCCATCAGGTTTTATCCTCAGTCTGAGGTAAACACTTGGTCAAATAAGTTTCAGATGGGAAAAACAAACTAAGATAAATTTAGCAGCCTCAGTGATTCCTTTCAAGTGTTTCTACACAGCTTTCGAAGGGACAATTTGCTGCCTTTTTTTTTTATTTTACAAAATGCTTGGAAATTAAACAAATATTTTTATTTCCTTTAGGCACAGTATTAATGATTCACTTTGCTCTATAAATTTGCCTATAAATTTGCTATGGGGCTTTAAGGTGTGATAGCAGGATCATATAAAAAAAAAGCAGAAAAAACATACCAAAACACTTCAGAAGAAACAAATGTACTTACTATTTTCAAAGAGATTATATTTTTCACAGCCAGGTGCTAACTTTTCCGTCTGTCTGCAGCACTGATAAATTCCCTCTGTCCAGAATTTAGGATGATATTTTATCATTATATTGCTGTTGTTCTTTATTTCTACAAGGAGAAAAAAAGGCATATACTGAAAGGTACCAAAAAAAAAAACCCAACCCCTACAAGAGGATCATTTTTAATATCTATGACAATATCTTTAACATGCAGCATCATCTTCATTTGTCCTTACTTTAGCACTGCTTCTTTAAGGACCTTCTTGCACATTAACATGGAGCTGATACAGTGATAGTAGAGGACGTATTTAGGATAATACATGACTTTATTCCAGAAGAGAGTGCTACATTCCCTGCCTAAACGGGCCACTCCAGCAGGGGCAGGTGTTTGGTGCATCCACAAAAGACTCAGGGGTCCACCTGCACCATGTGAAGCATTCAGGCAGCTGTGAAGGTCCAGGGGGGATCTGCCCACCTGGCTCTATTTATTACCGTTGCAAGAGACTCAAGGTGACTCTGTGCCTCTGGTCCACCCTCCTAAAACCCCATCTGGAGTCTCGTGACCCTACATCCAGCTCTGGGGCACCGCAACATTGGAAGGACACGGACCTGTTGGACCAGGTCCAGAGGATGCTACAAAGATGATCAGGGGGCTGGAGCACCTTTGCTATGACGGCAGGCTGAGAGATTGTTCAGCCTGCAGAAGCAAAGGCTCTAGGGAGACCTTACAGCCCCTTCCAGTACCTAAAGGGTGGTACAGGAGAGATGGGGATGGACTCTGCCAGTATGTAGTGAAAGGATGACGGGTAAGGATTTTAAACTGAAAGAGGGGAGAATTAGATTAGATATCAGGAACAAATTCTTTACTGGGATGGTGGTGAGACACTGGAACAGGTTGTTCAGAGAAATCGTAGATGCCCCATCCCTGGAGGTGTTCAAGGCCAGGTTGCTCAAAGCCCCATCCAGCCTGATCTACTGGGAGGTGTCCCTGCCCATGGCAGGGGGTTTGGAACTAGATGGTCTTTGAAGTCCTTTCCACCTCAAACTATCCTGCAATTTCCTCTAAAATTGTGTTCCAGAGAGAAAGCAAGCTGGCACTTATCACTATTCTTTGGCACCTGTGTTTGCACCAATGCCTGCCTCCGCTTGGTAAGTCTCCTCATCCCCTCTCCCATGGGTTTATGGGTTTCAGATGTGATTCCTTGCCCTGTGGTCCTTAGCCCAGTAACTATTTCTTATTACTTTACCAGGCACCTGTAATTAATGTGAGCATTTGACAGTGGCAGAAAGCATTAAGAGGCTCTTGAACAAAGATCTTTTCTCACTACAATTGCATTAATGAGATTAAATCTCAGTGGAGATGCCTTTTGTCATTTTACATCAGTGTAAGACCATCATCAGGCCTGCAGTGTTGTCTAGCTACATTCAAACAAAACTTTTGCATGATGCCATTAACAAACTGCATTAGTTTTTTGATAGTTTACATATTGTGCAAAAGCAGAGTCAAATTCTGATTGCAGCTGGACTTCACAAGTGAAATTAAATCAGCCTGGATGTTCCATACTCCCAGTACCTGTGATAACATGCTGTGTATACAAACAATGAGCTGGACCAATAAAAATAAAAATTCATGGATAAATACAATAGGAGCTTTAATCTTTTTCTAGCTCGATGTGGGTTAACATTGGCCAGCAGCTGTGTACCCACACAGCCACTCGCCCATTCCCCCACCCAACAGGGCAGGGAAGA
>BJBW01002134.1:274335-284936 GCA_004320125.1 Scolopax mira | reverse complement strand
AAAGGCAATCCCTCACCATCTCCCACAAGCAGACCGATGCCCAGCAAGTCTCTGAGCAACAGCCAAAATGGAAGGCAAAAAACCCCTAACCCCTTTCTTCCTCTACTCCATTTTTTATTGCTGAACATGATGTTGTGTAGCCTGGAACATGCCTTTGGTCAGCCCAGGTCCACTGTCTTAGCTCTGTCACCTCCCAGCCTCTTGCCCACAGCCAGTCTACGCCCTGTGGGGGCAGAGGAAGAAAAAACCAAAGTCTCCACTCTGAGCAAGCACCTCTCAGCAACAACTAACACACCAGGGTGTTTTCAGCCGTGTTTTGGTCACAAATCCAAAACACAGCACCAAGTTAACTCCATCCTGTTCAGACAGCTCAAGTAAAGGTATCTACGTACATCAGATGTTAAACAATTTCCTTTACCTTCTTTCAGATTCCTCACCCACTGATCCCGGCTTTGTGCACTTGGGGCGAAAATATAAAGCGTATTAGCATCATATACCACCTGGAGGGGAAGGAAAGGAAAGGAAATAATCAAAATACATTCACCTGGTAACATTCATTTATTTATTCCCCAGGAAACAGAACAAGACAAATGACTGACATTTGGCAAAACTAGTGTACTCAGGCACAAAATACAGAAACTGGGAACAGGTTATTAAGGTTTACTATTCATATATGCTGCTTTCTGTAGATTAAGGAAGGAATTTGTAAGAGTACATTATCTTGAGAAAATGCCTTAAAAATGTCTGCTTCATACCTTGCTTTGTTCATTTTTCACTGTGTATTTTCTAAAACCAGCTGAATTTAATTGCTAAAACTATTTCATAATCAGACATCCTTTGTTCCTGGCCACTGTAATATATATACTTTTACACTCCTTGTGATTCTGTACTGCTCTGGGGCGATTCGTGATACCTTTTTTCTTCACTGCTTGTACTGGTAGAAAGCAAATATTGCTCATTTTCACCCCAACCATTCCCTCTCTCATAAGCAGGCACAGCATCTGATCTCACCATATCTAAACACTTCTCCCCCCCGCCCCCCCTTAAGTACTTTGTTTTCTGTCTTTATTCCCATTAAGCTCACAATGGAAGAAAATGCAACAAAGTTTTGTTGTTTTTTTTTTTTTTTAATTCTTATATAATGTAATGGTAATCAAATTAAATGAAAACGAATAAAGGCAGGGGAAAAAGGCTGTCAGCTAACTAGTTTTTGAGAAAAACCAGGAAATGGCATTTTCCAGGGAAAACCCAAGCAGAGCAGATGGGGAAAAGAAAAAGACCAAGTGTAGGAGGCACAGCTCCCAGAGGAGGGGACTGCAGGGGGAGCAGAGCTCACTGGGGTTGGTTTTTAACCACCCATCCAGAACCACCTCCCACACTGTCCCAGTGAACCAGAGAATGGGCTCAGAATTTAGAAGCGACAGTAATTTCAAGCAAGTTACACCCAAATGGCCTGGTGCTGTTGAACAGAGCACTGTAATGTATATACTTATACATAAAAGGAACATACCTGAAATGGATATTTATTTTGACAAGGAATAATACCATCACTTTTTACAACCTCTACACATTTAATCCTTGAAATATCCACAGATCCCTTTTTGTACTTTTTCTGTAAGAGCAAAAGCAAAAACAACATTAGGCAAAATAACTGATTTCTCTAATTCTCTCTTTTTTCCAGCAGAGATTTCTTGCTTTCTTTTCCACTTATGTCACTGATGATGTTTTAACTGCAAAAGTAATTTGAAAAATGAAAGAGTATAAAGACCTAGTGAAAATGCACAGAGTACAGTGTAATTGCTTAGCTAAAAGCATCACTTCTTTCTATAGAAAGTTTCCAATCAATCGTAATCATAGGTTTAATCTACTTTTCTTTACAAAAAAATAACTTGTCTAGAGATGAAGGAAGGCTTCCCCCTCATGGATTATTAATTATGATTAAAACCAGTGAGGGAAACAAGTGCCAATGCATCATCTTTGCTGCTCCCTCTCTCTCCTGCTGAAGCGCTCCCACCATTTTGTGGCTACTGCAGTGTTCCACCAAGTTCCCAGAGAATCTGGGATGCTGCTCTGGCAACCCACATTCCTGCTGAGGCAGGAAGTAGAAGATAGGGGTAAAACCCATCCCTGGGCCAAGATGGGGTCCGTGTTGAAGGGACTTCTTTAGCTAAGGCTAGCAGAAGCCTGGAAGAAGCAAGGTCAAAAGCACAGATATCTGAGACCATCTGAAGGGACTGGTCAAAACCTTTACCTGAAGCAGAAGAGGCCAAAAATGAAAGCCCATCAGATAAGTCCACAACTCACAACATGGCAAAGGGAAACACCAGAACGATGCCCTTCTGAGAAGCAAAACTATGATGAATCTACTGAGACTATATTGGGTCACCTCTCATTTTTGGTAGAGCTGAGTCTTTATAATAGGAGAGGGATCTTCTACTGGAATACAAAACCAAAAAAAATGGCAGCAGCACATGGCTGGTCCTGAATTAACCCACATCAAAAACTTAGACTTGCCAAGCTCATGTAACACATTGAATCCAGACTGCAGTTTGAAAGACAGAGTGTTCATACAACGTAGAAACAATCAGTAATTACTGAATCACTTGAGATATGCCAATCCTTACTTAGCTGCCATCTTTTTTCCTGAAGACAGAAATTTCAGCCCAAACAACAGAATTTTGGTACAATCTGGTACAATAAGCAGTAAGAGCACAGAGTCTTATAAAAAGAAGCAAAGAGCAACTTCAGATACAGTTGTCATGATTCTACCAACCTAGAAACACAGTAGTTACTGCCCATAGAAGTCATGGATGTTTCATCAGCATTTAAAACACATTAGCGCTCTGTCTCTTACGCATGGTGTTACTAAGAAAGCAGGCAGAGAAAAGGCACATAAAGAATTCATGCACGTCATGGTCAGCATCAGGAAAAACAACAGGAACTATGTTCAGATAAAGCAGTAACTTATTTAGCACCAGAAAACCCAACACACACACACACCCCCCCAAAAAAAAAAAAGCCCAATGAAGGACTTATTTAAATTAGGGGCAGAAAAGAAAAAATTGGCATTTTAATGAACTATTAGAAAAGAAGTCAAATCACAAACATTACCACAAACTGTACCAAAAAGCTATATTATGTTTTGCTGAAAAAATAGCTTGCACCAAGTACACAACCTTGGATTTTTTGATCAAAAGACCATTTTAAGTTTTCTGATTATTTTATGGTATCCCCTTATTTGATTGTTGACTGCCTGAAGTAAAACATACATTTATGCAAACGCCAAAAACTGAGTTACTGAAGCCTACAACACTTAGCACAGCAGCAATTATAGCTTCTCCCTCTCCTTGTCACCACGTGGCAGACCAGGCAGCTTTGGGGCTGACAGAGGAACAGGAGGATCCAAATGAGATGCACTTTTTCATGAAGAACAGAATTCATCTCTCCAGATGTCTTTTCCTGCACAGCATACAAAAAAGAAATGCTTGCCACTTCTGTAACATATCTGACCAGCCTTTCATGTCCAGTGGGGCACTCGTATATTGCTTGGATCCCATCTGCTGGTTAACTGAGGTTACAGGAACAGAGAGAGATGATATGCATTGAGGATTTCATCCAGAATGACAAAAATTCTTTGGAGGAACAGGCTTTATTACTTTCTCTGAACCCACCTCTCCTCCAGACTTGGAGATTTTCATGCCAATTTTGGCATTGAGTATGCTCACAAGGAGCATACATTTGCCAGGAGGACAAAGGACAGGAATCCAAGATGACAATCAACTAACCTTCTGGCAGCAAAAATAAAGCAAGTGCCCTGATACACAGCATGCGATTCCAGTAATCACATTTCTTAAGTCTTTCACAATTTAAGATTTCTCAATTTGCTTGACCATGAGATACTAAATTAAGCTAACTGAAAGCTGACCCACCTTGCAACTCAGTCCAGCAAATTAAGCCTAACATCAGAGAAGATTCTTCTAGTTTTGCATACTTTACAATAAAAAAAAAACCCTTTACATACATGAAATTAAAGACAAATGTACTGGTCCAGACATGTTTTCAATTGCATCAAAAGCAACCTTTATTAGTGGCCAGCAGGCTTCAAATTATCAGGTGTGCAGCTGTGTTTTAGCTCAGCATTTCTCACATCTAAACCAAGGGGCACAGGAGCAGGAAGGAATAACTCAAGAAAAATGCTAACAAGACAGCTGCAGTTTTTCTCCCCTCCCTACTTCAGTGATTTCCCTTTATAAAGGGACATCTTGCACATGTTGCATTTATTCAGCAAGCCAAGTGGCTTGCTCCAGACCACGTAAGGCAGACATGAAATACAGAACCAAGGGAGTGCTCAAGCCCTGAAGTAGTTGGGAAGTAGAGGTGCAGCCGTGAGCCAGCCATGAGAAACCCACCCACAACACCTCTTTCCAACAAGCTACCTCTGCTACAAAGAGACAGAATCAGAACGGCTAATTATGCGAATGTCAAACCACAGGAGGCTGAGGGACATTCCTCCCAGGTATTTTTTGGAGGTGGAAGGTGGCTAACATAGTAGAAAAAGGTTAGACTCACTGTAGAAATAGTAGTATTTCACCAGCACATTCACGCACACTGTCTCAACAAGTACTAACAAAGAATGCAAAAAAATTTTATGAAAAAAAAATAATCACAGGCCTGTGAACCCAAGGGACTTATCAAAGCTGGTCTATCCCTCTTCTGGACATCAATATACAACTCTAGAGAGAGGGCTTATAGAAGGAAACACAGAACAGCAATAAAGGTATAAAAATACTATATTCCAATTAGGAGAAGAAATAGTTAAAAATAGGTGCTTCAAAGTCATCTTAAAGGTTGTTTGTGGAATTTTTTTAAATGTATCTCCTTGCTGAAAATAACAAAAGGGAAGTGACTGTGCAGAAACTACTATACAAAGCTTCTCAAAATGCAAAGTGTCATATGTACTTCATACTTGCCTATGCTTCAAAAACACAATTTACCATTTTAGAAACTCTGGTCCTTGCTCACAATGAGGATGGCCAGTCCAGGCAGCAAGTCTTGTTTCCATGCAATTCAAAAAGAATAAGCTACTCCTATTATTTAACATATGAGACAGTCAATAAGTTTAACATTAGACCTACACTATCAGATATGGACCAAATATATGATTACCACAAATCCTTTCAAATAAAAAAAAAATATCTTAGAATACAGAAAGACAAGAAATAGATATTTAGATAAGTATGCAATCAAATATCTCATCCTCTGTACACTGGGAATTACTCCTTGGCTGAATATAGTAGCTTTACAGCTTAAGAAACCCACATTCCCACTATCAGCTATGTTTTTTCTGTATATTATCAAGGACATTTCATTTAAAAACAAGAAACCTCAATGAAAACACCCAGAAGTCAGCCCATCTGTCACAAAATACCTAGATATTGTCTCATTCATGCTCTCTCTTTCTCTCTGTCATTCATACTACTTCTTTCTCCCGTGCTTATGCCTGAGGTCATTAGCATGTGACCCATGGAACTTGTCTTCTCACAAGTATAGAAGTCTCTGTGTTACTGACATCTCCTTTTATGGAGCTGTTCTGCAACTTCACAAAACCTCAGCAAAGCCTGGCTAACCCAACACCCCCTGCAGAGAATTTCTCTGGCAGAATACGCTCCAGAGTCAAATATAACGGTGTTTTCATACTTTTTTTTTTTAATAGCACTGCTATTTAGCAATAAGCAGCACTGGATACTTCTGTAGTTCCCTAGAGAGGCATTTTCACTCAATTAATTACTGATTATGCAAATATAATTACTGCAGCTAAGTGTTAGATGGCCACATTTTCCATCCCCTTATTTTCCTGTATGCCAGATATGCTGAAGAATGCCCTGCCTCCTTTCAATTCATTTTTTTAAATTATTATTCTAAGAAAAGTAAGTATCAAGTATTTCTATTCATCTTTCCAAAATGGCTAGTATTGAAATAAAAAGCACAAGGTGATTATTCTTCTGATCTAGCTTGACCTAATCCAAGATCTGACTCAGGAATTTCAAGGGGGAAAAATCCACAAAGGTAAGTGAGAAGGAAAAAGCCTTAAACCCTTTCCTGCAAAATAGGAAACCAAGAATCATTTACCATGGCCTGGCCACTCAGCAGATGCCAACCAGCATCACTGAAGAGACTGAAAAGCACCAAAAAATATTCTCCATAGTGGCACTGACACAACTTCTTAACTATGACTGCAACACATCATCTGTAATTTACTCCTCTCCTGCAACTGAGAGGCAGGCAGTCCAAAGAATGCAATTACTGTTATGATGCAATCACACAAGGCAGCAATATAAATAAAAGCAAAGGGCGCAAAAATCAGCTAGGCATCCCATCCATATTAGGCCCTGAAATCACCTGCAACCTTTCAGCATTCAATCTAAGTAGCACATAGCTTCAGGTCCTTTCAGACAAATCTCCTCTTTGTGCTTTTCTCTGAAGTCCACACAGAGTTCCGAGTCCGGACAGCCCAGCTGTAGCATTTCTGCCCTGTTTTCCTCCCTCTCGGGGATATCACTCTGTCTGTAGGGTGAATAGCACCTTTCATCCAGCCACCCCTCTAACACAGCCTTCATGCTCTCTGAACACTAGACTCAGACCACTTGAGCCAAGAAGGTAGGACAGCCCAAGACCATGGGCATCATAGGCGAGCAACCAGAATCACAAGAGAGGACCCAAGAAGTCACCTAGCCAAGCACCAGTTGATTTACCTACTCTTTCAAGGTTCAGGGGATAGAGTCCACAAGTACAGAGCTGAGGGATTTTATGTCTTCAAAGATTCCTATCCATCACCAGTCCATCCTTCTGCTTTAAACACTTGCTGCTCCACCAACCCTTCATCACAGCCCAGACATTTGGGAACCTCATCCTTCCTGCTGTTTCTGCCCTCAATCTTGCAGGCAGGTTCACATTTTCCTCGAAACCCATTGCCCCAAACCAGACGCAGCATTGCAACTGATGCTTTATCATCAGATTGCAAGGATTCAGAGTCCCATTTATTCATCATCATTTGCCTCTTTCACAGCAACAGGGTATCACTGACAAATACCCAGCTTATGATCCACTACCCTGTCACACAGGTCCTGCTGGAGACAGCCTGAAGTTATTCCCATTCTGTATTTGAACATCTCCACACTGGTGCCTAAACTCTTAACTTCTGTACACTTACCACATACCTGTTCCCAAGATACCACTTTGATTTCCAGACTTGTTTTCCAAAATGCTTGCAACTCCAAGTTTCATGTCACCCAAGAACTCAACAAGCTTCTATTTCAGCTATTAGCAACAATATCACTAGTGAAAATACTGAAATGCAAGATTGACTGTCATGGAGCATCCTGTCTGAAAACAAGCCACCGATGCCTACTGAACACTGTAGCAGCGTACCATGTGTTCTGCAATGAAATTTACAAGAGGTTTATATAGGTCATTTCTAATGCTGACATCTCAAAATTTCGCACACAGCAGTGTCAAAACTCTTATGGGAATGAAAACACAGGATATCTGCTGCTCTCTGCTACCATGAGACTTGCTAGCCTGTGGCAGAAAGAACATAGATAAGTCTGAGATTTTTAAAATTTTTTTTTGGTTCCTGTCTTTATGGGCTGATATGTAATTTTGGTATCTTCCAGGTACATTCAACAAGCCAATTTTTTCTAGCAGTTTTCTGGAAATTAGCTTCATAGTTTAGTTTCTCAGCTTCTCCACTGCACTCTTAAAACCAGGCCTTCTCTAACCTTCCATAATCTCATTTATCTGCCAGCTCTTCCTTCTTAACACCTTTAAGACTCATCCACCGCTGTCTAGTCATGAGGTAAATATCCTCATCTTGTCAGGGTCTCAAGAACTACAACCTACACTTTTTAGCTTCAGCTATGTCCGATTTATTCCACCTCAGAAATACAAAAATTCTTCTAGAAAGACAGTTACTGCAGGTTCTCATTTTATATCAGACTTTTCTTTTGGTAGATGTTGTAGAGAACAGGGAATCATTACTGCAATATAGTCAACTTCTTTTACAACTTAAGTTTCTTTATGACTTGCTATTTTCAAGGGAGTATTCTCACGTGTCAGTTAAGCTTCTTCCATTCACATGAATAGCTTCAAGTTATTTCTCCAATTTCAACCGTTTCACTTGCACCTGCTTAAAATCTCCCCAGCTGTGCCTACTGTTATCAGTCTTATCTTGGGTTTTCAGACAATATTTGGGGTCTTCCAGATCATCATCAATACAGTAGTTCTGCCTATAAGCAAAAAATTTTTTTAAAAAAGTTATTTTTCTGAATCTAGGGGGAGGAAGGGAATGGGAATAATCAAACCAAGAATCAGCTTCATGGTTCTCAATGCCATCACCTACTGCTTTCCAGTAGAGCATCTATCCCAGAATCTCTCTAAGATTTTTCTTCTCAGACTCTGCTTTCCTCCTGACTCCTTTTTGCTTCTCCCATGAGGTTCCTGGGGCCTTTGCTGCAGAACATGGTCTTCTCATTAATCTATCTCAATAGCTCAAAACATTGACAAACTTTACATGGAGCTGTACTTTGGACAATTAATTCCTACTGCTTTATCTCACTTCCTAACAGAAAACTGCCTCCTTACTATATTTACTTTGAACAGTTCTAACTCAACCCTCCTCTCCACAGGCTTCCATACAACAGAGGTGTACGTAGCTAACCTGTGGTAAAACTTTTCCTGGTTATCACAGCGTCTACCATTACTAAGTCACATGCTAATTCTCTATTTTGATTTCTATTTAATCAAGTGCAAAGAAAAGAAGTTAACTATTTTCCTGATGCTGCTAGTCTGTAAAACCAATGGTTGTAGTCATTACAGAGCTATTATACAATTAGAAAGGGTGGCTACTCATATTCCAAGTTAACATTTAAATATAGATCTTGTGAAGATCTTTATATCTTCACTCTTCATTGTGTTTGTACCTCTTATAAAACACTATTCTCTATGCAGATGGATGTAACAGGAATCATTCTAGGTGAGATACCTGTACATCCCTGTACTTGCTCAGCAATATAATTTATGCTGAAAAAAAAAATCACTGTTATGAGTTAATCATTTAATCTTAAATTTTATATATATATATAAACACACACATAAAAGCATGTGTGTGTGCATTTTAAACAATCTATCTTGACTGCACTTCAAAAATTTTGATTCATTCTTCTGAAAATGCTGAGGAAAAAAACCCTGCGTTTAATTCCATTAAAAATTGCTAAACAGTAAGAGCTGAACTAAAAGCTACAACCTCTCTTGGAGACAGTTGTGAAGGTACGTCCTCAGTAATTACAGCTGAGGATTTCTACAAATTCATACAGAAGTATACATCCACTTCTGTTTGCTAGATGGGAAATGGCAGCCAACTTACAACCCTCTTCCCTCTCTAGCTGGAATAAAATTATTGTGCAAGCTTGCAAGTATTTTAAGAAAGCTCTATCATTACACCACCTATTAATTGGAATAAATAAAAAAAAAGGCTCTGCCAATCTACTAATTTCAGAAACTATTTATCTTACATTAAAAAAAAAACCAAGAAACAAATCAGTTATCAGAAATACTTGAATAACAAATTATGCTTTAATTTATATAAAGAATTAAATCACCTGTGTGATGACTAAGGAAACCATATAAAGTAGGGTAACTGTGTCAAAGGATAAGCACTATAGGAATAAACAACACATTCATCTTCTGTTAAAGAAGAAAAATAACTAGCATAGCTTCTTGGAACTCTGTAACGTTGTTATGCTCCAAAGGAAGTATTTGCACAAGATTAGTGTTGCAATGAAGCTACACAATTTTACCCTGAAACCTGCAGCTTTAAGAGTGGGCCCCAGAGCTTTTTTAAGTTATTTTTCCTTCCTTAAAATATCACGGTAATTTTCAGTAGCATCTGTCTCCTCTATATTCAAATTACAAGAACCGGATACAATTCTTACAGAACTTTTTTCCTTAGGAAGAGGCTTTCCACAGCAAAAAGCCCCATGAATGTTCATGTCTATATTCTGGGGTTTTTCTCATTTGTATCCTGTTTGGCTTTTGTTAGTTCTTCCATTTATGCAAGACAGTTTTCACACAGATCTGATCTTCATGGCAAGCACCGCTACTGCCAGGGAAGATGAGAGCCCTCTGTGTCTCCCAAGATCAGCTCATTGGAAAGCCACCTTCTCCTTCACTCCACAGAAGCATCCTTCCAAACAAGCTCCTACAAGCTCCTACTCCAGGAGTATTATTTGCCTTCTCTGTAGAAGCAAATGGTTTCTGCTTACTATTACATAGTTAAGTGCTATGCCTGCCCCAATACCCTCTGCACAGCCTCTCCAGAGCTTAAGGGTGTTACAGCACAGGCTCTCCCCAGTTTTGTCCTCCTCCCAACCCCGCAGACCCCCATTCACCCAAACACATGCAGGGTAACCATGGGTACCAGGATTTAGCCTATGCCTTTTGAAAATATGAAATCCAATATAAACTGTTTTATTGCCATAAACTGTAATCCACGAGCAAACAATAAAAGATGCTGAAGCCTAAAGCAATTTCACATTCATAAGCTC
>BJBW01002134.1:200600-260299 GCA_004320125.1 Scolopax mira | reverse complement strand
TTCAAGTGGAGAACAGTAGAAATAAGTCACTTATAACCATCCAGCACCACCTCTCCTCTGGTCCTAAACCCATTCATTCCAAAGCTAGAACGAAACTCCTACAATAGTATTTCAACACATGAAAGCAACACCCAGCCTTCTAGATCATTACCCACAATGATCTTAAGAGTTACCAAGAAAACTCAGTCAGTGGCTGAAGGAAAGTTTTTCTGGCTGGAACATACTTTGCCAGCAACAAGCAAACCTGAAATACTCATTATCTCTTCTCTGCTCTGAAGAGATGCCATGGCAAAGTGCCACTGGTACATCTACATGGCATAGTTGAAGCTATAGGAATTCTGCCTTGGCTCCTGGCAGTAGAAAAGCAGGACCAGCGCCACCCTGCACTGATAAACGCTACTCTGGAGTTACTCATTTGGGTGGCAGATTCTACTGCACCCGCTCGTGAGCCCAGCCCACTTGTTGTGAGCTTCTCTCACCTGAACTCCACGGAAAAAGCACAGATGAGCCCAAGGATGAACATCCTGAGTTACTCATTCCTGGGTTGGCATACAATTTTTTTTCAAAGAATGCCATGAACTGGATTGGGTTTAAGTCTGATAAAGACTTTATGAATTTAAAAACATATCTTCCATGTCTTACAAGAGGCATGGAGAAGTGGTCTGTAGGTACATCCTACATAAAGAAGAAGCAGGCATCAATTACGACTTCACCTCAATCACTCTCTGTTCCAGGCTACCCTTAAATGCCCTGATAGGCCTTGCATACGGAGAAGCACAGCGGGTCATGGAGCACCTGTAATTTCCTCAGTGCCTGCAGGAAATCCAGCGATATGGATGCACAGGGTTTGGAATCCATCTTTAAAGCCAGCCTTTAGTTACAAAAGCTCAGAAAATGCAGTTTGTCAGAGCCCTGCTAGACCAGGTATAATGATTTGACAGTACCCAAAAAGGTAGCAATTCCCAGAATCACACATAATCACAGAATCTTAGGGGCTGGAAGGGACCTTAAGAGATCATCAAGTCCAACCCCCCTACCAAAGCAGGGTCACCCAGAGCAGGCTGGACAGGATTGCATCATGGCAGGTTCCAGTGCTCTGTCAGCTTCAAAGTAAAGATATTTTTTCCTCCTGTTGAGATGGAATTTCCCATGTTCCAGCTTATGCCCATTACCCCTTGTCCTGTCACCCCCACAATGTGCCAGTTGGCAATACAATTACTGAGATCAGCTTATTTGGAGAAGTTGCTTAAAATTGAACTGAATCAAAACAGCATTTGATTTTAAGACACCTACAAACTTCAACTACACATGCTAGGGTTTATTGCTAGGGAAACAAGCTATTTACCTAGCAACCTGTCCCCTGCTTTTTGCACTTATTCACAAGAAGCATAAAGGAAGATTTACTTCTTCAGGGAAACTACCAGTTTCCAAATTCATAACAAGCACTAGCTCCTTATCTGTTTGTCTTCTAAAATTATTTTTATCATTTCAATCATCATATTTTCTTTAGTCGGATGGAACTGCCACCTCAGAGTTCAGGTATAAATCCTCTTATCACTTCTGCAGTGCTCCTTAAGATATTCTTCCCTTTCCCCCCACCCTTTGCAGCTATATAGAAACTATATTGCCTCCCAGAACAGATAAAAACTTGTAGCACTTGCAACATGAAAGCCAGCTGAGTCCTTTAGTACCCACAGAACGATGGCTCCACACGCATCCTTGAGCCTTAGTGCAAAGGGGCAGCTTGTGGGAAAATGAGTCCAGACCCATCTGTAAGAAACTGGCTACCTCCCAGCTGAGGACCACGCAATCATAAAAAGAAAGCATATGGCTAGGAAGAGCTGAAAGGAAGTCCTGAGGTCAGGGAAAGTTTGCAAAAAAGTACTTGGCTTTCAGGGAATTTGGGGAGGACTCTTCAACATGCAGTTTGTAGAAGAGAAACCTGCCTCTGGATAAGCAACTAGGTTAAAGAAAAGTGATGGTTGCTGTGTTGCTTTCCTTTCATATTAACACCAGAACATTAACCAGTTTACCAGAACGAAATGAAATGGCCCTGAACTAGCTCCAGAGAAATACTGCTACTTTCTCCTGGGTTGTTGAAGACCACAGTCTACTCTCCATATTGCTAAAATCATGATCATTGTATCTTTTATCAAGCATCCACCCTTCTAAAGTCATTCACGTAGAGCAGAAGCGAGCGGAGACTATGTCTACACCATAACAATAACTGTTAACAGTCCTGTTGTAGGCACAAACCCAACCATTCTCCCTAAAAGTGAATAAGCTTAATAAAAAACATATCCTCTTTTTAGTTAGCCTTTTAGTTGCTTTTTAGATGGTCTGTTAAGAACAGCTTAATAGCAAGCTGTAACACTGAAAGCAATGCATTTCACTGAGTGGACAGGTTATCTGAGGCAAGAGAAACAGGTTTGTGAGCAAGGGGTTAAACATGGCTCCCACATGCCATGTACCCTCCACCAGAAGCAATTCCAGCATCTATACACCAGCATTATGCTTTTAACCAAATTCAGCATGCAAAGACAGCCCAGGTACCCAAATGCTGCATGGTATGATGCTAGCAATAGATACTAGATATTTACATAACATATTTGTTTCATTATCCCAACAGTTC
Source organism: Scolopax mira (assembly GCA_004320125.1). Taxonomy (NCBI): domain Eukaryota; kingdom Metazoa; phylum Chordata; class Aves; order Charadriiformes; family Scolopacidae; genus Scolopax; species Scolopax mira. Next base: position 257,667 of record BJBW01002134.1, on the reverse strand, counting down.
AACCAAATATACCAGAAACCGTACTATGTTTAAACATATTCATTAACATGAAAGATATACACTTATATTAAGAACTAATTTCAAATAGAGACAGAAACAAGCACTCGCTAGACTACGTGGAAGCTACACAGTAAGAAACACTTCAATAATAAACAAGGGAATTTCAGCTGAAGACAAAGCCATGAAGTTGACTCAGGTGACGAGCCACTGGCCACAACTCATGTGTTGACATCCACATTGACTAACAGGTATATTTCCTCTCAAAGTCTTTGTTTTGAGTTAGTATTGAGGCCACTTTATAACTTTGCTTTTTTCCACCTACTGAGTGGCTTGGTCCCAAACCTCTCTCATGCAGACGGTGCTGATACACCTAAAGCTACAGGTCAGAACTTCCTTCTGTGCACGAGGAAAAACCCAAGGCAGCAAGTGGGGGACAGGAAATACTGCAGATTCCTGTTTGTCAAGTTTCCCCTGCAACATTTTCACGAGGATGCATTCCCTCTGCTACAAAACAAGGGCAAGAGATTGGACCCAAAAATGAATGACCATTCACACTGCAGTTGAGATTTTAGACTCCTGTTTCCACATCTGGCAACTCAGGGCTATGCATACCAAAGTGGTGGCATTGGCAAGGTCAGTGTTCTTATCTTCTGATTCCAGACTCTCCTACCCTGTTATGTTGGAGACATTACAAGGAAAACTTCACACAACTGAGAATCAAAATTCCCTCCACACCACACCCTTACTTCACTGAAACTCTTGCTGTGAGAACTACCACTTGATTGTGCTCAAAATTGTAGAAGCAACGCTACCAGACCAAATTTCATCTTCTCAGGCCTTGTGAATGTCTAGCTGACACATTACTTGAAGGATTTCACTTGCAGCAGCTTCCATTTTCTTTAACAGCCCAACAAAGCCTTTCAGTTTCTGTATTGCTCCATGCTTGAAATATATGTATGTTATGATAGGAATTAAAAATTAAAAGACAAATCTCTTCAAGTAGAATCCATGCTGCTGGGTACTTTCTGGAGAGACCCAGAAGAGCGAGATGTATCTTCACCATGTTAGAGGCAGACCCCACAAAATTCTACCCTAAAATGATTTGTAGGGTTCTGATAACTTGTTAGACTTTTATTTGTATTCCAGCCACATACTAATAAAGTCTCCACACATAGGACTGAAAATCCAGGCTATGACCTTAAAGAATTTCTTCTTCACATACAGTGCAAGCTAAGCAACAAGGAACATCAAATAAGTTTTGTATCACTCCTGTCAAAAAAAAAGTATTAATTCAGGGAAAAAAGAATTCTCACTAGATCTGAAAATAAACACAAGTGAGGCAACACTGTGGTCTCATGTCTTCCTTTTCCTCTCACTCCTGCAAGGTAGTGAGCTTCTCTAGCAAAGTGCCTCATTATTGCTGCTCCCCTTCACGTGAGTTCTCAGATGTTGGGGTGTTTGAGCTGTTGTGAGCTAAACAGGGAATGAGAGGCACTCATCAGGTGTCACCAGATGCTTATCATCTTAAGGAACAACATTCAGCTTTAACACTCTTTGAAACATCATGCAGTGTAGTCACTAACACTTGATAGTATCTTACTCCACAATCCAGTCCCATTTGAGGTCAAAATTACAAGGAGTAAAGTTAAGACAATGCAAAGCTAAGGCAAGACAGTCCTTTATGGCAAGGTCTCAGGTTTTCATGGGCAATGCCTGCTTCACACTGATTTTCAGAGCTGGTTTCAGTTCAAGAGATCCAGAAAAGGGAGGTGAAATTGAGGGAATTTTTCTGTTTGCCCATGACTTTCTTTTTTTCCATCAGACAGCTGTCATCCCCCTCATGCTTTGAGAGAGGTCTTGGTGAGAAGAGAGAGCTGCTGTGATGGCGGTGGAAGCGCCTGCAGCCCCTGACGCAGAACCACAGCTCTCTGCTCTCACACCCACAGCTTGTCACCTTGTCCCAAACCGCCCTCCCATAACACAGACCCTCACAGTTCACCTCACACACTGGAGCTGTAAATACATCTCCTCCCAACAACCGAACCCACTCCATTTAGGTGCCACTGGGGATGATTGAGGAGTCTTCTAAGCTAAGCTCCCCCTTCAACGCCAAGGATGAGCTGGTCCTCACAGACCACCATCACAAAGCAAACCCAAACAGCCTGACCAGCCACGGTTTGAATGAAACACTGACCTGATGGGAAAAGAAACATGTGGCTACATAACTAAACATATCTCAATAAGTATTACGCACAAGCGAGCTGAATTGGAAGCTGCAATGACAATTTCAAAATGGCCCCCCTTAACACCCAACTGCTAGATTTGTTCATACTAAAAAAAATTAATTAAAGCATCCATGATGGATTATAGTTTAGGTAGGAATTTTACTTCCAAAAGATCTCAAGGTATGTTTAGGATTACCAGTTTAAAGGATCTCCCATGGGACAGAAAAAGCGGTCCATTCAGCTCAACTCTGTTTACATGTTAAGAGCACATCCCCCAAATTGTTTCCCACCACCCAAACTGGGAGAGGCCCCCTCTCACCTCCTCCCACTGTGGCTCTGGGAACAGCTGCAGTCTGTAGCTTCAGCTGAGAAGAGATGCTGGTGATTGGGGAGAGGAGGAGGAACACGAACACACACAGACTTATTCTTTCTGCCAGGATGTGGAGCTTGAGCCTGTGCTATAGGACATCCTGTAATTCACAGGGCAAGCAGCAACCCTGAATACATTAAGAATTTGATGTACCGTGGTTCTCTCGCCCACCCTGTAGACTAGCACAGAGACCCTGACAAAATGAGGGGTTTGGTTTGGTTTTTTTGCACAGGGCTACCTATTGGAGAGCTACAAGAGACACTACGCTCAGCTAAAACAGAATGGCAGTTATCATCTGTGTCTGATGGCAAGTTATGTGGCTATTCTGGGGGCAGAAGGGTGTGTCTTCTTTTGTTTAATGAGTATAAATGGTCAGGAATTGGTTCCAGTCTAGCATGACAGGATAAGTGCACTCTCCAGAGTGGCAAGGTCCTGGTGTCCTGCCCAGACCCTGGGTCAGCAGGAAGAACCCCGCTTCCTGTACCACCCAAAGCCAGGTTCTATCTGCCCCACGTTCAAGTGGAAACAAGGCCTAGACCTAAAGAGGTCTTACACTTTAATCAGATCACAGCTCATAATGGGCACAGGGCTGAGTAAAACCCCTCCTGACAGGAAACCCAGCTGTGACCTACTTGAGCACACATGAAGTTATACCCTACATGTGGCAAAGTGGTACCCATTCATACATCCGCTGATAAAAGAAACATGAATGAGGAGAAGCCCGAGTGCCAAAAAAGCATTCACCCAGGTTCCACATAGCCCAGCACAGTGCTTTTTTTTTTCTTCTTCTTTTTCCTGCATTTATTAATGTCCATAGGATTTTCCCCTTAAGAACTGAAACAGGGCAGCCCAGGTGGCAGCCTGCTGCTTTGCCTCAGAAGAGGGGTTGTGACTGCAAACACAGCCAAACACTTCTCCCCATCACCAAGAGCAGAGTCCCATGGCTGGCCCTGGCAGATAGGGAACAGTCCTCCTACAGCAGCCATTGGACAGGCTGAGGCCTCTTTCTGCAGCAGGGTGCCAAAAACCCTCTCTCCTGCCCACAGTACCAAAGCTGGACCGCATCAAGCTAAGCATGAACTTTACTGAACCACTCAATTCAGGACAGTCATCCAACCAAGATGCATCTTTTCAGCGATGTCATTTTCCTTCTGAACATTTGGATATTATCAAAACCAAAAATCTAAGTGAGTCATTCTTCCTAAGAAAGGTAAACCCTGCCCTGACCCACCCCTGCAGGTGTTCAAGACCAGGCTGGATGGGGCTTTGAGCAGCCTGGTCTCCTGGGAGGTGTTGGAACTAGGGGGGGTTGGAACTAGATGACCTTTAAGGTCCCTTTCAACCCAAACCATTCTATGATTCTACAATGGACAGGAGGCTTCTCTTCCAGAGATTTCATGATCCTATTTGAACACAGCAGCCACTTCACTGCGCTTGCAAGAAACAGACTTCTTATTCCATCCCACCTCAGTGTCTAGGAAATTGTAAAAACCTGCTGCCCTCCCCACAAAGCATCTGCTACGATGAGGCTTATCTCCCCACATGTAAAATGAAGTCGATCTTGTTTTCAAAGTTTTATCTCACATGGTATCTTCCCTGACTCTGAATCACAGCCCGTGTTGCTGAGCCAGGGCAAGGGATGACTGAGAACTGCCAGAGCTGTAATGGCCACGGGGCAGTGGTCAATCACAAGCCTCTACTCCCCCAGTTCCTCTTCTGACATGCCAGACAAAGGGCATACACATCCAACAGAATGCCAGCTTCCCCCCTCACCTACAATAATGCTTTCTCCTGTAGAAAATACACACAGAAAACCAGACCAGAAGCAGGAGAGCAGAGTGTTTCTCTGCCTGAGGACCAGCAGAGCAAATGCCTTTAGAAGTGACATCCTCCATTAACAAATGATCAATTGTGTCTCAAGAAGTATGTTTTTGATAACATACAGGTGTAATTTCACTGGTTCATAGGGAGCTGTGCCCTGTTATATCAGTGACATACCTCATGCCATGAAGGCTTGGCCAGGAGAAATAGGGTAAATCGGGCTGATCCCGCTGCAGTGAGAGGAAGGTCTCAATCAGTGTAAGGAGAGCTGCTCCCTTGCGTTTTGCACAATGGAGGAAGCTATGGGTATTAGCAGGTCATTTAATAAATGTCATCACTCTAACTTCCCCAAGGCAACAGCTGACTGACCACTCCTGTCACTTTTTAACCAACATATTGGTAATTCTATGCAAATAGATGCATCGACATAAAAATATCTGTAGCATAAATCCAAAAATACATGGCAGATGTCCTTCAGAAGTATATATGGTCTTTGAAATATTACTAACTGCCACCTCAGGCCTTCTTCTCCAAGCCAACCTTTACTCCACTTTGCCCAAGTACCGCTTTCCACATCTTTTGATTTTTATACTGGTATTTTCTTATCCTATGACTGCAGGAAAGCTGTTGTAGACTGCCACAATAGGTTTTGGCACACACAAACATGCCTTTTTCTAAAGCACAGTTCCAAGTTCAGCATTGAAAAGGTAATAGGTTACTGAAAAAAGCCAAAACAAGCATAAGTAGAAAAACATCTTAGAGGTCAATGGTTAACAGAGGCTGAAGACATTTTTTCCATGATCTTTGCATTGACAGCAGGAAGCACAGACTTCCATTGTCTAATAAACAGAAAATGTTTTGCATGTCCGAGATACAAATATTTGTATGAAACTTACACCTCTGTGCACCTTATCTTGTATATCCAGTTCATAAGCTAACACAAGACAGAGGGAATTAAATCTACAACAGGTTGCACCTACACTTGGCAGAGGAGGAAGACTTCTTGATGCCTGCAAGCAATTCTATGAAAGTAACCACTTCCCAGCTATTTTAATTACAGGATATCACACTATCACAGCATTTCTGAGTACAATGTTGTTTCAGGGCAAGATGAAAAAATATGGAGCTGATATTGTTTCACCAGCTCTATTTTTCTCCCTCTCTAGCCATTGTAGGCAGTCAGCCAGGTTCCTGGATACATTCCAACACCAAATCCACAATAGTGAGCCCATAGCTAAGAATTAAAACACTAACTTAACTTGGGAAGTAATTCCAGCTGCCTCACAATCAATGGTCATATATATTAGTATCCTAAAAAGTAAAAAAAGTGGTACTCCTATTAGCTTTGAAGGGCTAATAAAAATCAGGTGTGGCAGCTGAGAACCATGTAGGTCTAACTGGCAGTATGTTTTAACTATGTGAACTCCAAATTTTTGGTTTTGATTTTCACATATGTGATATTATCACATAAAAAAAAGGTGCCAAAATACAACCACATTGCTCTGTTTTGAGTGGTTTCAGCAGACAAGCTCACCCAGAAATCATTCGTCTCAAAACGCCCATGTTATTCATTTAGAGTTTTAGCAGAACATGTAAAGCACCCTTCCATTAATGAATAAATGCAGAAATAAATGTGATTATTTCACCGTAAGACATAATTTCCTCAATAAATAAAACACATAAAACAAAACCGAGAGAAACATGAAGACTATCAGGGGAGAGCCTGATAGCAAATAGTCTCTCTCCTGCTGCAGTCCCCTTACAAACCATACCCATCCAACAGCTGTGAGTAGCACCCTGCCCGGGAGCTACCTCCCCACCTACAAAAGCAGTGCCCGTGAAACAAGATCAGGATGCCCAAAGGGCCTCTTCTGCACAGGTGGTATGATCCGAGCAGCACAGCTGGTGTGCCAAAAAGGAGAGAAGAAGAACATGTCCAAAGCCCCTCTGGATACTCCCTCAAGCGCAACTGCGAGCTTATTTGTATGGGTGGTGCTTTCTGATGGCCCAAAATACCCTGCACAGTTGCACAGCAGTCGTAAGTAACGACGCATCTTTCAGTCACTGCAGAGTTATGAGACATTAAAAAGCAATGCTTCATCCTGCACCCGTGCTCTATTAAAGGTGAGACCGTCAGATAAGGCATCAGCAACATTCTCTCTAAAATAAAAATAAGTGTTCCAGAAGGAGGTAGTCACAAGTCACCTTTTTATCTGCATTTCTGCTACAGTCAGTTTTTTAATCTATAAAAGCTACGGTCACAGAATCACCTAGGTTGGAAGGGACCTTTCAAGATCATCTAGGCCAACCAAAATTTAAAAAAAAAAAGAACAAAAAAAAAATCCCACAAACCCCACTCCACACCCAAACCAACACCAATCCACTACTAATCCATATCGCCAAGCACCATGTCCACTCGTCTCTTGAATACCTCCAGGGATGGTGCCTCAACCACCTCCCTGGGCAGCCCATCCCAATGCCTGGTCTCGCTTATTCAACTATAAAACAATCTCAAGTACTTCAGATCAGCGTTCGTTGGGTACAAATCTGGCATTCCAAGCAGAGAGCTCCTGGCCGCGACTACCCTAAAAGCTCCGTCTCTGCTTCAAACAAGCACGGGTCCCGACTTCTAGGAAACCAGAAAGGAAGCCTGGGGAAAAGCCCCACGCAGATACAGCCACGGGCACGCTGTGTCCCGGCGTGAGGGGAGGAAAGAGCATTCGCCACCGAGAAGGGATAACCGTGGGACAGAGAGCGGGGGGGAATTGCAAAGGGGACACAACTCACACCCGGGGCTGGCAGTGCCTTGAGAGGAGGTGGATCAGCCTCAGTAAAGCGCAGGCGTCGGGAAAGACTGAGCGAAGAAAGTCACAGAACTAAGGAAACACTCAGCAACAGTTAACTTTAAAGTCGATTTGGCCGCCTGGGCTGCACCCCCGCTCCTCATCACAGCCCTTCCATACAAAAATTTCAGAACGCAGCTTTTGTCACCGCTCCCGTGTGACACCCAGGAGGGGGAACACGGCCAGGCTTCCAGCTCCCCCCCCACCGGGGACAGCCAACCCCGACGTCCCCAGCCCCGATGTCCCTGGCCCCGGCTCTGCCTTACCTGGTTCTCCCGGGGGCCGGCGGCGCGGAGGGAGGCGGAAGGAGGCACAGAAGGAGGGAGGCACCGCACTGCCCCGCTCCGGCCCGGGAAGGCGGCGGCAGCGCTTCTTCTTCCTCCTCCTCCTCCCCGCGGGGCAGCGGCGGAGGAAGCGGTGCGGGGGGACGGACCCGGCGGCGGAGCCCGCTCCCCGCCCCAGGCACCCCCCCGTGCAGGTGCGGGGCGGCGAGGAGATGGAGCGAGAAAGTAGCCCACATCAAACAGACCCACCAGGAGCTGCCTGGAAACCGGTCGGTGAAGTAAAGAGAGAAAGGCAAACTCTTCCCCCAAAAATCTAGTGCTTGGCACCAGCTGGCTTTAAATGGGTGTCACCGGTGGTTTGGATCAGGTGTTTCTCGTTCCAAACGGAGAGTGTGGGCTTAGGTCTCCTCCGTCCTGAGGGGGCTCTGCACTCCGAGGCAGCTTCTACCCCAGGTCCTCACAGATCTGCCCATACCTGGGCGGCCCCTGGAGTTACAGTTCCTTCCTGTGTACTTAACACCTCGTATAACCATGTGTTGCGTCCAGACACCCCAAAGCTCAGACACTCAACTGCGGCCAGAATAACTGAAGGAGGCTTTTTGCACCTATCAAGGGTCTGTGTTGAACTTCAGGGTCATAGAATAGTGCGGGTCATCTGATCTAGCCTCCACTGCAATAAGCTGGGACATCTTCAACTAGATCAGGTTGCTCAGAGCCCCATCCAACCTGGCCTGGAATGTTTCCAGGGATGGGGCATCTACCATCTCTCTGGGCAGCCTGGGCCAGTTTCACCACCCTGATGTAAAAAATGTCTTCTTTCTATCTAGTCTGAATCTACTCTCTTTAAAGCCATTAGCCCTTTTCCTATCACAACAGGCCCTGCTAAGAAGTTTGTCCCCATCTCTCCTGTAGGCCGCCTTTAAGTACTGAAACACCCCTTTGAGTCCCGAAAGGGTCTATACTGAGGTGTCGCGCAGGCTTCCTTCTTCACCTCCTTCTCTTAGCCCAGCCTTACCTATAGAAACTGTCAGTCTGCAAAACTTCATTGAGAGAAAAAAAGAGCTCATAAAGTTCAGCTGAAATACATTTCTTGTGTTTCTAAGCGTCAGCCCAGAGGAAAGCAAGCAGGGGCTGTGCTGCTTGCAAGCAATTGTTTTGTTGTGAGTAGTGCGTAAGAGCTGGATCAACACAGATGTCTTTCTGTTCAGCTCGGAGGAAATGACTTACAGAGTCTTTGTTTTCACTTGGGGGATTTCCTCCAACTTGTGCTTTTGGCACTGTGGCCACATCTCTGGTGCCCGTCACACCACTGCTGAGCCCAGGGAGTCACAGGGCTCCATCCCTGGTACGTGGAGCGTCTACTACAAACAGAAGGGCTGCCTCTGTGTGGCCATCTCATGGTGACCAGTCCTACCAGCCCGCTCTCACCACCCTCCCTCACTCCGTCCCCACAAATCAGTAGTAGCACACACTCGGGTGTCCATGCAGACCACCTTACCCACTGCCACTGATGTGGTCCATTTTGCAAAGCAGGCCACTTGTGCTTTATTTTTCAAGAAACAGCAGCTATATCTTTCCCCACCCTGACTGCTGCTGCTGTGGCAGGAGGAAAGGACAATAAAATTCAACAGTTGCTTAGGGAGAGACTTGGAATAGCTTTGCCCTCTGAGGAACCATTTCTGAGCTGCAGAAACGTAGCAGGGAGAGGTTATACTACAATGTGACTTAACCAGCAGCAGCCACGTTACTCCTGAGGCTTCAACCCAGAGCTACACCAGCAGCAAAGGGACAGCAGAGACCACCTCCGTGATCCAGGGCAGGTGGCCATTGCCACGCTGAAGGTGTTCTTCTTACAACCAGGAGTTGTAAGACCAGGAGTTAACCACTCTGATGTTGATCGGTCAACTGACAGCGCTTGTGGTGGAGGTGTGGATCACAGGTTTTTTTGCAAGCTTTATGAAACTTGCCAGATTTCAGCCCTAAAAATGCTTTCTTTTCCCCTCCCACCTTCTTCTACTGTCATGGCAGATAAAGACATCAGCAGGACAGTGGGAACAAAGGAATTACAAGATGACACTGCTTCTGAGGACAGGGATAAGCCTCTGGGGGACTGAAGAGGGTTGGTGACTGCCTGAAGGCTGGGCTTTGTTGAGCTGTGCTTGCTTTGAATTATAACTGCTCTGGGCTGGACGGCAGCTGTGAGAGCAAGGAAAAGAGTTCTGCAAAGGCTGGGTGGCGAAGGTAAGGACGTGCTGAGCATCAGGAAACCCTCTTTTAAATGCACGCTGAGCACATGCATCGGGGAAAAGCACAAATACTCTCCAAAGCTTTGCGAAAAACTTTGGGAAAGCTTTCCAAAAGCCTTGGGGAAAAGCGCTGCCCATCGTTCTCACGGCTTGGCGAGCAGGGCAGCACCCTGCCTTTGGATTTCTGCTGCTCAGTTTTGGTTTCTCATGGCCTGTGTGTCTTCACTCTGGTTAAACAGAGCAAGGGGGGTGATTTCTTTCTGGATGCCAGGGTTTGCGTAATTACTGGGGGAAGGAGTTTTAGTTTTCCAAGGTGGGGTTTGTTTTCCTTCAGTACTTCATAAATATCTAAAAATGCCCATCACCAGGGATGCTAGTGTATCCTGATCAAATGTATTTAAAGAGCAAAAGTACTTTTCAAATATTAAAATTCGTTTATACTACTGTATAAATTTTACAGCCAGGAAGAACTGAGCTTTCTATTCAGGGGAATATTTTGGCTTCAGGATTTAAAAAAAAATAAAAATCCACTTTGCAGAAAAAGCAGCAAGCTGGAACCAGAAATGATTTCATTTCCCTAAAATTTCACATGCACAAATATTACGCAGACATGGGGAATGCAAAAAAGGAGGGGAAATTTCAGGACTTTGGTTCTATTTCCAGAAGAGCTTGGCATTACTTGCTGTTTCCATCGTTTCGCTCCTGCCTCTTAGAAGTTCGGGACCCCCATGAACTGGGGTGGTGGAGCATCAATCCCATCTCTGGGTGAAATTATCATTCTCTCCAAAGAGAGAATTCAACAGTTCAGTTCATCTGACCTGTTTATTGTAGGATGAGATAAATTGTCCGTGGACAGGTTTCTCCTTCTTCAGCTAATCATTAAAAGCATGACAACTAGATCAGGTATTAAGTGCATCTTCATTGATAACTTTTGAAACTAAAGGAGATTAATTTCTTTTTAACACACCTTCCAGTTCAAGTATACCCCCAGAGTTCCTTACTGCAGCCCATTGTAGTACACCTTTTACAGCTTTCTAGTGGGAAACCAACAACAAACTTCCCCCAGCATTGTCCCACTGGCTCAGGCCAAGAGTCTCCAATAGTTACTAGCACTCGACACCTAAAAGCAAGATGTAGGTAGCACCTAGGACCAGGAGTTGTAGCTCTAGGTAAAGTCTCATGCAAGTCTCTATCAGTGAGACAATATCCTAATTTTAATTTCCTTGCAGAACAGTTCAGTTTGGGCTGTTAAAACTTTATGTGATTTGTGAAAGAGAGCTAAAAATTTTGTTCTTCTTTTTCTATCTAGCTAAATTAGGGGGGAAAATATCACGGGCGGGTGAATACAGTCACAGTGTGTATTGAGGGAACAATAAACCCACAGAGTTTCTACTAGGTCAAGCTCCCCCAGCCTGTGCTAATGGGACGTCTTTCAGAACAGGGAGTGGGGGAGGCTCCCTGGGGTGCAGGAGCCATGGGGGATCCTCAGGGGGAAAGCAGGGCAGGATCTCTCAGCCAGACAAAATAGTGAGGCAAAATCATCAGGCAAAATAGTGAGGATGAGACAGGTCCAAGGTCAAGCTGGGAAGTCACTCCACAGGTCAAGGACAAATCTGGTGACTGCCAGGAGGCTCCATGGTGATGGGGCAGGCTCAAAGTCAAGCCAGCATCAGCCCAGAAGTCAGATCCTATGGCCGGGCAGGGCTTTGGGGAGCTAGAGACACACAGTGCTGTGGTGTTGGGGGATGACAGCATGGGGGGGGGACTGAAATGGAGTCCTCGGTCATTGGCAGACTGGTGGGAGGCCCTGGGAGGACAGTCAGAGCCATTACAGACTGGTGCTGCCTGACAAAGAGAAGGAAAATAGCCCATGGCCTCCCAAATACCTTCTCCCCTTTCTCCCAGGAAATCGATATATGTTGGAGTTTCAAGGTCAGAAATACCAAAATGAAGACCATCTCTGTAATTTTACTTCATTTTTACCCTTGTGTGTGTGCATCCTGATGCAATATTTCATTACACAACCACATTGTTTCTTCTGCTTCTCTCTCCACTCATCTGCTTCCTCATTCAGGATGGATAAAGTTTATGAACTTGTTGATTTTTCAGTCTTTTCCCTTAGATATCACACAGGCACCCCTACGCTTTCTTTTTCTGTGCATTTTTTGAAGCTTACTCTGAGGAAACATTTGATGTATTCATGGGATCTTCTGTGACATCCTTTACTACAAGTGAGTGGAACAGATCATCTCCAGACTTTTAGAGAGATGGCATAAAGGGAGTATGATGAAGGTCTGCAAAAAAAAGATGGGATGGAAAGAATGAGTAGGAATCTGCTGCTCACTGTCTTTTCTGATTCAAGAGCTAGAGGTTCTCCAATGAAGCCAGTAAGAGCTAGACTGAAATCAAACAATACAGATATCTGTATAATGGCTAGGTGTTTAGGAAATCTGCTGCCTACCTCTGAGAATAAGCAAACTGCTTTCTGTTACTGAATGTTGCTTTTATCTACTTTTATCTATTTTACTTCTTAAGCAATTAAACCAGCTGAACAAACCCTTTGCTTCCTCTTTGCAGGCAGTGTATTTCCTCTACCATCATAACTCGCAAGTTTCTGGCTGGACCACAAAGACATTCCCTGCCATGTTTTATTAAAGAAAGAGTCATCCTTATACGAATAAAATAAAATCTTTCTCTTCTGAATTTATTACCAACAGGTTATAGTAAGGAGAAAAGTGCTTTCAACACCAAGTCTGTCTATACTTCTTCCACTGACTCAAAAAACAGGTTCTCTGACACACCATGGGCTAAACAGCAGTGATGGTGGGCTACATACTCGACTGGACTTCTCTGCCTGAGAGCCCTGTGAGATCTTTCTTCTGAGAACAGACCACATGCTTAAAACACAGTAAAACACCCATGTAATATCTCTGGTAAGACGTGTCTGCTGTTAAAAACAAATGCCACCCGAAGGAAAGATGCTCCCAAATACAAGTCATCCAACCTGCTTACGAGGATGCTGAAAAGGTATCAATTGCAAACATACAGGCAGGATCTCTCTTAGGATATTCTAGAGGGCAAGGACCTGAACCAGAGATGACCACAGAAGGTGCTTTTATAGGATACTGTAGTCACAACAGGTCAAAATGCCAAGGACTTTTGAAAGCACACTGGAATACAGGGAATCTGGGGGTTTGGTCAGTGGTTAGGGTATTGTAGCATTTCTGGTTGTAAAAATTGTCCAGTATAATGTGGGACATCTGAGCAGTGGCTATAATCTAGACTTCTGGAACAGCAGTCTTCCATTATTCCATATGCATCACTCATTCCTTTCTCTCCTGACATTTGCTGCTGCTGCCTTTGACTACTGTCTTCTTGGAGAGTCTGCTTCTAAAAACTTTTCTTTCTGGACTAGGCAGATATCTTCTCTGAGTGGGAGGTCCTGGCTGCCTCTGCCAGGATACTGGGAAGGGGGAGTGGTGATGGCCATGGCCTCCCATGATGATAACCCTCACTGATCCAGCTGGGATTAATATTTCTGTGGATTCCAGATGTTTTTTACCATAATGACTTTTTATCCTTTTAGTGTTGTCAGATTTTCCTATGGCTTGCAGAGTCATGCCACCTGAGATTTGGGGATTTTTATATCCACAGTCTAGGCAGGAGTGATAGAGCAATGAATGCAATGTAGGATGAATGAATGTAGGAAAAAGAAACTGGGGAGATACTTTTTGAAACGTTTAGGTGATAATTATATATTAGGAGTAAAATTGACAAGACTCTGTAAGTAACAGTTGCTGATCTAAGGATCGAAAGGTAAAAGAAGTGTATATCAGGCTGAATTAGTCTTCAAAAACACATATGTACGCCTCTCAAGGTACTGGATCCATAAAATCGCAAAAGGCTTTGTTAAACTTCTTTAATAAGTGGTGGACCTGCTTGACCATGATTGGTATAACCACATAACTACACACATTTGCCAAATCTTTCTTTCCCCTTTCTGTTTGCTACTGTATAACGCTGCAGCATGACCTGCCATAACCACAGAGTTGGTTATTTAAAACAGGTCCCTGTCTTCAATACAGTGCAGCCTGGTCAGTACAGTGCAGCCTGGTTTGAGTGGTGGCTTGATGTGCTAATGTAATAAAACGACAGGAAGTAACGTGTGTGTATAACATGGAAGAGAACAAAATGACTTTTCGTTTACGTGCGTCTTACATTATGTGCATCTTCATCTTACCCCACATACAGGATCAGCAGCGCTGGGGAGCACACTGAAGTTCCTTGCTAGTATAGAAAGAAGAGCTAACTAAAAAGGCAAGGATGTGGACCAAGGTCTTGGGGTGCTCAGCTCTGGTGGTTTTCAGCTTGTGATCCTCTCGGCACTTCTCAGAGGACCCACAGGAGGTAGCCAAGAATGGCCACACCTCATTTGGTAGCATCCTCTCTCTAAGGACCCTTAGATCCCAAAGCCACTGCCCTACCAGCTCGAGAGTAGCCTGGAGGTAGCGTGGACTATCTGCAGCACGCAGCCACAGGGAGCCCCGAGCAGAAATTGTGGCTAAGTGACACTGCAGGGCAGCCTGAGACACTGTGATAGCACTGAGTGTGGTTTAGAAGCCGCATGCGCGACTGCTAAGGAAACAGAGTAAGTCTGGTTGAAGAGACAACTCTCAGCATCCAAAAGCAGGTCCTGCCTTCAGAGATAGGTGTCAGGGCGAAAGTTAATCAACGGGTGTGGGTGTTACCTCGAATGGATTCTGAGCGCAGCAAGACTGGGTTTTCGTGGCTGACTTTTGTGGAGTTACACCAAATTTATAGCAAAAATGCTGGAAGGAGATTTTGTGTCAGGATGTGGTCTGTTTAGCTAAAATACGCTACAAAGTAGGTGGTCAACGTGTAATTTTAGCTTGTAGATAAAGTTTCATGTGAGACTCTACATAGGCTTAGAACACAAAGCAAAAATGTAAACATAACTTTTCTTCCTTGGGAGACAAGAATATGACTCCTTTTAGGAGAGGTTTGTATCATTTTCAGATATAACCATGGTACGCTGGTTTTATTAGAGGTAGCTGAACCACCTTGATTAGAAGGCTATTGTGTCAAAACCTGACTCTACGAGAGAAGTTCCCATTCTGATTATTGTAGATACATTCCTAGTGAAATTGTTCTGAAGAAGACAGAAGACTATGGCTTTGCTCATGGAGCTTTAGTGTATTTGGGATTCCCTAACACAGCTGCAAACTGGAGAATAAAATGTATCATGCATCTGATTGACTTTGTAAGCCCACTTCAACAAATGCCATCAATGGTGTGACAGCAGTCTTGAGTCCAAGCATTTTGCCATATGACTTTAATTTATGTCCTTATCCATCTGGCACCCCAGTAATGTCAATTCAGAGTAAATTGCTGTGATAATTGCCTACCTGAAGTGAGCTTGACATCCTGCACACACCCTAAAAAATATTTTTCCAATCTTCCATTGATGGCCATTAATGTTGCAGAAAACAGTATTTGGTTTGTTATTAAAGAATTAGTTAAAAGGTTTTATATAACTGATGTTCGCTTCTCAAGAATATTTACTGGTTAAATAAAGTAGGGACAGAAAATGTAACTTTTTTTTTTTGTCTAATTCAACCCCCTGAATTCCATTGCTGTGAGCAAAGTGAGTGGAGATGAATGCTGCATCCTCTGCAATGGTCTTGCTGAAAACAATTCTATGTCTTCATTGTTCTCTAAAGCACTTAAAATTGAGGTATAGAGGCAGTTTGGGAGCCTCAAGTGATATAAAGAGGGCACTTTCATTCATGCTTCATTCCTGCTTTCTTGCAACCTCCTTTAATCCAAGACTAAGCCTGCTCTTGTTCTGTTTGTAAGTTTTTGTAAGTTTTTCAGATCCAACATGGTCTGTAAATATGATGCCTAATAGATGTACGTGTGCATGTATATGCATGTGTAGACACAGAGATACACACGCATGCATACACACACACAACTTGTCATCCACCTATTGAAAGATTAGGTAAAACAATGCAATTTGGTTCACCACTTCGAACTGCAGAAATCCGACAATATGAACAACAGACAATAATCCCACTCTTGCCAAATTACTACACCCTATGCTTCATTGGATTCTATCATAAACCCAGTATTTTCAGAGAATTTTTTATCTATCACTGCTTAGATGCTTAACTCTTGGGAAAAAAATCAATTGTCACCAGCACTAAAAGCATTTTAAAAAAAAAAAAAAAATTATCTGGAGAAACCCAAACATTTTTCTCCAAATTTTCTTGCCAAAATGCTTATGAGAAAGGAAAAAGACTGTAAGTCCCTTGCCTTCATATGTTTCTTTGTTCCACAGGCATGTCACTAGTAAGAGATGCCTGTACCATGACTACGAGTGGGCTGACCCATTACTATCTGGCCTCACATTTGGCTTGTAAACAATAGTAGGAACTGAGCCCATAGAAAATATCTCACTCTGGCCAGCCTGCCGCATTGTTTGAGCTGGGAAATCAAGAAAAACTGCTACATTCTTGGTTAAAAATAAGAGGTCTTTGAATTTTCTCTCTACTCTGAACATTCCACCAAGGGGTGACTTTTGCTATTTTGGCACATCTTTTGAAGTCTGAATATAGCTTAGCTTTTATGTAGGGCTTTCTGTACTTCTAAAGAATTGTGCAGCACTGGAACAGGGTCAGACCTGTTAAAAAGGAAGTGCAAAATGTGTCTCATCACACCAGACACCAGCATCCTACCTTGCCCTAACACAGGGGCTTGGTTGTGACAGGCGCAAGACAGGGTTACCACAGGTGCCTCAACCCAAGGCAGCTTCCTTCTCCTGGAGGAAGCCTAATCTTGGTTGATATTTAGCTCTAGAGCAGCACTGACTGCAGCCCCACCTGGGCTGAATGTATCCCCATCTATTCTTTTTCATTTTTCATCCTCCACAAATACCCCACAATGAGTGACTCAGCCTTTCCACCAAGCAACCGGGGCATTGAGAAGGTCACAGCTCACTGGCACACTCCAAAGATTGTTTCAAGCTGCAAATGATAAAATCAGTTCAATTGCGTGTGTACAGAGCACAATACTGCAAGGGCCCAGGGACATTTGCAGAGAAGGATTCACACAGAAGGTAACTTCTAATAAAGCGCACATGTTGTGGTGAGCTTGTTATTGTCAAGCCCTCAATAAAGAGATTTTCCACAATGGTTCAGGTAGTATTCTTTATTTTAATTTTGATGGAGAAATATCATTGTTTAAAAGCATTATAAACCTGATATTCTACCTGGCAATAAGGTAGAGTAGTTCTATTGCTGTGTTACTTACCATGTTATAATACCTCAGTTTAGCATTTTGATTGAGGTCAAATACACATATAAAAATACGTATATTAAGATATATATATTTATATATATATATATATATATATATAAAACCAGATATGTCAGTAGGCTTGCAATATGTTATATGTACTGGAACACTCATAATTATTACATGCATTAACAAAATCCAACACCAAATCTGTAAGTTTGCAACTTATCTAAATTACAAAGGGACCTGAGGGCCCTGCTGGTGCAAGGTTTTAATTCCCACTGATTTAATAGTGAGTAAA
Source organism: Scolopax mira (assembly GCA_004320125.1). Classification (NCBI taxonomy): domain Eukaryota; kingdom Metazoa; phylum Chordata; class Aves; order Charadriiformes; family Scolopacidae; genus Scolopax; species Scolopax mira. The sequence goes on along the minus strand of BJBW01002134.1, from coordinate 240,260 downwards.
CTGAGGTCAGGTTTTGGTTATAGTATATATATATTTTTCATCTTTATGCACTATAGTGCCTGCCCATATTCATGGCACAGGCATCTGTTACTAGTGACATGCCTGTGTATCAGAACAAAGAAACATGCGAAAGCAAGTATTTACACTATAGTGAATTAAATTTGTTTTATAAAATCACAGAATCACAGAATCATAGAATGATATAGGGTTGTAAGGGAAATTTAGCAATGTTAAGCTTGTATGGGTTGCCTTGCTTGAATTTAAATGAGAGGTTCCATTATACATCCTTCTTCTCTCTTGGTTCAGGTTTTCCCTAGAAAATTGAAGGCCTGATGGGACCAATCTTGTATTTGAAATTAAGGACGTGCAACGATGTATTGCTTGTTAATGTGTTGCTTGTATTGGGAATGTTCAGTCTCTGTAAAACTGCAACTTGAGTGTGGAGGAAGTTGGAATCCATGGGGCTCAGAACTCAAATCAAAGATAATAGACTTGGTGACAAGTCTATTATCAGTTTAGATTCGGTGGTAGCTGGTTTATACTTATTTGATCTCAGAGTAGTATCCTTTGACTTGTGTAGTCCTTCCTCTCCAGTGTTTATCCTTGTTACCCTCTGAAACCACATCTATTTGAGCTAAACAAGACACTTTCTGGCCTATACTGAAAATATCAGTATTTTCTCTTTTCTGAACTTCTCCCAGTTCAGAGTTGTTCTCAGTACTCTGCCTAAGGTCTCAGCTGATACGGTTGCATAAATATTTCCCTGTAACCTACTTGAAAAAAGCATCTATAAATGTGTTTTCATTTTTCATAATGACATCGTCAGACATCCTGTGACGGACAACTGACTAAACCAGCCAGGCCATTCTCTTCATCTTTTGTCAGCAGCTGATGGACATGTACTTAGTGAAGAAATTCTTTAGAATTCTGTTAATTGAGCCCTCGCTTTATGGCAGTTCAGTCCTACTGTGCGTGCCAGAAATTTTCTTTCTGTCACCAGTGTATTTCATTAATTGTTGCTATTCGTTGGACATAATAATTAACAGAAATGATAAATGCAGTCAATCCCTAACCCACAGTTATACAAATCATTTCCCTACAGCCTGAGCATTCTCCTGTAAGTATAGTTATTGCTCTTGCCCTTCAGCTGGTTTCTTCCCTCTGACTTTCTTGCAACATCACGCGGATTTCCACATAACACTATGTCAGTCACTTTACTGAAACCCATATGGATTTGCTTTATTGCAAACATCACGTATTTTAGCAAAGAAAAGTCCCAAGTTAATTTGGCATAATCTATCTTTGGTAGCTATTTCTCCCATTTTTATGTACTCTATATCTCTATTTCTTTCCCAAAATGTTGAGTCCTTATAGGCAATTAAGATCATCCTAATACATGGTTATGGAGCACTTTTCTCTTTAAAGGTCACTAGTTCGTTATTTATTTATTTTTTAATCATATGGTACTGCCATCTGTTTTAGTAAATGCGTTGAACCTCTTACCACTGGCTTTATTATCTCAGTTACTGGGCGCACTTGAGAGCTGAGCTCTTTGCCCTTCGGTTCCTCCTTGCACATGACAATTTCTCTTTCCACACCCACCCTCATTAACATCCTCGGGTTTGTCCCTGTTACTGCAGCGTTATCATTACTGACGCTGATGCTGAGCCAAATATTCAGGTGGTTTGGGGCGTAACCAGGAGTACCCTTAATTGCAACCACATCTATATTTTATAAGGTAGCCCCTCCTTTTTTTGTTGACATGGCCAAGGTACCTTTTACAATTTCTTTGAATTTCTTTTGCAGCCTCTGCCTAAGCTTCATTTTTGACATTTTCACCTTTCTATATGCCTACTGTCTGGCAAGACATTTTTTCTTTTTCTATCCTTTGTAGGCTCTCTCTTTACACATAATTCTAAGGGTTTCTCCGTTAATTGTGAAGGAAGTTATTTCCTATAATTTTTCCCTTTGGGACACATATTTAAGATAATTTCTGGACCACTGACTTAAAGGAACTCCAGTCGCCTTCCACAGTTACCTGAGTGAACTATTCTGGCTCAGAATGTGCTCATGCTTCAAATCAGCTGAGTAGCACCAATATTCTTAAATTAATATTTCAGCTACTTATATTCAGCACAGCTTGGCTTCTCATTGAATAGCACTATTAGGTGTACTGGTAAATAATGAAGCACTTAGTAAACAGAAGTCAAATGATTGCTGCAACCAAAAATCTCAAAATCCAAGGGGGATAATTAAAGAAACAGCAGAAATACAAGGTAGAAGTGTGGATAATGAAATGGACCATTATATCGGTTTCTTTTTTAAATGCTTAATAGTCTTTAAAATGCCTGTAAACTAAAGAAGAAACACAGGAAAATAAATAAGATTATTTGTACTATGTATTTTGGAGGATGATCTTGCTGTTGCAGTCAGTAAGTCATTACTGAAAAAAAAACCCAGCTATTCAATTTCCTTGGTGAATGTTGAGACAATATTGGAAGGGAAGAAAATAATTCCATAGTAAAATAATAGAATAATATTTTCCTGAATGATTTTATGCCACCTACAAGTAGGAGGGGGGGCTGAATCCCTGTAACAAGCCTACTGACTTATAGTGAGGCATGTGCCACTTCAAAATCCAAATATTTTCCTGTGACTTTTCTGAGAGCCACCACGAGAGGGCCATTTGCCTGCAACTCTGCAACCCCTTCCAAGGGGGTCTCCTGCCCACTGTCCCTGCAAAGCCTGCTCTCATAATCCATTATGGTTTCTAAACAATATTTTCCCAATTTGCGTCTCAGTCACAAACCCTATAATATTCTTGCAGTGGGAAATCTAATGACAGTTCTTCTTGTGGCCTTCAGCAAGAAGGTGTGCACTTAATTAGGCACTCAGAAACATGCTCTGGGAAACAAATTTGAATTTTCTTTTTATTTCCCCCCTGCAGGGCCTTTCCTTTTGCTCATCCTTGCTGACAGAGGCCACAGTGGCTAACTCAGCTCCTCCCTAGAGATGTTTAGTTTAGTTGAGCAGCAGGAGACCACAGAGTGAATGCCACTTGAAAAAGCAGCAATGTGACCAGGAATGTTTTGCTCAATACTATGCATTATTTGCTGGTTTCACCATAGTTGGGTAAAATCAGCCCTCATTTGATATATTAAAAAAGAATTACCATACAAGAATCCAGAGGAAAAGGAATCATGACACTGTGATAAAAAATAATACTGATGTTGAAGAGAAGAAGATCTGTAAGTGTTAGGACCTGTTACACTGGAAGATTTACTTTACAGAACCCTCCAAATGCAAGGAATGTCTTCCACTGTGGAATGAGCAAGGGTTCCTTTCCAAGTGCTCACAAAACCCGCCTGGATGCCATCCTGAGTGACATGCTCTAGCTCTGGGCAATCCTGCTTCAGCGGGGGAGTTGGACTAGATGATCTCCGTGGTCCCTTCCAACTCTAAAAAATTCAGTGAAAATCTGGGCAGGGAGTTGTCAGTGCAGAAGCCAGAGCACACGTGTACTTGCTACTGCCCCCGTGGCACTGGTACAGCAAGAGCCATCCCACCAGAAACTCTCTGCACACATTTTACTGTCTCTGGGACACCTCCTCAGGAGTGAGCCCGGAGCCTCTAGAGTGGTGACCGAGATCTGTTGACCTCAAATCCTCTGGAAGAGGCTTGCAAGGGATCTTCTCCCTAGGCAGGCTCAGTTTAGGAGCCCGATTCTGCTTCACGCAGAAGGTGGTGTCACTAGATGGCGACAGATACCTTCTGTACTGGCCAAAATAGCCACTTTCTCTCTCAAAATACTCTCTCAAAAAAGGGGGAAAAAAAGAGTAAAAGTTAAAGTTGCATTACACTATAGTTTTTAATAATACAGCTATACACCACTTCTCAAAAATATATATTCTCATTTTCTCTCAAAGTTTAAGAACGGAGGTAGTATCTGTGGCTTTGGTAATACTTTTGTTTGTGTACAGTCTCTATTACAACCACCAGCTTTAAAACTGGCCACACATCTTCCTTTCTTGGTTGTAAATCTGAATTACTTTTGTCGGCATTAGCATATCCTCTTCAGACAGAAGCACAGCCTTGTTAAATACAAGTCGTTACTGAACCAATTGAGCATAAACCTAATTTAATTGCAATGTTTGGTCTATGCTATTGGTATATTCTCTTTCCCACCTTCAAATCTAACTCAAAAGATCCTTAAAGCATACTAGCTTTTTCAGTATGCATGTAAATACAGCATTTCTAACTTCCAGCATGTTTGAAAGCTGCTCACTTTTCAATTATTTTGCATTCTGAAGAAGATGTGGTGCTTTTTCTTTTAAAAAAATGTGCATAGGGAAAACGGTGTTAAGAACTTCTTGAGCACAATGAAATATTTTTTCCTTCCAGCACTGGCTTGTTAATAAAGGCGTGTCAGGGGAGTTCTCAGTAAATTTAGAAACTTTTTTTGAATGTTAGAACAGAAGATTGCTTCATACGGGTGGAGACATACAAGGTTTCACTCAATGTTACCCAAGTGAATGAAATCACTACAGTCTGCAAATGAACATAAATCATGAATCTTCTTGACAACAAAATAATCTTTTCCCAGTGTTCTGAGTCACTTTGGTCTCACCACGCCACTTTAAGTATATTGAGCTCAGCAGGTTTCCAAAGAGCAATTAAGTTATTTCCATGTGATTGATAAACATGAAATATGGGTAACTAACTCCATGACAAAACTGAATTTGCATTAGTTAATGAACTGTACGTGCAGATATGCAAAAAATCTGCAAAAAATGTGCAAAAAATGCAAGGAGCTAAAGATCTTAAACCTGTAGAAGGTACTCAGATACCATGATGATGAACCTAGTATGAATATTCAAATATTATGTGGGGTGTCTGCAGTGATTCAGGCCCAGAAAGTGGTTCTTAGTAGTACACAGTCCAGTTGGAGGCCAGTAACTAACCATGTACGCCAAGGGAACATCTAGTTCAGTCCTGTTCAACATCTTCATTAATGACCTGGATGATGGGGCAGAGTGTACCCTCAGCAAGTTTGCTGATGACACCAAAATGGGAGAAGTGGCTGTAGCACCAGTGGGTCATGCTGCCATCCAAAGGGACCTCAACAGGCTGGAGGAAATAGGCTGACAAGAATCTCATGAACTTCAACAAGTACAAAGTCCTGCACCTGGGAAGGAACGACCCCATACACCACTATAAACTGGGGGCCACCCAGCTGGAAAACAGCTTGGTCGAAAAGGACCCAGGATTCATGGTGGACAAGAAGTAGAACATGAGTCAGCAACGTGCCATTGCCGCAAAGAAGGTGAGTGGTATCTTGGTCTGCGTTAGACAAAGTATTGCCAGCAGGGCAAGGGAGGTGATGCTTCCCCTCTACTGAGCGTTGGTGAAGTCACAACTGGAGCATCCATGTTTGGGCTCATCAAAACAAGACATACCTGGAGCTACTGGAGAGAGCCCAGCAATAGGCCACAAAGGTGATAAAGAGACTGGAGGATATCTTCTACAAGGAGAGGCTGAGAGCCTAGAAGAGAGAAGTCTAGGGGGGGGTCTTACTGATGTATATAAAAGCCTGAAGAGAAGGTGTAAAGAGGATGGAGTCAGGCATTTTTCAGTAGTGCCCAGTGACAGGACCAGAAGCAATGGACATGAACTGAAACACAGGAGGCTCCATCTGAACATCATGAAACATTTATTTATTTATTCATTTTACTGTGAGGGTGACCGTGTACCAGCACAGGTTGCCCAGAAAGGTGGTGGAGTCTCCTTCATCAGAGATATTCAAAAACCCTCCTGTAGCAGTCCTGAGCTCTCAGTGGTCCTGCTTGAGCAGGAAAGTTGGACCAGATGACCTCCAGAGCTACCTTCCAACCTCAGCCATTCTGTGATTCCATGATATGAAAATTTTATTACGATGTTCAATTGTGGTAATAACCTTTGAAGAAAGTCATCAGTCTAAATTAATTATACAGATTATAAAGACTGAAGTACATATTTGTTCATATATTTTCTAGGCATGTGGCCTGCTGTGAATACCAGCCTCATTAGAAATCTGTTTGTGTAGTGTCCTAGAATAGCTCTTGCTCCAGATTTGGACTATAAAATACATGGTTAAAGATGGCTGTGGTTGAACTGTTAACATCTTTTTTTCTGTGCAGAAAATGAAGAGGCATGTAAATTCGTGCCAAAGAGCTGTATTTTATACTTGATGATGCCAAAGATAGATGTATTTTCATTGGCAGAACATAGCTGGAATCTTGCCTGCCCTTCAAGCAGGCTGTAACTTGGTAAAAAGACTGAGGTACTGTGGGTCACTGTCTCACCCATGATAGTCTCAGTACTAAATACCTTTTTAAAATTATTTATGAAGTCTTTTAAGTATATAAACTCACAGATGTCTTTATAAGGCTTGTTGTTGTTCACAGTTTCCAGAAGACAGAAACTCAGAAGCCCTCAGCAGCTCTGGAGCTCTCAACACAGGAAAGACATGGACCTGTTGGAGCAGGTCAAGAGGAGGGCTTGACAAAAATTATCAGAGGGCTGCAGCACCTCTCCTGTAAGGACAGACTGAAAGAATTGGGGTTGTTCAGTCTGGAGAAGAGAAGGCTCTGGGGAGACCTTATAACGGCCTTTCAGTACTTAAAGGGGGCCTACAGGAAAGAGGGGGACAAACCTTTTATCAGAGCCTGTTGCGATAGGACACAGCGTAATGTTTTTTAACTAAAAGAATGCAGGTTTAGACTAGATGTAAGGAAGACATTTTTTACAATAAGGGTGGTGAAACACTGGCCCAGGTTGCCCAGAAAGGTGGTAGATGCCCCATCCCTGAAACGTTCAAGGTCAGATTGGACGGGGCTCTGAGCAACCTGATCTGGTTGAAGATGTCCCTGCTCATGTCGGGGGGGGTGGACTAGATGGCCTCTAGAGGCCCCTTCCCACCCAAACTATTCTGTGATTCTATGACTGTTGCTGAAGATGTGTGCAAAGACAGTGACCGAGTTTCCAGATAGTGTAAGTCTAAAGGGCTAAATGCGTTGCCTCACCAATGATGAGGCCAGATATACTGGGAGATATCTTTCATAAATAATTGCAGTGACAACGTTGGTTCTTTCAGTAGAACCAGATGAAGAGTTTTGAAATTAATTCTGAAAGTGACATGTTATGAAAGAGGCATACTTATTCTTCTGCGCATGCAATGTTTGCACACACTATACATTGTAATGACAAATTACACTTTCTATTTTGTCAAAGGTTTAGACAAATACTGCCTAACACAAACATGTGTGGACATGCTGAACACCTCTTTGGAGAAGTTCTGGCAGGCATCAACCTTCTGCAGGAGACTAAACATAGCTCCTTAAAAAACAGTCCAGTTTTCCAGATGTGAAGTTAAATATTTGCTACAAATGTGAACTTCACACCATACACCTGCCCACCTTCATGTATTCGTCCTCCTGAGGGATCTTTTGTTCTCCCAGGTGACAAATGAAAAAAGGATTCAAAGTCAGATTCTAATAATTTTGCCAGATGTAAAACCAGCAATGCAGTGAATTACAGCCATGAGAAACTAACCACAATGTTGTCCATGATGGAGACCTCAAAGGCTGTCAAAACAAGGCTCCTGGTGGCCTTCTTCTCAGGAACTGCTTGTCAGAGGGATGTGTGCTGAATTATCTGAGTGACATTGGAGTGACAAGGAGCCTTGGCCAGGCTTCTTTTCCTTTGGAGGAAGTGTTCCTCATTTCCTCTCATCACATGAGTTAAGAACATACCCCCAAGTTGGAGAAGTGAAGGGCCCAGGTAGATACTGAGATCTGGAAAATACTGCTGTGGAAATACTGCTTTTCCCTTCTCTCTCCGTGTGTGTGGAAAAGAGAGCATGGGCACAAACTGCAGCTGCTCAGAAAAAAATCTGCAACACGTCTAATTATGCGCAGAGGAATTTCTCTTGCTCTTGTGACACAGTGGCAAGGTTTCATTTTTGTGGCATTATTATCAATTAATGCTGTTTGTGTATAATCCCCCAGGGGCCCCTGCTCGGGTGTGGTCTCTCACATCTGGCCAGTGCAAGCTTGGAATCTGATGACCAAGAAGGTCATGGAAGCCCATTATTGAGCTGATATTTAGTGGGAGGCTTCTGGGCCAAGCCTTGCTGCTCCTCCCCAAGACATGAGAAGGGCGCTTGCAGCACAGGAGTGAATGAGAAAGCAGGATCACAGTCCTTGCTATTCAAGCACAGACTGTGGTATTAACCATTGACTCCCTTTGTATGTCTCAATTGCTTTTACTATTTGCAAAAACAGCAAACGATTCAGCAGTTCTCAGACTTTTTTTCTCACGTTCCTCCCATCCACACCCCTATCCACGCAGGTATGCAGAGTGGATCCTGCAGGGAGACCTAATTGCTAGGGCTGCTGGCAGCAAAGTATTGGTGTCAGCAGGGGACAGAAAGTTGAGGTAGAGAATCTGGGCGACAGACAGGCCGTAAAAGGGGCTGGGGGAAGAGGAAGGGAGGAGGAATAGGAAGGAGCGGAGAGGCAGGATGCAGGCAGCCCACAGGCTGCTTGGGGGACTCCCAGAGCTGCTCCATTACATGAGGTAGGAGGCCCCTAAACATGACATCATCACCAGGAGCAGCTGCAGTTTGACTCCGCAGCTCCCAGGAGCCTGGGGGGCTCTTTCTGGTCCAGGTCCTTCTCCACACTTTCTGGCTGTGTCCCCTGGCAGAGCCCTTTGCCACAGCCCCACTTCACTCTCTGACATCCTTCCAGCCCCAGCCCCATACTGACCCCAGTAGCTGTAGGACAGAAAGGATCAAACTCCTCCTATTGCTATTATACGATGAATATGTCTGAAGGTTTACCATGACACCATCATTTGGAGGGAGGACAGTTAAAGAAGAATAAGGAAGCTAAATTGTTCAATGCAGCTATAAATAATCTAAGTTGGAATAAACCTCCCTGCAGAGTTAAGGTCACTATCACACCTACTAAGCACTGAATTGTCTGCAGTGTCACTGAAAGTGGCAGTGTCACAGAAAATCCTTACTGTCAAAAACCTTTTTATCGTTTTGCTTGACTTTTGGAGGACTGTAAATTCTGCTCACAAAGTGACTGTGCTCACAGAATGTAGCTGGAGTCCCTTAAGGTGCTTGACTTCGTACCAGATGATGCAGACTCCAGAGAGAATGAGCTGGATTTACAAACTGGTTTACAGACCAGTCTCTAAGGGTTGACGTGGTAATAATGATCTCAAAGGTCTCAGATCATGGGCCACAACTGTTTAATAGTTTTATAGTTGTGACAATTATACAAAATCTGTGGGAAAGCTTGCTGCCAATAAAAAGCTGTTTTGCTAGCAGATAATGAAGACAGGTTACCATAAGAGTAATTTAAATTGCTTTATTAAAAGATACCAGCCCAGAAGTATTTTAATATAGTTATATACTTAAGGTGATATTGGTTTGGAGGAAATAATGACATAAAATGTACTTATGGATCGGAGGCCTGGATTCTGGTGAGGACCTAACAGTAACAGTGGATAACCACCCCAGCATAAACTCTCAAACGATGCTGTACATAAGGAGATAATGTAATCTTTGACTGTGTAAGGGGAGAGTTTTGCATAAGGCAAGGAAGCAACCCCATCCTTGCCCCCATACACCAGGCTGCTGGCAGCCTCAACACCCCAGCAGTCCATGCACCACACCTAACACAACCCAACATGATTGTATGGCATTTACTGTCCCCAAGCTTCACACTTCCTCAGCAAAATCCACAAGTCTGAGCACCTCAGTCTTGTTTCCCTTCTTCCCTCCCTCAGCCTGGAAAGTGCTCCTCATCTGCAGTGTCATCCCGGCTAACTTCAGTCCTCCTCCAGCTCGCTTGCTGTTGTTTGTCCTCTCACCAGCAACTGCAGGCTTCAAAATGAAGCTGTTGAGTAGGTGGAGCTTGGGAAGAAGAAAAACTTGTGAAGGGATGGCACTTAGGGCACCGCCTCATGGTGGCATGGGGAAGAGGGAGCGGAGCATCACCGCGATGCCAGCAGATGAAGTTTGGAAACACAAACCCCCAAACCCCACTAATTCCTTAAACCTAAGGGTGTAAGAGTCCTGTTGCAGATGTCAATTTCATGTCACTTTTTCAGTGAATATATATATATATATTTATATAACATGAAAGGCTCAACCAATATCCAGGAAACAGCTCACACCCCTGTCACACACTGAGGGCCCAAGATGCTCTCCAGGGCCTTGGACCATAGCATCACCTAGATTGGAAGGGACCTTTAAGATCATCAAGTCCATTAACCTAACACTGACAAAACCATGACTGAACCATGTCCCTCAGTGCCACATCTACACATGTTTTAAATACCTCCAGGGGTGGAGGCTCAACCACTTCCCTGGGAAGCCTTTTCCAATGCTTAATAACCCTCTGGGTGAAGAGATCTTTCCTAAATCCAATCTAAACCTCTCCTGGTGCAACTTGAGGACACTGCCTCATCTTAATTGCCTGTGATTCAGGAGAAGAGACCAACCCACCTCTCGCTACACCTGCCTTTTAGGAAGTTGTAGAAAGCAAGGTCTCCCCTCAGCCTCCTTTTCTCCAGGATGAACAACCCCAGCTCCCTCAGCCTTTCCTCATAAGATTTGATCTCCAGACCCCTCACCAGCTTCATTGCCCTTCTCTGGACCCGCTCCGGCGCCTCAATGTCTTTCATGTAGTGAGGGGCCCAAAACTGGACACTGCCCTCGAGGTGGGGCCTCACTGGTGCCGAGTACAGCGCCAAGGGACGATCACTACCGGCCACACCGCCTTCCTGACACCAGCCGGGGGCACCCCTCGTGTGCTTTAGGGCCTTTGGGGCACTTTGGGCAGCCCCTTGTCCCTGACAGGGCCGCCAGGAGCCGAGCGCCAACGGCCCCAACGGCCACACGACTCCCCGACAACCTCACCCCACCCTGCCGGCGGCGGCAGGAGAGGCCGGGGCGAGGGGTGACGCTTCCGCGTTGCGGCCATGACGTCAGAGCGGCGGGCCGGGCCGCGGCGGCCGGGAGGAGGTGGTAAGATGGCGGCGACGGCCGGATGCGCGTCCCGCCGCCCGCCCCGCCCCGCCGCGCCACAGCCCTCCCCCGCCGCGGGCCGCCGGGCCATGTAGACGGGGCGGCGCGGGCCGCTTTTCCCCCCGCGCAGCCGCCCCTTCAGCCGGCCGGCGCCATGGAGGACGTCGGCTCGGGCGTGAACGCGGACGCGGAGGTGCGGAAGCTGCAGGAGCTGGTGAAGAAGCTGGAGAAGCAGAACGAGCAGCTCCGCAGCCGCCACGGCGCCCTGCCCGCCGCCGCCCCCGCCAGCCCCAAGCGCCTGCTGGGCGGCGGGCCCTCCCCGTCCCCCCCTGCCGCCGCCGCCTCCCCGTCCGACGGCCGCTGCCTCAGCCCCAGGGCCGCCGCCCGGCGGCCGCCCCTCTCTGAGGAGCCCGGCGGCGCGGACGGCGAGGAAGGCAGCAGCCTCCTGGACGACGCGGAGCTGGTCAGGCCGGAGGAGCTGGAGCGGTTGGCCGGCTGCGAGGAGGACGAGTCCGGCTGGTGAGGAGGCGGCCGGGGATGGGGGCTGAGGGGGGGGGTCCCCGTCCCTTCCTCGGGATCCCTTATTCCTCACCGCCTTCCCCCGGGGAGGAAGGGGCCGTGCCCGGCCGTGTGGTCGGAGGTGGTCTGGGGGCTTTGTGTAGAGAGGTGGCCTCGCCCTCCGGGGCTGGGAGAAGGGATGAAGCTCTCCGAGGAGCCCCGGAGCCGGCAGGGGAAGGGTATTTGGGTTTCTTCTGCACATCGCATCGCACCTCCCTGGAGGCCTGCAGCGCTGCGCCGTGAGAGCATTGCGTGGGGTCACTTGGAGACCCGAGCAAGCTCCGGTTCCGCCCCGGGATCAGTTGTCAGCGTTTTCACAAGTTCAGGAGGTGTTGGAGGCGTTGGGGAAACTTGTGGAAATTTTCTGGGTAGAATTCTGGGTATTGTAGAATTCGCCCACAGGGTACGGTTGTGTTTCTTCGGACGTGCATCAAGTGTGTTTTAAACCTTGATTTCTTTCAGCTGCGAAGGCAGCCAATGCAACATACTCCTTCATCTCATAGATGTGTTGTCCTCAGGTGTCTTCATTTATTGCTAACGATGCAGGACCACAGTTTACCTTAGGCGGTTCCTCTCGTTTTAAATGGACTGCTTACCTTGCTGCTCCAGCAGAAACATCTGCAGGTGGCACTTCACCTTGTCTTTATTACACTTGGATGAGCTTCTGCTGAGAAGAGGGTTTGCTCTCTCTCTTAACACCATGCTGTTCTCCAGCCGTCTTTTTGAAGTTTCTTATGACACTAGTTGAGGAGCAGCATTAGAGCTGCAGGGGAAATGCTGGTGAGGAACACAGTGTCACCAGAGAAACACAAGGGAAGAGGGTACAGGGAGTAAAAGTGTAACGAGCCTGACTTGGCTCAGAACTGGTTGCATGTTCATTTCCAAAGGTCTATTTTGGGAGTGAACACATAGACAAATTTAAAAAACAAATAAAAATGTCTTTCAGAGTTAGAAACACCTTTAAAAATGCTGGAATGATTCCATGCATGAGCAGTGTTTTTGTTGCTCAGGGAGGAGACGTGAGCACTTCCTCAGAGAAGTCACTTGCCTGACACCCGGCCTGATCCACTGGAGAAGTATGACAGCATAAGTTTATTCTCATCCAACACACGCTTACGAAATTAACACAAGTCATCATCTTCAGTGGCATCATCATCTGAGGAGTCTGTGCAAAGCAGCTACTCCTCAGCTTATGCCTTGTAATCTACTGGTTTATAGCACTTGAGGGAAGTGGAATATACTGGATTTGCACAGTAAGTTTGGTGAGAGGGGTGGCCAGGTTTGTGCCAGTGGCACAGTGGGAACAGATGTTATCATTTTATGTATTAATCCTAAATCGTGGACAGCATAATGCATCTCTTTGGTGAAAGTTAATGTGACAGCAGAACCTATGCTGGCCAAAGTGATGGCTTAAATGTTTGTGTGTTTTTGTTTATGTGGTTCTGGACACTCATGGGCAGGTGGCACAGTTCACTGAGCACTGCTCCTGCTGCTGTCAGCTGTTTGGCACGTTACTTAAGCTGCCTGTTATTGTGGCTTCAGTCATGTTTCTCTGCAAGTTCTAGTCCTCAAAAGGCAGCAAAACTCAAGTGTTGTCTGTTATATGTCTTCATCCCTTTTGCTAATATTTGAGCAACTGTAATACTAACTTTTGATCTCGGACATGGGACAATGATTGAGACACAAAAGCATACACCTAGAAAAGAACAGTTGCTAAAATTTACTTATTGTCATACATATCAAGAAATATGGCTGGGTAATTAAAAAACCCCTGTCTCTTCATGCTGTACTTTAATATGGACTTAATGGTAATTGTGGTTTGGCTGGATTGGTGATTATTTTTTTTCCAAATTGTTCTATAAAAATAGAAATCAAACTCCTGTAATTTCTGATCACCATTTAATTCAAATGTTGGGGCACTAAATACTCCATTTTTTTTTTCTGATGAAGGTAGTATGACTATATTTGTGTGTTTGATAAATGGAGGTTGTTGCTCTAAATGAAGTTGGTAATTTTGAGAGGTCTAGTGGAGCAATCAAAGAGAAACAACCCTGTGAAAATAGGAAGGGTGACATAAGTAAGTGGATTTCTCTTAAACTGTTTCATAAAGGTCCTGCTCTTAAGGCCTCGGTCGTGCGAGGTCTCTCAAAAAGTAATTGAATCAACTGAAAGGGTGGATGCATTCCATGAAATTTAAACCTCATGTGAACTCTTCCAGGTTCAAATGGATTTGGATCACTACTGCTTAACCCAAAATCCCATTTAAACTGTGGGATTATACCACTGTTGAAATCAAAGACCACTTACCATCTGAGAAAACCTCACCTGGAAGCAAAATAAATTTGAATCATAGTTTGTGCATAAAAAAAATGATTCATCTGTGATTCAGCTTGCCTGTTTTGACTGTCTACACAGAGAAGCGTAGGGTTCTCTTTACTTTTTAATTCAGAAGGGCCTTGCTATGGGAAATAACAGATGATGAAGGGTGCCAATTATCTCTGTTCCTATCTCTGCTTTGTGTAATATGGCCATTTTTTCAGTTTGCATATTCATATACTCCATTATAAAATTGTCCACAGCCTTGTAATGACAGAAGAAATAGCTATCTTCACTGCTAAAATTATGTTGGTTTACATTTAATGCTCACATGAACTTAGTGCTTGTGAAGTTTGTCTATGAATTTAAGATGGCACAGTTGATACTGTGACTGAAATTGATACTGGAATGTGTGTGGTGGGGTTTTTTTAAGTCTACTTCTGAGATTGGATCATTTTTAGTTTTTAATTCTTTAAATGCTTTTAGATAAGTTTACACGGGACACTTTCACAATTGTAAAGTGAAAAATGAAAGGAGAAGGTAGAACTAGCCTAAATTAAGAGCTTTGATACTATTGCTTTAGTAGCAGCATTACCTATTAAAATAGCATTACAGTATAGTGATCTTTGTGACTGTTTATATGTTTACTTGTTTGTTTTTCTTTGCTGTGGTTAATTAAATTCAGATATGTTTTGTTTAAAATAATTTAGAACACCAGACAGTCTTCAAATCATCTGGTAAATTACTAAGAATATGTCAGTGAATTTAGATTGAGTTTCTTGGTCATATGCTTCTGAATCCTGGTTAAGGTACTGAAACTTTCTTCCTAATTGGGTACTGAAGGTTACAAATAGGTGCATGTGTACGTGCACCCAGTACCAAGCTGTACCTCATTCCATGGGGACTTTGCTTTAGGCCTGCTAATTACTTCCTTAAGAAGTTACCAAGGACTTTGGTAATCTGTTCTATCAGTGTTTCAGATCATAGAATCATAGAATGGTTGAGTTGGAAGGGACCTTAAGGATCATGGAGTTCCAACCCCCCTGAGCTGGGCAGGGACACTTCCCACTAGACCAGGGTTTCTCAAAGCTCCATCCAGCCTGGTCTTGAACACCTCCAGGTGTGGGTCATCCACGACTTCCCTGGGCAACCTGTTCCAGTGCCTCACCACTCTTGCTGTAAAGAATTTCTTTCTAGTATGTAATCTAAGTCTCCCCAAGAGATCCCCCAATCTCCTTCTCTGTCTCTCCTATAGGCTCGCTTCAGATATTGAAAGGCCATTATAAGGTGTCCCCGGAGCCTTCTCTTCTCCAGGCTGAACAACCCCAGCTCTCTCAGCCTGTCCTCCTAGGGGAGGTGCTTCATCCCTCGGATCATCTTCGTGGCCCAGTTTTTGCTGAACATGAACATGCTCCCAAATCTAGAGTCCACAATTGCTGAATCCAGCTGAAGTCCTTTCTTTAGTGATCCCTGTGAGAAATGAGTGAGCTAACAGAAACAAAGAGGCTAGATAAGACTATCAGTGAGGAATGTATATTCTTATGTTACAGCTGTTCTTGAACCAGATTAGATCAAATCTGATTTTTTAAAATTTTTTTCCGATTTTCAATCTGAGCAGTTTTTTGGTTTTTTTTTTTTAATTAAATAATTAAAAAGTTGAAAGGGCAGGAAGGGGGACCAGAGTGGAGAAATTTTCAGAGAGGCAGGATGAGGTGTGCAGCAACTCCTTGCCTGCCTTGCTGGGTAAGGTTGTGTGTGGATGTGAAGCACAGTCAAGACAACCTGGTAACAGTACACTTGCTGTGCTTCTTTTTAAAAAGTGTCTCAAATTTATTGCAGGATAAGTGTGCACACGTGGGAAATTACAGTAATTAGGTAATGTGCTGTGAATCCTCTGTAACTTGCTTTGTGGTTACTTGTTATGAAGTCACTTACCTAAGCTTTCTTTTAAATGTGAGCAAAACATGCAGTGCTTTTTTTCTTCAAAGCTTATATGCTGTATGTGCATAAAAGAGTATAGAGTTTGCTGACTGTCTATTTTGAATGTTTAATTGCTCGACAAACTTGAGAACAGTTGTGTCCTCTTGAAATGACAGTGGCCTAGCACTTAACAGTGTTTCTGTGTCACTGCAAACTAAAGACTTCTTGGTAGGGCTGAAATAGCTAACAGCTGACTGACTTCATTTACCAACAAAAGGCAGTTAACTGTGTGCATAAAGTGAAATTATTGGTGAGTTGTTTATATTAATTTTAATAGGTCAAAGTAATCAGTGTTTTGAAGACCTCATATTGGTTGTGTATGCTGGTTAGTTAAAATGGAAGGCAAGTACTTCTACTATTACAAGCTCTCTCACTAAGCAGGTATTTCTATTAAATTGGCACCTGTTTTTAATAGTTTACATTTCCATTCTGGCCATCCATTGCAGTTAAGTGGCTGTTTTGAGACACAAATGATAAACATGACTGTGACCTGTAGTGATTGTCTTTCATCTCATATCACTTAACGTCCCTTGAGCACTAACTTTGTTTTGGAACCCTAAAGTTTGCCATAATGAGGTAGTGAAGTGTAGGATGAGTGTTTTAGGAGAGAGCTGCACCTGAATGAAATCCCATCGCTGAAATTACACTGCAGCATTTCTTCTTCAACTGCTAAAATGTTACTGTATTAATGTGGTTCAGGTCTCTTGGAAGCTGGACAGATTTTGATCAATTCATACCTTGTGACCTAAGTAAAAAAGAAATTGATGCTTTTCATTTTGTGGCAGATTAAATGTCAATTTGATTAAATCAGTTATTGGTTTTTAACCAAATTCAGTTGACATCATCTTAAGCTATGAAGATAATGTGAAAAGAAGCATGTGGTAGAGCTAAGGATTAAAGAAGTTACTAGTTTATCAAGGGAAATAAGTGGTAACATCAAATAATACTCAATTTCACTAATATGTTTTGATATATCCGTATTTGTTGTGAAACAGATGTTTGA
The DNA here is from genome assembly GCA_004320125.1 of Scolopax mira. Taxonomy (NCBI): domain Eukaryota; kingdom Metazoa; phylum Chordata; class Aves; order Charadriiformes; family Scolopacidae; genus Scolopax; species Scolopax mira. The sequence goes on along the minus strand of BJBW01002134.1, from coordinate 223,320 downwards.
GGACAGGTGGAAGAACTTTTTTCCATTTCTTACTTCTTGTGTGATATTTATGACTTTTAAACATGCTTGATATTTGTATGTCATGACAGTTCCGATACAAATTTCCTTTATTGTCTTAATGGTATTCCCAGAGTTCACTTCATAATTGTGTTTGTTTAGGCACGATTCACATTTCTACTTCTTGTTATAACAAGGCTTTCAAGCCTAGTCATTAAGCAGAATCACATTGAAGAGACCACAGAGCTTCTCAGATTTTTCTCTATTCGATATAAGTATCAACAATTCCACATTAGAGTAGATATGCTCTAACACATTTCTTCTGAAAAGCTTCTCAAACAGTGGACAGTTGTACAGAATTTGTGTGACAGTTGTAGGGAAGGTACATGATGGTGTTAGAGGAGTCTTCCAAGATTTTGAAGGCCCCGTTTCCCGTTCTATAACAACCCTTCAGTAAGCAGCAGGTTCTTTTGAGATGAGGAAATGAATAATGGCTGTAATTTCCAGTAACTAGCCAGGGCATAGCTAACTATCTTTAATTGTTGCTGACAGGAACATAGTAGTATTCCCAATTGCACTTTGCAACCTCTCTGAATACTCTCAATTCTACTTGAAAATCACATCATGTAGTTGAGACATGCGGCTCTAATATGAGGGCTTAATGAGCTTGTCAAAGTCCTTTTGTAGCATTTGTATCCATATTTTTGAGAGACCTGGAGTTTACTGTAACTCATGCATCAATTTGAACTAGAGATGTACATTAGTTAAGTACACCAACCAATTAGTGATTACAGGCTAAGCAGTGTGTCTCAGTCAGTTACAACTGCAAGGCAGGAACTCTGCAGGGGTGGGGAGGAGGAAAGAGGAAACCTGTGAGCCAGGTATGTGTGGGGATGTCACTTAGGTTTTGGATTTTTTTTTTTCCTTTACATCCAGTGATTCTCTTCAGATCTGTACCTGTAGCTGTTTATTCAAAATCCATCTTAACTTGTATAAATTCCTTCAAATACAATCTCCTGAAAGGTTGAGATTGGTCTAAACGGGGTCAGATTGACACAGTGATCTAAATTGTGTATTTCCAAGACTGTCTAGTATTATTGTCTTCTGATGTATTTCCTTTTAGAAGCTTTTTCTTATGGGATCCCCTCCTGTATTTTAGGGGAATTTCTTAATGATTTGTCTTTAGTCTTCAGTTTTTCCTTCACATCTTCTCTTTAGGCTGCTTTCACAGTTCTGCTTTTGTCTGCAATATTTTGTCTGCTCTCTTGTTTCATTGCCTCTATTGTACCTCCCAGTTTTCCCTTAAAGTGAATGTGGCTAAAATAAGCTTTAACTCAAGTTCCTTCCACTTGCCATCTTCTTTCTAATTCAGATCTGTGACTTCATGTTCATCTGTATGTTTTTCCTTCTACTTTGGCACTAGAGCAGTAGAAAGATTTTTCTACAAAAAGCCTCCTCCTTTCTTCCTGATTAGAATCTTGGCTTCTGATTCCATGCCTGTGGCAACCAGCCTCTTATATTTTAATGCACTGGGAGGTGTTCCTCAGCTGAGGTAATCCTAATGCAGATATTCCATTCCTACCTCAGTGTTGTGTCCTCTTTTTTCCAAAGCCTTTTCTGACTGGGCTGTGTCCCAATGCGACACGCTGCAGCTCACCCCATGCGTTTGACATTATCCAAAGAGTGTGCAGTGACAGTAGCCTTTCCACAAAAGCTCTGCCCTTTTTGTGCTGCCTCTTCCTGGAACTAATCATTAGAGCCCATGGCTGCTTCAAACTTCAGATTGGTGTCACTGGAGCACAGCTGACTAGTGACAGCTGAAAGAAGGGAATGTTACTGTGTGCAGCAGAATCATAGTGCGTGTGCTTCTTAATGCTGTTTCAAAATAGATCGAAGTTTCTGGACTTCCTTTTATATACTGTTTTTCTTATACTTGACCTTGTGTCACTAAATTGTAGAATCCTTCCTGGCTTGTGGTGAAGTTGGCGTGTAGGTTTCTGGTGTGTTAACGTTTGCAGTAGGGGTGGTAACTAAGCTGGCAGCTTCCTCAATCATTTTCAACTTCCTGTTTTGAGGAAGTGATTTAGTAGTGTTTGAAGTTGTATGAAGTCATGCTGGTACTCTTCAGTCTTGAAGTTGCCATGCTGCCAGGCAGGTGCTGCTGCATTGCTCTAGAATGCATTAACAGGTACCAATGGGAAAGAGCCTCTTCTGGAAAGCTCTTCAGCTGTGGACGACCTGTATCATAGAATGTTTGAGTTGGAAGGGACCTTAAAAATCATTAAGTTCCTGCCCCCCTGCCATGGGCAGGGACACCTCCCACTAGACCTGGTTGCTCAAAGCCCCATCCAGCCTGGCCTTGGAACACCTCCAGGGATGGGGAATCCATGACTTCCCTGGGCAACCTGTTCCAGTGCCTCACCACCCTCACAGGAAAGAATTTCTTCTATTCTAAGTTTCCCCTCTTTCAGTTTAAAACTGTTACCCCTCATCCTATAACTACAATCCCCATCTTTTTTGTAGGTACTGGAAGGGACTATGAGGTCTCCCCAGAGCCTTCTCTTCTCCAGATTGAACAACCCCAACTCTGTCAGCCTGTCTTTTGGGTCTAGCAGTAGCTCACAAAGATGAGTGCTTAATTGTATGAAGTTATTTGTAGATGCTTCATAGTCTCCTTTCTGTTCTTTTTCCCTTTCTGCTGTTGAGAAGAAAGGAAGAAGTAGTAGAAACATCAATCTGATTCTTAGCTGTGCTCTTGGTCTTATTTTTTTTTTTTAATCCAAAGTAGGCAAAGCAAATAGAATTAAGTCAGTTTCAAAACTTGAAATTGACTATTCTTTGTCAGATGGGAAATTAAAATCACTGCTTTATAGTAATGAGACTTTGTAATTGCATGATGTGCAAGAAACTATCCTGAAAGAGCCATTGTGTTGCTGCAGTGATGCAAATGTGTTTGTCATGAGGAAATGGAGTTGCATGAAGTATGTGTATTATAAAGTTCTGTCTTTTCTTGAAATGTGGGATGTGAAACAAAGGAGAAACTGTTGACTGGGAAGAGGTGGGAGAATTTGCAATATATGTTTGGTAAGAAAGGAAGGTGGAAAAGTGGGGGTTGGATGAGCCTGGATTGCTTTAGGAAATAAACTTCTGGTGGAACAAATGCAGCAATTGGAAATTGCAGAAAAGAATGTTTTGGAGCCTGAAATAACAGGTGCTGTTTTGATTACAGTAGTCTTGTAGGTTTGTTGAAGGTATCCCTTTTGTCTTTCAAAGAGGACACATGCTTCAATTTCTTGCCTGTTATGCTGGGTATTACTGTAAACACCTGATGAAACGTGTGTGGAAGTTCTCAAGGCTGGCAAGGCATGCCAGCGATCCAGAGAGCCAGGAGTGGGTCTAGCCTGCACAGCACAGAAGCTGGCCTTGTGTTTGACACTCCTTTGTGTTGTGTAAACGTACCTTGGGACAGAAAAGAGCACAGGCAAATAAATGCCAAAAAAAGACAATAAATTCAAAGCGTTAGAGAGTTAGTAAATGTTACCCGTTATTTTTCACTAGATGCAAATAATCTCAGAAAGTACAGTAATTTGTGTAATTGTTTCCATGGAACTGTAAAAATCGAGTGCTTCTTGTGCTTTCCAAGGATCTTCAGCACTAGAAATGCGCGATGGGCTCTTAGCTTTTCTTGTGGGCAGAGTGCCTGTGAAGAATTTAAGGATTTCTACAAAATTGGTTTTAATGATCAGCGTGATACTGGCCAGAGCATAAGCCACGTGGACTATAGTATGTGGCAGAGGCTATTTGCATTGTTACAAACAGCTTTGGGTTTTGTTTGAAAACCTGGCAGCTAATAAAATTCCTCTCCTGCATTTGCAAGTATAGCTTTCTAATCTCAGTGTTTATCAGGGAAGAGTGTTTCAGATCACACTTCAAACAAAGTGCTTAGTGGCTTGGGTGAGAGATTTTTGGTCATTTTATAAGCGTGCTTCTTGGGAAGCTTTTGTAAGAAGTGACCTTAAGGGTAGTAATTAAAAGAAAAAACCCAACAAATAAACAAAAAAACCCTCCAAGCAAACATTCTAAAGCTGTTTATAAAACAAACTTTTTTTCAAGTTCTAGAATTGCAGAGGAAGGATTAGCTAATAATCTGTTAACAGAGCTGTGGGAAATAACTTCTGTGTTGCTGATGTCATTGACATAAATGAAACAAGAATTTTTTGCTGACTGTTTTGAATGGAAGCGTAGCTGATGAGGCTGTCAGAGGTTCCTAAGTTACAGTGTGGGGCATACAAACATTCACTTGGAGTACGAAGTCTGTCATTACTCCTAGAAGAAACACTCATTTAACCATTTCTGCATATGCGTAAGCTCTAGTTAGAGCTGTAGATCTTCCAGTTCATTGTTGGCTGTTGCTGAAGCACATTTCCAAGTTTGGTTCTAATCCAAAGATAACGCTTAAACATGCCTATTTTGAGTGTGTGAATGGTTGTGGCTTTTCCTTTGATCTGTTTGCTGAGGAAGGAGGAATTTCAGCGAATTTTTAGAGTCTTTGAACTGGAATACTTCTTTCTTCAGTCATAGAATTCTGATGTTAAAATAAAGGACTGGAGAAGCTGACCGGCAGAGGCCTCAGCACATCCTGCAGAACAGTATGTTCTCATTGTTTCGCTCCGTGCACATTATCTCTTGTCCCTTGTTTTTAACGTTGTATACCCCTTAGGACCAAGACAGTCCCTTTGTTCAGTGTTCAAAGGAGAGCTAAAGGATCAGGTGCTAGGATACAGATTATAAATTAAAACAAAATGTTTCTTATTCAAGGCTACAGAAATAGTGGATGTATTCTGTGTGCTTTAGTGCTGTTCCTTGGCAATGAAGATACTTACTGCTTGCTACATCTTTGTGTTTGGGAAAACAGCAGTTGCAGATTGATTGCAGTGCTCGATTTCTTTATTTCAGGTGAATATTACTTAACTCTGAAAAGATTAATCCTGATTTGTACATTTGTGTGACACAGTGAAATTGTCCACGTACCTAATATGTCTGAAAGTGAAGACATTTTCTTTTCTGGCATATCAGCTGGTATATCCCAGTGTAGCAGCATAAGCATCACTTCTTTCCAGAAGTCCATGGGTAACCATATGTTATCAGTATTACACTTGCAACCAAAATAGTTAATGTGAAGGTGAAATGTGTGCTTTCTTTATATTTTTGGGATTGTGCTGTAGATATAATCGAAAAACAGAAATAGCATATAGTAGGTGGTCTTTTGGTACCTACTTGATCTTATGCTTGTTTTGTGTGTCTTCATCAACTTTTTTTTTTTCTTTCCTTTTCAGGCTATATACATCCCCAAAGAAGAAACCAACTCCAGTGCAAAAATGTGTCAGTCCATTGATTTGGTGCAGGCAGGTAATGGATTACCCAAGTCCTGACATTGAATCTGCTAAGAAGTCGCTGATCCACAGGCTGGAACAGACAATGTTGGGTGAGTTCCTGCATATGAACACCACCACTGGGTTGTATGTAGTTATTCTGAAACAGAGTCAGAATTAGTTTGTAGATAGTGTAAGAGAAGAGGGTGAGATCCAGCAATTACTTTCTACTAAATTTTTCATTATGATATACAAAGATTGATTAATTCTGCTCATTCTGCTCTGGACTGTATGAATAAAATGAAAGGAAGCATTAAGCCACGAGTCATGATTTCAGAGTTTTATACTACGTGCATAATTACAATTTGGTCAGAAGTTTTCAGAAAGGAGACATGGAGGTTTTCTTGTCTTACTTTAAAGTAGAAGCCTCTATTAAACTGTCATCATTGTTAGGTGCTTGTCTGTGTGTTAACCAGAACTTAGTTTTCTGCTAGATGAACTATTTTATTTCATCTAAAGAAATGGAGACTGAAGTGTTTGAATACTTTGGGTGGGTAGTATTGATTTCTTTTCCTCCCATCCCCAGTAACTGAAGATCTTGTCACAGTCAGATTAAAAAAACCCAGGATTTGTGATTCCTTCTTGCTACAAATTAGTTGGTTATATTCAAAACTGGAGGAGGACTGAGCATTTGGCCCTGTGAGGATGAAAGCCTGCATTCTCCACACTTTTATTCCCAGCCTTTTTGACGTCAAACCAGCAGCAAAACACTGAAGGTCTGAATAGAGTTCTCTGTCCATTGGGTTGCTAGCTTTATTTTCATTTCTCTGTTAGAGCCTATTTTTAGTTTTTTTAAAAAAAAAAGTTATGCTGAGACATAAATTTCTTTGTTTCTACTAATATTTATTCTCTTCCTGTATTGCCGTCTTGTGCTACGTGTAGTCTTTTTTTTTTTAAACTGTTGCCTTCAGAAATTAGCAGAATGGCTGGACTTGAATTAAGAACGTGAACACACAGTTCTCAACTACCAGCTCCTTTTACATGGTGATGCATAAACTTGGTGCTGAGTTTATTTGACTGTAACTCCCCACACACACACACCTTGGATTCTTTTCTGGAGCAATTCAGTCTATATTCTTGGTTGTACTAAAATGGTTTTTAATAAAACTTGAAAACATTGCTGGTAGATCACATGAAAAGTTCATCTCTTACTCTTGTAAAAATTGTGTGCATAATGGTGGAAGTGCCTTCAGTAAGAGTCACCTTCGATCGTCTCCTATTTCTTGTGCTTTGTGTATGCTGCCTTGAAGAGCATCTATTAAAAATTTTCCTGAACATTTAACATGATATATGGCTTGCTACAGGCAACACCTGAAATTCTAAGCAATGGAAGTACCCAGATCACAGGGTTTTATGAATGATGACACAGCTTTGGGAATTTGAATACTACTGAGTATTTAGGACTGGATAGCAGTAAAGTTACACCATGAATGGAATTGTTCATGCTTAACCTTTCTTTTCAGAACTGAGTAATAATCTTCCACAGTACCACAGATTCTGTTACCCTTCGGGTATCTTTAAAAATTATGTCATAGCTGAAGCAGAGTGGCAGGAAGCTTCCCTATGAAATGGACAAAGTTGAAAGTTTGATTCAAATGATGTGTCTTGGCAACTTCTTTTTTCCATAGATCTGAGAATCTGCTTCTGGCAGTGATACTTGCAAGAAAACCACAATTCATCTGTAGTACTAACAGGGGAAAATACTAGTGGTAGAAGAGATGGGCACTAGTATTGCTGGTTGGAGCATGGTGCATGGAAAAATGAATCTGTAACAAAAAAGAAAATTGTCCTTAGAGCAACCAGCCAGATAAAAGGTAACAGGAAGCTCCACTGGAGAAGGCACCTAGTGCAGTCTTGTTCCTACCCCACACCTTCTAGAATATTTTGTGACTTGAATTTTACTTAGTACCTGTACCTCATAGACACATCACTTCACCTATTTTGAGTTACTGGTTCAGTTTATCAATTTTTGTTCTGACCCTCTGTGGATAAGGGCTTTCATGCATCAAGAAGGATGCATGCAGGATGCAGAAAAGAGTTTCTTTTGCCTTGACTATTTTTTTATCTTTGTCAGTTCCTGTTGTTATGTCTTTCTAATCTAATATCTTTCTGCTGTTTCTCAGTCTCAAATAGACTCTTGTATTCCTCCACATTTTTCTCTTCCTTCTTACAAAATAATATTTTCCATTGTGTGATAATAAAGGAGGTAAGATCAGATCAGGATGCACTAGTGCCTTGTTGCTACTAGGTTCAGGTAACAGAGCAAGTCGTGCTTGGTGTTGGAAGCACGTTCAGACTAGAGAGAACCTTAGGTATATTCTGGTGCAAAGACCTCTTGTAGCCGTGCATTGAGTCTCTTGTGAAAAAGTACAAGAGTGCATTTTGTGCTGGCTGGAAACCATGACTTCCATGACATGGTGGTCTAAAATCATAGAGGGGTAGAGCACATCAAGAAAGCAATGTCGGGAGCAGAGAAACACTAGGTGGAACAGTTTCTGGAAGAGATGCCTTAAGACACGCCTGCACAGAATCAGAAAATAGTAACTTTGATTATATTGCAGTTTTTACTGATACAGCATTTTTATTTAAATGTTTGAAATTGGATCCATGGCCAGTATGGCTGGTAGGAGAACTGTATAGACGTATGTGTAAAAACAAAACAAAAAACAAACACCGAAAAAAAACCCCTGTCATGTTTTCCATGCTGAGTGACTTTTTCCTGGGGAAAAATACAGTCCGAGCTTTTTAATAAAATGGAGGTTTCCCTTCTAACACTCACAGAATCTTCATAGTTTGGAGTGTTGAGATCATTGAGTATCCATCCATATCCAATCAAACAAACAAAACAACAAACAAACAAATAAAAATAAACCCCATCTGGGCACTAGAGCATGCCCTGAAGTGCCATGTCTACATGCTGCTTTAATACCTCCAGTGTTGGTGACTCCAACACCTCCCTGGGCAGGCTCTTCCAGTGCCTGGCCACCCTCTCAGTAAAGTAATTCTTCCTGATATCTGATCTAAACCTCCCCTGTCACAACTTCAGACCGTTTCCTCTGGTCCTGAAAAAAGTGAACTGGAAGTACTTTAAGAATACTAGCTAGAATTCATTGAATGGGCTAATTGCTGAAATCAGTGCGTAACATTTAAGACTTGCAGTGAACGCTGGAATGTAAATGCTCCATCCCCTATCTACAACTGTTTTGCTGTAATTAAAACACTAGTAATACTAACTCCAGACAAACCAGATGAAAACTGAGTCTGGTTTAGACTCCAGAAAGGATCTTTACGTGAAGTGCAAGATAAGGAATCTACTGTAAAGTCAGCTTTCATTTCTGCTGCTTTTATGCTGTGTTCTGCCATCCGTTTGGTTGGATGATATTTTTTTTGGGGGTGGTACTAAAAACTAATTCACTGATGCAGTCCGTTTAAATGCTCTAGATATTATTAATGTAAATTCACTTTAACAGGCTGACAATAGTGTGGCCCCACCATAGCTTGTACTGAACAACTGAGGAGGTAGTGATGAAGAACAGAGTTGGGTGGGAGAAGGAGCTGAAGCAGACTTCTGCGCAACTCTTTTTGTGCAAGCTCTTTAGGCTCCTTGTAATGTCAAACCAAAAAAATCTTATTAAATGATTTTTAAGTAAACAAAATAGAGTTCAAGTCCTTCCATTTTTTTTGTCCACTACTATCAGTAGCCTGGTTATTACTGCACTAATTGAAACCTTTTTTCAGTAAGAGGAACGTTACACAGGATTCTTTGAATATCTTAATTTCTGCTTCTCTTTTTTTTTTTTTTTTTTTACATTTGCCTGGTCTGTTCTTGTCAGTTGATAATATATGCATAGTTTCAGTACTGGTATACCTTAGAGTTCAGTTCCTAGCAGCTAAGTGAGCTGTAACTTAATCTAATCTAGATTTACATGTCATAAAGTTTGCATCTCTAGCTTTTAGCTTAATGTTTTGCGATTTGATTTGTTAAAATACAATTCTGTTTGGCATAAAATACTTTTAGCAATGAGGGAATTGATTTTACCAAAAGTGACCTAATTTCCTTTGGTTCCCACTTCCCCATTGAAGTTCCACTTTCTAATATATTAAAATAAAATGTGAATTTCTGAACAAAATAGTCATTTAAGTAACTACACAAATCATAAGCCTGGCAACTAGGGGAACTGCAGTATACTGAAAAAGTTTGGTGGGTTGTTAAATTACTCAATTTTAGATCATGTGTATGGGGTTGAAGGCCACAGATGTAAAAATCCCAAAGCATTAGAAGGAGGAACACAGAAGGGAATAATCCTACTGTCGCTTTGCTTTATCATGCCCAGTAGGTTCATGGTACCCAGAAATATAAAGGGAAGCATTTGCCATGCTGAATGGTTTCTTATTTTAGCGTGTGGGTGGTATTGCTTAGTTCTGTGGTGCTGATCTCGGGGTTACTGTTGAAATACTGCGTTATCTAGACAGGTCTGTGAATTCTGGAGAACTAGACTTCATGCTGTGCTCTGGTTTGTATAGAATTGTGCGTAGGATGTATGTTAGCATAGTTTATTTAGCTACTACTGCTTCCTTCTCCTTCCCAACGGCTACATTGAATATATTGAAGACATCAGTTGTAGTGATCTTAGATCTGATTTTTACAAGAAAAATATTTGTCGCTGTCTCGTCTTGTCCTCTTTTTGCACTCCTTCCACAGTATGGCTGTATCTAAGAGCTGAAGAAATCAGTTGAAAAACTTCCCGTTGACTGAAATGTTCTACTTGCACTGTATAGTGATTGAACCACGCTGATGATATCATACAGCCTTGCATTAATTTTTCATTGGTTCCTTGAGTATAATTTGTCTCTTTCCTCCTCCTCATACAGCTCTCAAGAGACAGAGCTTGTACAGCAGCCCCTTCAGTGCAGTCAGTTATGCGAGCTCCTACAGTCCAAATACCAGTAGCCCCTACAGCAGTGGTTTCAACTCTCCCTCCTCAACACCAGTGAAATCTGCTTTAGCAAAACAGCTCATACCTCCTGGTACCTCAGGTACGTGTGTGTGTCACTGTCTGGTCTCTCCTTTTCTTCTTCCTGCTCTTCCTCTCAAAAAGGAATCAAATAGATTACAATTTCATTGAACTCTAGAAAGAAAGACAGCAAAACCCCTTTTGTGGGATGTTTGTATTATGCAGTATTTAAGCTTTTTAGGTGAGGCTCTTTTACAGACTTTCTAGCGTGAGATACATTTAAAATGTTTTCTTTGGATATTCATGTCCCAAAAATCCCAAAAGTGATGTGTATTAGCAGTTAGATCGAAGCACATAACATTAGTTCTGTGGAACTAATGGAGTCACAACATACCTAAGCAGCTTCTAGAATTGGCCCTGTGATTGCCTGGAATGTAAATTGCATCCATGTAAGTTTCATGGTGGGTGTTTAAAGGTTAGCTGTTAGTAGTTGTAAAGTCTTTGCAACTACCCTGTTACTCATTAACTGAAACATATGGTATGCAATTAATGTATCCATCAGTTCTTCCGAGATGTGAACAATATAATCTAAGGAAGAGGTATGTATTTCAATTAAAGGCATTCTGTGTGTAAACACTAACTTCTGGCAATGTTTTCTGCCTTTATTCTGCACCATAGACACTTTCTTTGCATCAGAAAAATTAATGCCTGAAACACATCTGCACTCAGAAGTCAGAATGTTGGCTTGTTATATATACTTTAAGTCAAGTTAGATTCAGGGAAGATGAAAAACATTGCATTGACAATCCAACTCTCTGTGATTCTCTGCGGACTTGTAGCAGAGTGTAGCAGCACAAGCAGACTTGTGCTGTGGTGTATTCACCAGAGCCATTATCCAGGTTTTGTTTTAATCTGCGTTGTGTGCAGCGTCTGCCTGCAGGACAGAGAGGTGAAGTGGCAATGGAGTGTCAGCCAGAAGGCAGCAAACAGGAAGAGTTTTTCTTGTAGGTTATAGCTTAGCAAAAGGTGTGAACGTGAAACAGGTAGTATTTTCAGATAATCCAAATGGAATCCACATTCATTGGATCTGCAAGTCCCTATTGTCAAGAAAGTTATAGTCAAACTTTCATCTTACAAGGTAGTGTGCAGAGATGAGAACAGAAGCACAAGTGGGTCAGGTACACAGCTGTCCTTTCTGTAAGAGCTGTGCAGACTTCATAGCAGTCAAAACTTGGTATGGGTAGACCTGATTATATATCATTAGTTTGTTTTGCCACCAGTATAATGATTTGTCAAGTTGCTCATTTTTAGAGTCAGTGGCCTGCCTGTGTAAATTATTTTCAGCCTACGTTCGCAATCAAATGTTTCAGGTGGTCTATCAGACCAGTCTCAGCCATAATCTATTTTGAAATTGGTGGTTCTTTTACTAGGAGAGGAAATAGAGTTTGCCTTTTTTGCCTTATATTTTTTTAACATTTTTTATTACTTTATTTTCTTTTTGTAGGTTATCTTAAAAGTTCAGGAGATAGAAATCCTCCGCTAAGTCCACAGTCCTCTCTGGACAGCGAATTAAGTGCATCAGAGATGGATGAAGACTCTATTGGGTCTAATTACAAGCTAAATGATGTTACAGACGTGCAAATTTTAGCACGAATCCAGGAAGAAAGTAAGTATTCTCCATCCTGAAAACGAAACGGAGCAGTTGATCTTTTTTTATTGAATAACTGCAGTAGCACGTGCTGAGCAGGAATGGAAAAAGCAGTGTAGATTCTACTGTGCATCTCCAGATGTTCTCCTGAGAAGGCTGGCAAAGGACTTCTGCCTCCAGGGTGAAGAAAGGAAGTTGCTGTGCAGAAGTGTTCTTTAGGAGCAATAGACAAAAGAACTACTCAAGAGAGTATGATTTGTAGGATATAGTGTATGTGAAACGGGGGGTGGTCAGACTGGTCTGCTGCCTGCCACCAGCCTTCTCAGGACATACGTGCCTTCCCCATGTAATCCAGTCTTGTTGCCATCAGTGCTTAAACCATGATTTAAGTCACCAAAATATAAAGCTAATCTGGCAAAGAATAGTTAAGAAAAGCACCCGTGTAGATATCACCCTTTTATTTGAGGCTTAGTTGAGGCTTTGTCTGTCTTTTTGTCCCTCTGAGAGTGCAGAAAGTGGTAGTAATTTCAGGTTGCCTAACTAGCTGGTCTCCTGGCTTCTTTACTGTGTTACCCATCAATCAAAAAAAAAAAAAAAAGCACAAATGTCCAATATATGTATTTTTTAATAGAAATTTTATGCATGTACTACTCTACTAATACATTATGTACAAAAAATACACAAATGTACATTAAAAAATTAAAAGTATGAGATAAATCTAATACATTTAATCTATTTTTCAAATATTATTTTATTAGTAGGACAAAATTTTCTTCCTGCACCCCAGTGGATTGTTGTCCATAGCACCAGGGGTACGTGCATCCCACTTTGGAGACCACTGGTCTTAAGAAGTCTAGTCTCTCTAGAAGTTTCTCTAGGGATAGCTTATGGTATAGCTTTTTTGTTACATTTATTAATACGTTCAAGAGACATTTCATTGAGGCTGCTATGATTGTTACAGGCTGTTACGTTATATCAAAATTAAGGTGTAGCCTGTGTTGCCAGTATCCAGCCTGGGAAAGGAGACAAGTGCACAACCCACCTGTGCTGATGATTGCTGTAGTAGGAAGAGAAATGAGCTCACCTACATATTTCAAGACGTGATTAGATGGTAGATAACTTTGGTTGGTTTTTTTTTTTTGATCTAATCCGGAATTAATTTAATGCTTCAAATAAAAGTAGTTAAAGTGAGCCAGATTTGAGTTTGAGTACTGGGTAGATACTTGGTATGTGCCGTCTCTGGTTGGGAGCATTTGTGGGCTGGAAACAAGCAAACTATGGTGGTTTTTTTTGTTGCCAGGCCTCCGGCAGGAGTATGCAGCGACTGCTTCTCGGCGTAGTTCTGGTTCATCTTGCAATTCCACGAGGCGAGGCACCTTCAGCGATCAGGAGCTGGATGCACAGAGTTTAGAAGATGAAGAAGATGGCACACATCACACCGTGCACCCTGCTGTGAGCAGGTTCTCGCCGTCGCCTCGCAGTTCTCCCTGGCCTTCACCAAAACAATCTCCAAGGAATTCACCTCGCTCCCGATCGCCCGCTCGAAGCATAGAATACAGTAGAGTGTCACCCCAACCTATGATTAGCCGTTTACAGCAACCTCGCCTTTCCCTTCAAGGCCATCCTACAGATTTGCAGACTAGTAATGTCAAAAATGAAGGTAAAAAGCTCCTTAAATTCGTTACCCAAGTAGTTGTGTCATTCCCGTAAAGGATTTTGGCCAGTGTGCAGTGCTAAAGCTGTATGCCTGCCTAACATCATGCTTTAATCTCAGAGTTGTTGAAGAAAAAAACAGCAAGAAAAGCCCAAGTTCTGCTGGGCAACTCTTACAATCAGATGAGTTGATACACTTACATTTATTTTAGATCTTATCCAGTCACTCTGGGTGTAATTGAGTTTCGTGGTGACTGAGGCCTATCTTTGACAGGCAAATGCACTAAAATAAAGCAGAGCCCAAGGGAAACTCTCATTCACCAGTAGGATTAGGCCTTGCAGATGACAGAATAAGGTGCAGGGAAAGTGGTCAGATAAGAGTAATATGGTGAGTTATGCAGACTTGTAGCCTGGGAGGTCACTGAATGCTCACTTCTGGCAGTGCAGGACTCTCAGCTCTGAGCATCTGGAAGCAACTCCGTTACCTGGGCTGAAGTTTCACAAGCATATTCCCATTTTAACAAGTATAGTTCTTATTTGGTAAATAAGATCTTAAATTCAGAAAGAATATACATTTAGATATTCACCTTTTTTCATCTTCCAGGTAAGCTGGATGCATAATGTCTGCAGTAAAGATGATGTAGAAATGCATTTTTAAATGGTTATTTTCTGAGGTGGCTTTGTTGTTTTGTTCTCCCACACACACCTTAAGAGGTCTATGCCACTTACAGAATTTAATTAACTGAAGACATTTTCTAATTTTAATCAGAAAACAGTGTGCTAGACTAGAGTTTTTGGGGAAGATGATCCTACAAATTTAATTCCAAAGAATATCTTTGGAAGGGTTAGCTTTTAAGGAAGCTTTAGCTATAAAGGAAAATGTAGAACACAAAAGCTGATCTACTGTATTGTGACTTAGTTGAGAATTCTTTTCCCATTCTTTTCTGGAGTTTCATGAAAGTCTTAATGGCATGCTAGATGAGCTACAATAAAAATATTCTGTGAGAGGCAAGGTACCAAAAGCTGGTATCCCACATGCCAGAGGGATCAAAATAGAGCATGCGATCATGTGTTTCTGAAACACTTCCAAGGAATTCTCTTGCAGTGGTTTTTTTGCAGTTGAATGTTGCTTGGATATTCAGAATTGATACAGCAGCAGCCAAAAAAAAGTTGTTGAGGATTTCTTTTGGGTTTTTTTTTTTTTTTTCTCTTGAATTGGGAGGGAATTTCCCTCTTGACAGGGAAATTTGGTTGACAGGGCTCAGTAGCGTACACATGGCAGTGCAAAGCAATGCAAATGACTAAGTGCAGAAAGTATGCTTGTAGGAGTATTCAGACTCTTACTTTTGTTTTTATCTTTAGTGCTTGTGCATGGTTAGCGTTCTTCTTTCCTGCATCCCTCCACAGAATCAGGTTGGCCACTCATCCTGACAAGGCATCTGCATTCTTCTCTCCAAAGTATGTCATCAACCCAGCTCTGCATGGGTTGGAGATACACAGAATGTCATTAGACCTGAGAAACATTTAATGGCATCTTTTTGTATTCTGTGAGTGATGGTACAAATTTTAGAGCACCCCTGAAGAACTAGTACTAGTTGAATAGATAGTCAAATTATATGTGAAAGATGAAGCATAACTGGACGCAATAATTTTGAATGCTGTGCATGAAGAGTTCCTTTCCAAGTAGGTGGCTGTTATTTGTTGTATAACATGCTGATATGGGACTGATCCCAAAAATTAACTCAAATAATTGCTATGTGGTTTTTAATATTCAGACAAGCTTTCTAGTTTGTAAATAAGTTCTGTGGTAAAGACTTCAAAAACTGTGCAAAGCTGCAAATCGGGTTTGCCTATTCAGTTTCCATAACAGTAGAACAAAGCACAGAGAACCATAATCCAGGTATGTTTCAATTTCAAAACACGCTATGCTTGACTTTTTTTTCACCTGTGGTGAAAATGTACATTCGTGCTTTTTTTTAGAAGTATTTTGTATGTGGTATAATATAATATAGAACTTTAATTCAAGATAATGGAAGAACTGTAATGTAACAAAATACTCTTTTTAAATTGTGGTGTAGTTTTATATGGCTAAAGTTTTGTGTCACTTAGATTTGAAGTTCAACTATGGGTCCATAACCTAAGCTTTGCCCAGACTCAGATTACATGTTGTGGTATTTTTCTGTTATTTCATACAGAGAAACTAAGGCGTAGTCTTCCAAACCTGTCCAGGACATCTAACATACAAGCTGAGTCTGTGAAAAACAGCAGAAGTGACTCAAATTTCCAAGTGCCAAACGGAGGAATACCTCGCATTCAACCTCAAGCCTCAGCCAGTAAGTACCTGTAGTGATGCTTCAGTTTCTGTTTAGAATTAAGTGATGGTATCCAGCTGTCTTCCAGTTTCATGGCAAAGAGAAACATTGCATGCCACACTGGAGATGCTAATCTTGATTTTTTAATCATACCTGTGTGAATCTGCTTTTGTGGTGCACAAAATCTGGTACTGATTAAATTCTAAGAATATCTGATCTATTATTAAGGTATTCTAGACGTATATCTAGAAGTACTATAAATACAGTAGCTAGGCATTTCAGAAACTGTTTACTTTCTGTCACTTAGAGAAGGTATAATGCTCTGTACTGTTGCATTTTATTTTCAGACAAAAAACTTACTAGGCTATGAAAATATGTACCTAGATGATGCTTATTGCTTTTTTTAAACTAGTGAAACCTGGTCTGAAAACATTTGTGCAAGTTTAACCCTTTTTTTGCAGTTTATTTTCTTCTTTTGTTATGCCACCTGGAAATTATGTATTCAGTGGCAGATTTTATTCACTTTTTAATGTGTCATTTACTACTTAAAAAAGGTTTGGATGAACCTGTGTCCCCTGAAACAAAATAGCCCGTTGCTAGGCTAGTGGCTGCTAGTTTGTCCAAAAGTGAACTCCTGATATGAGAATGCTGCCAATTTCACAAGTCTCTTGAAAATGATTGACCTTAAAAAGAAGCCAAAGCAAATGAAACTTGAGTATTCAGTACTTCTTTATATGTCAATATTGACAGTTCTTGTCATTTAAATGTTTTCTGACCCTTTTATTTTAAAACAAATTTCAGAGTTTAATAACCTTGTGTGACATTTTCAAGGAAAGAACACATTCTGAATATGCAGAGCTTTGAACTATAAAAGTTCTCTCATAAAAGCTCATCAGCAATCTAAATGCTGGACAGGAAATATAAGATAATAGTTGTGAATGAAACTAATTTATTTTTTTTATCCATCCTGATAGTCAGCCTTGTTAACTGGACCTTTCATAACAGTGTGTTAATGCAACCAAATACAGTTAAATACAGAATATGAAATTCAGACAGTGCCAATGACTACAAGATTTCAGTCTTTCTAGTAACTTAGACCAGGTGCCAGGATTCTGTGGACAGTTGGTCCCAGGTGTGTGATACTGTAGCTAAAGAAGTTTGTGTGACTTTCTGATTGTTCATACAGGTTACCCCAGCTTGCCTTTCTTTCACCTTGCCCCCTTCTTCCATTACTCACAAGCACTCAGAAGGTGGGATTTACAACTGTGTTTAGTTCAAATGCTACAGTTGGGAAGCTTATCAAACTATAAAGTACCCAGAGCATCTGGACAGCAGCTCTCCAACTGTGTTATTTTTGTGATAGGAAGAATAATCAAAATGACCTGAAAGAAAATAAAGGAAAAAATATTTTTAGTAAGAATACATACAGATTTTATTGGTTTTTACATTGAGTGAACTCAGTAAGGAAGAGCACAGAGGGCATCTTAGTTGGCTAGAAGGGTGTATATCCAGTATTAAAAGTATATTCACAGTGAAGCTTTATGGAAAGATCAGACAGCAGAAGTCTTAATATTCAATATTTAGCCAGTTACTTCATTGCAGGAACCAAAGTAGTGTGACTTATGTTTATACATGTATAATTTTCTTTTCAACTTGTGGATTCACTGAGAATCACAGAAATTATTAGGTAAACTTTCTTGCCTTTCATGGGAACGTTTCCCCAAATGTGAACCACTCTAAATCAGCTTACATTTAAATGTAAGTATCATTAATGAAGCCCAGATTTCTAGCTTTTACAGTTTCCCTGCTCTTACAGATGTTTGTCAGAGTCTTGCTATTGACAATCGTAAAACGGTTTGTGTATGAAGTCAATGAGTAAGTATCTTTGCTTAGTCTGGATTAAAAAAATTTCTGCAAAACTGTACATTGTATAAAAATTTCCAGAATTGTGTCCTTTTTATGTCTATTTTTTTGTTTTATTGGCTTTGTATTTTGACACCTTGCACAAAGCGCTGTTAAACTGCAGCAAATTTTTGTTTTCCCTTGGCAATGACTTCTGGGTCTTGGGATGTGAAGCTTCCTCATACACCTGCTAGTTTTGCATGAGCTTACCTTTGCAAGGATGCTGGCTTGCCACCCGAGGTCACTACTTTCCTCCTTGTCAAAGATCTGCTGTTCATAATTTACTTGCACATTTGCTGTGGCTGCAATACTGAGCTCGCTATGGTTGCTGGCATTTGAAAATGAGTTAGGAATCCAGTAAGTTTCTGAAAAGACAATTCCTGTTATGGTTACACAGGCAAATTGTACACGCTTGCTTAAAGAGTAGAGGGAAGATACTTACAATATGTTTAAAGGTACAACTGTAAAACGTGAAAATGTTTGGCATTTTAAGTTTTAGCTGTAATGTGGTGAAAAATCCAAATTCTTCTCAAAAAGGAAATTGGATGAATCAGATTAGAATCTTCATTTACATCTGATTCTCCATGCTGTTCTGCAGAAAGCCCTTTTTTTTATATGAAAGCTATTAAGTATTTCCCCTTAAAACACTGTAAGATACCTATTCCTTGGAGAACACAAGTATTACTGTATCTTTTAGACTTTAAGGTGTTAGAGTGACAGAAGGACTCTGTATTTTGGTCCTACCCCATGTAGATTATACAAAGCTGTAGAACTTCTAGGGTGGCTTCCACATAGGAGCTATGTGCTTTCTAGTGGATTGTGTGTGATACTTTTGTACTTACCTGGCACTATTAGCACATGGATGTTAAATCTTTAAGCAGGGTTAAATATAGTACTTTTTCAAAGAGCTAAGCTGTAGGTTGTTCCAACTGTCAGTAAAGTAGCGACTCTGCTTGCCGAGAGCCAGCTGCTTGGCACGTTCAGAGTAAAAGAAGAAAGTGTATGTTTTGAGGAAACCCAAGTATTCCAGTTCAGTTGATCAGAAGTAACTGTAGCTACGCGTGTTCATCATGCCCCATTTGTGACAGGTAATGTAATAGCAGATGGAGCACTTCAGGAGCAGGCAGTAGTGTGGATAAGCATGCACTCCACACTTATCTCTCAAGAGGAAACTGCATGTTTCCTCAGCATTGCTCACATTGCACTGCCTGAAGTTATTCTCAGTGATTCAGTGCACAGATTTTAGTTATTGAGTCTCTATTTCCTGGAGTCTCCATTGAGAAGGAAGGAATTTGAGATATATATATAATTTGAATCCTTTCCATATCATCCCACATCTCTGACTTGCAAGTAGAATAAATAATGATGGGGGAAGAAACTTTGTGCCATGTGCAGTAGCATATTTAAATCTGAATTAATTAGGGCAAACTAAATTCAAGTTCCTAAATACCAAGGAAGAAGCTGTTCTTCATTTTATGTGGTATAACAAAAACACTGATTCAGTAAAAAATGATATAAAGGAATACTTGTGGACAAAAACACTGGCCAGTGGTCTGCCTCACTGAATTCCTAGGAATTGTGCTCATTTTTAAACATTTTACTGTGCTTAATTGGCTGTTCTTGGGTATGCCTTAAAAAAGTTTCTAGCAAGACCATGTGCCAGAAGTTGAGTAAGAGTTGCATACTGCCACATGTCTAGTTGGTAAAAAAAAAAAAAAAAAAGGAATAGATTTTTTTTTTCATTCTTAATACCCACGGGCAGCATTTTATCATGTTTATGAACACTTTAATTCCTTTTTGCCATTTGAAAATGGTAGTTATTAAGACTAAAATGAATAAACCACCTGGTCATATTTCAGAATGAAGGTAAAACACATTATGAACTTATTTTAAAGTTCACAGGATACTGTGAATTTTGCACTGACTGAAGGATAGGAAAGAGGATGGCTAATTATTATATGCTATCAAGTTTAGAAAAGGATTAACTAATATTATTAGGATTCTAATTGTTCTTCCCCTACCTTCTTTATAGCGATATTCACCAATTGGTGGTAGGATTACAGAGTTTCCTTACTCAGGGTCAGGATCTTTATGCACAGCTGTTCCCCCATCTTTCTTCCTTCTCCCTGTGGAAATCAGCCTTGCTAGTGCAATCGGTTTTATGCTGGTACAAAACTGTATACACCGAGCAGAGACGTTTATTCATACACTCTGATTTTAAGAAGCCTTTGTGTAGGCAAAGTTTATTTCATTGACTACTTTCCTCCTTCCCCCCCTTAAATATGCTGCGGTGAAAATGCGCTGAGTCGATGCGTTCCTTCTGGCAATAGGTAATTCTCTCCTTGCCAAGATTCTGCAGCTCTTGGAACATTGGGTTCTCTTTTGGTAACAGTAGGTAGTGAGCTCATTTCACGGCAGTATCAGTCCTTGAATGTTACTAGAAAAAAAGCAAGATGTAGGAGCAAAGGCACAGTAAAAACCAATTTCTGTCACGCTGTCTACACACTGGCAGCAGATAGTTCTGAGTGTGTTATGTCTTCATTTTAATTTTGGTCCTCTTGCATACCCTTTTGAAGAGAAAAGAAACCAGACATCTCTCAAAATGGCTTATGTTCGCATAACTGAAAAATACAATTTGCTTATATGATGATCACAGACAAAGATTTACGCTTCTGTATACTGTTGAATATTTTTCAGAAAAGTCCTTTAAAATGAAAAGTTTAGTCTTGCTAGGTCAAATATGACAGTTTAATTTTCATCTTTGCATCTAATCTTGCACTTGTATTGCTGTAGCATGTTTGCTAGGTGGCTTGTTCTCCCTTTGGTGTATTTTTTTTTTTTTTTGCCTTTCTGGGCTTTTTGCCCTGCAAGAAGCTTTACTCTTACAGAATCTGCACATTTTGCACTGCAAAATTCCCAACGCTCGTCTATAACTCTTTGCCATTAAGAGCAAACGCCATTTAAAAAAACCCACCACTTCCAGAGTCATAACAGCTTTTTTGAGTATTTTACTCACTCTGTTTCTTGATGCTTCACAAGTGGATGCAATTCTGAAATTCCCAGTAAATTTAGTTTTCTTACCTTCTTAGACAAATATAACACTTCTTGTTTTTCAACAGCTCTGCAAAGGCAGAAAAATTTGCCTCGTGCTGCCTTCAAAACCAAACAGTTTCTTCAAAGTCCATCTACAAAAGGAGGTAATTAACTTACAACCTCTTACCAAGCTCCAGCAAATCTCAGATAATTGTTCACCTGCATTAAATCTCACGTAGTCTAGATTAATAAAATTGGTGTTGCATGTCAAGATTAACCAAGTGGCCCTTGCTGTATGAAAGTTGACTTTTTGGTCTAAACATTAAAAATACAACCCTGCATTATATAGGAGAAAAAGTATTAAATTGAATTTTGAGATAAAAATCCAAGGATTGCTTACTTCTAGCATTAATCAGGAAATATGAACTAGAAAAGTAGACTCCGGAATCCATATTTATAAGGGCTGATTTTGGACAGGAATTTATAAAATTGTAGAATACAGTTTTTAAAACACAAGTTTTAAAAATGGTTCTTTTTTTGATCATGCAAGAATACATGCAGCAAGTTGGGCTGGAAACAGAAGCTCGTGAGTTTATCCTTGAAAAGATGAGTATAGAATGTCAACTTGTTTTGCACATACATGCACACGTGCTTGCACTTCCTCTTCTCTCAAAACTGGAAGATTAACCCCAACATACAGTAATTTAGACTTGTATTTTTTTCTCAAGGAATTAGAGTCTATTGTATATAATATTCTAGTTTGCCAACAGCAGAAGTTGGCTTTTTTCTCTTGACAAGAAAATGAAATATATTAAGTCACTAATCCAACTAAACCATTTTTAACTGATTTTTAACTAATTCTGGCAGCCTTGTATGTGGCACTGCCTCAGTTTCACTACTAAGATAGAACAAGTTCATCATTTGGGTTTTAAGCATAGTTGTTCCTATTGTCTGTTACAATCTAGAAGATCTTCTTTTAAAGATCATGTTTCACTTGTAACCAGTCAATAAGCTCTGTATGTGCTGGAGCCCTTTCAGGATGGTGAGTGTCCTTCATACAGATGCTGAGGGTGGCTGACAAAATGCACACTTTTCTCTTGGTGGTTCAACAGCACTGACTTCTTTGGGTCGACTTCATTCCACACAGAAAGTTTTAGCAAAGTGTAATGGCTTGGAAACAGGTTCACGCGGCTTAATAAGAAGTCTTTAACAGTCTTTGTAATATCTCATACCAGGTTTTCTCAATGCTCTGCTTTGACATAAGACCACCATCTCGATTCCTCTGCAAAGCTTTCCAGGCTGTCTTTCCAGCTGGCCATGCTTTTACCTTCATCTGGATGTCAGGAACACTTACGAGGCTAATGGCCTAGTCTAGAGCTGTGGAAAATTCTCTTTGAATTTATATTCGTTGTAAAACATTACTAAACCTCAGAGAATGAGAAACTCAGCATGTTACAGCACTCAGAATATGTTATATACATATGTATATTTATACGGTTTATAGTTGCTGTTGTTCCTCACTGTAAAGGAGGACCCAACATGTCCTTTTCAGTTACTTGCTATTTTATAGTCTTTGATGTGTTGATTTTCTTGCTTCTGATCTGAAATTTGCAAGAGTACAGAAGCATTATGCAGTAATGAAACAAGTCTTCTGCTTCAAAAGATTAAACAACTATGAGCGATTGGTTTTAGTTTCTTAAAATACTGTTCATTACAGAGCTTGACAACTTTTACACACAAACACTGGCTTTTTTTTTTTACCATTTTAACTGTAAAACAGTTAAAAAC
>BJBW01002134.1:177315-200533 GCA_004320125.1 Scolopax mira | reverse complement strand
GTGCTCCAGCTCTCTGATTATCTTTGTGGCCTCCTCTGGACCCACTCCCACAGGTCCATGTCCTTTCTGTGCTAAGATGAGAGAACAGTTTATTGATTCCCATCATTTTACCTCTTCTTTCAGATCATTCTGAATCATCTCATCACGATGGCTATGATTTAACAACTGTATTAGAATTGATTATGGCTTGAGGTTGATGTGGGGTCCAAGACAGATAAATAAGGTGGTAGTTTCACAGCATCATGCTTTGCCAGATGGAGGATCTCTTGTTCCTTGCCTACAGTCAGGACAGAATCCAGAGAGGGTGGGAAATCTAAATGTCATAACTGCACGGTGCCATTTGTTTTTTTTATATTGTTGCCAGATACTTTAATTGCAGTCGGTTCTAATTGTTTAGTTTCTGAGGAGATAGAGTTGCCTGAAGTTGTGGAGCATTAACCTTAAGCATTTACATGTTTTTATTAAACATGGATCAGTTCAATCCTACCAAATAGTCCTTAATTAGGGCAGTACCTTACTCTTTGTGATCCCAGCTAGGACAAACTGAGTGTTATTAAATAGCCCCAACTGCTCTAAGACAAAATTCTTTATACGTGGAGCAGTATTATGAGGCAGTGTGCCAGAGATTGCATCATGTGGGCTGCTGCTTCAGAGATGGCAGCACACTGGAAGACAATTCCTTCCTTTCTGTAGGAGAAGGAACATTGCAGCTCTCGGCCATGAGTGCAGCGCTGTGCTGACAGGAAACACTTTATGAATGCAGCTCCAGTTGGGAGCATGGTAAAAATATGGTCAACAGAAAACTGGAGAGAATGCAGAGGAGTAATTTACTGGATGCTTACTTTCACTGGGAACGTGACAAGCTGTCTTTGTTTGCCACTTTTCATTGCTTATATTCTGTACTTAAACCCCTTTTCCCCGTGGTGCCTGTAAGAGGCCCAAGGCTGTGCTCAGTGTTCACACGCTGGCATTGCTCTGTTGGTCAGTTGCTGACAGGATGCTGTATTTGCGTTCCAAGCAAGTGTCGTAATGAGAAGTTTAGTGATAAAAGCTCTCTGTGTTTACCCTGTAGAATCACTTGGAAATTCTGCAGATTCGATTGCACTAATGTTACAGGCAATGTCGCTTTTTAAAAACTTCTGACACGTAATCTATCTTAGTCCTAGGAGCACTTTGCTGCTCTTGTCCAGTCATTTTGTTGTTAATGCTTTCCTTAATCCATCCTCTGGCTTGACACCAAGGTTTTTATTTTAAGGGTTCTTATTCATTCTCCTCTCAGCTTACCAACTGTCAGGTATTGTTGACATCTCTGCCACCTTTTTTATCGGCTTTTCCATGAGTGGCTTCATGCTGTGTTTATTACTCCTATCAGTGGAAAGGCCCTCTTGAATAACCTAGAAAGAAATAAAATCTAGTTTACATATGTAATGAGGCACATATTTATCTTCCTAGATATCCTGTGTTAGAAATGGCTTCAAAATACAATCTGAATACCACTTCCTCTGTACCCCATTTAGGATGTCATTGCTCATCTCTTTTCTCACTCATATTGTCAGTGGATCTACCTTGTAAGATGGTAATGAAAGTGACATGAAGGACCATCTTACTTATGTACGTCTGTCAAAGAGATACAACTTTGGTCTCTGTATAAAAAAAGTGGAGGAAAGAATAGTTCATGCAAATTCACTACATGTAAAAGTGACTTTGTTTTATTTTCCTGATTGATTTGATTGACCTGTGGCGACTGTTACTGCCCCTGCCTCAGTTTGAAAAGCTGGTGAAATTCCATTTAAATAATAAGAGGATGGATTAGTTTAAGTATTCTGTTTAGTGATACATTGTGCATAATTTGAAATTTTTTCTCATATTCGTGAAGAATTGTGCTTAAGGTTTGGCGTTATCAAAGGACTGTTGCATATTCTGGTTTATTAAGTTTTCCCAGAAAGGACTTGATTAAAGACCTTATGAAGTATTTGAATACAGATATTAGTTCTGCTAATAATTTACATAAAGTTTGCAAGAAGGTGGTGGCTACAAATTGTTACAGTTGTCTGGTTTAAATTCCATAGCAGCATCTTAACCTCTGTGGTGGTGTGGGTTGGCTGACCTTTTTCCCCAATTCCAGCCAATAAATCTGGGAGGCGACTGTATCTTTAGGTAAATTTTAATTCAATGGATTTGGTTAAAAAGAACAGCGTAAAAGAAACCCTAAGAACTCAGAATTTCATCATTGAAGGCTAATACACACTTTGAACCTATTTAAAGACCGTGTCACACTAGAATACTATATTCTTCAACGTGTTCTTTCAGGGATGGGAGTTAGGTTCACATGGTTCTGAAACAGTTAAATTTCTTTTTGACAAATATGTTCTCCTCTGTTTCTTTTGAGTTGACTAATATAACAGTTAGAGCCTTACTAGCATTGCTTATCAATCCAGATTAATAAATATTTATAGTAAGCAAACGGGACATTAGAGTTACGATACCAAAAACACATGACAAAGGACATCTGAATTCCTGTTTCTCATTGCTGCTTGACTGGCTGTATTCATTATACATTCCATATCGTTTGAATATTCACATAAAGTAATTTCCTGATTTTAAGTTCAGTTATACTGCAACTTCAGTTTGAAAGTTAACTGCTGTATTTTATTTTCCAGTACCTTCTTCAAGTAAATTCCGCTCACCTGCAGCACCGTCTCCCCTCGCTCTCCGACAACCAGTCAAGGCGTTCAGTAACCACGGACCCGGTTCAGTTGCTTCTCCAGAAGCAGCACAGCTGACACACAGTACTTCTTTACCGGGGCCTCTTGCAGCCCAGAGTTCAGGCCTGCCCAGCCCTGCCAGCAGCATTAACACTACTACTCTTACCAGACCGGCAGGGACAGCGGGGATGAGGAGCGGTTTGCCCAGACCCAGTGCCCCTTCCACAGGGGGCATCCCAGTGCCTCGTAGCAAACTTGCACAGCCTGTTCGCAGGTGAGTATGTGACAGGAAGCCTGGGTTTGAAGCTTTCATAAGGAATTTTGTACGCTGCGTCTTCGTGCTCCTCCTTCCTGCAATTCTTATTTTGATCTCGAGGTCTTTAGAACAGAAGTGGAGGTCTCCACGTGAAGTATTTCCCTGTGTTTCCAAAATAGCTTTGGAGCAAAACTGAGGGAAAAATAAAGCGTCTTAGTCTGGGCTGAGAAGGCAATACAAATTTGTCTGCATGTAGTAAAAAGTTATCAAAGTATAGCTGGAGAGTGAAAACTCATTTGTATCACTGGGTGACAGGTTCTGAAGTCAGAACTATTTTCCTCTTGTAATCCTTAAGCCAAGCAGCGGTACCATGGTGAGAACAGTTTCTCTCCTTGGGCAGCAGGAAACTTCAGGAAGGAAGACATGTGAGGGCAGAGGAGGCATCCATAGCATTTGCTAAACTTAAAGTACAAACAGTGCAGTTAACCTCCAGGACAAAACAGAAGGGATAAACAGCTGGTTTCCAGTACCATAAAAAAGAGAAAACAGCCATAAATAGTGAAGTGGAGGAGTTCTGTTCTGCAGCGGGTGCTGGGCGGGGGAATGTCAAGTGACTGTCAAGTTCTGACTGTTGTGCACTTTGAGTCTGCACTCTTAGACTCTTAGTGTAAGAAAAGGCAGTTGGTTTTGGCAGGAAGCTCTTAATAGTAGCACAATGTGATTGTCCAAATCACAGCTCATCTTACAGAAAACTGTTTCACTTATTAAACTTATGCAGCTTTTTTTTTTTGAAAGTTTGTGTACATATTGCAGGATCTGTACACAATAATGAAGTATCTATGAATGTCAAGATTTTGATGTAAGCAAAATGTAATACTCTAAACAAGGATTTCCCTGTTTGTACATCACCTAATTTTAAGTGGCAGCAGTTCATATTTTCGCAGAGTATAGTAGCAAAAAGTTTTCTCTCTATTTATGCAGATGTTTTTCTGACATGGTTCTTGCCAGGGTACAACACATAGAACCTAAACTGGAAATGCTTTAGGATTTAGCTTAAGTAAACTGTATTGCAGAGAAGTAAATAGTCAAGTGTACATTTCAATTATTTATAAAAAGGTTAAATTCTTTTGTATTGTAGCTGGAGGCTTTGGCAGTTATGTACGAAAGTGAAAAATGTCTCATTTTATTTTTAGATCATTACCCGCTCCCAAAACCTATGGCAACGTGAAAGACGAGAGTTGGAAAGATGGCTGCTACTGAACTGCAGAGCTTAACGCAGAGCTCCAGTGCTCACGGATGCTTCCTCACCAGGCTAAAAACAGCTTGATTATACAAACTGTTCAGATGTGACTTTTGGGATTTGTAAAAATTCCAAACCTCTCTGTCTCTAATTAGCACAAACTGGCAGAGATTATAAAGCAGCACTTTAATGACATCTAACATCAGATGTTTGGTGGTCATACAATCACTTCTACATTAAGTTGCTATCAGTTCTGGGTTGGTTTTTTTTTTTTCTTGCTTGCTAAAAACATATCAATATGAGCATTTATGACAGTGGCCAATGTCTGGGCAAAAACCTAACGAATGCCAAAGAAATGCCCATCTTGAAAAACAGCAAGTATAACAATCAACTTACATTGTCCAAAACTTCATTTTCAGCCTTTTTTAATTCAGCAGAAAGATTGGTGAATATGTACTATTGAGACAAGACTAGGTTAATCAGAGCTGATACTCTGATTGCAGACTGCTACAGTGGGAGTGAAACGTTGCTTTTAACGATTGTGTGAGATTTTCGTTGGGGAAAGTGGTACGTACATCCTTCAGAATGAATCAGAAGTTACCCTGGAGGATTAGGCAGAACAGTAAGTAGTAGCCATGGCTTTTATTAACATTAAAGGTTTGAATGTAGCAGACACATGCAAATACAATAGTATAGATTGCATCTTTCCTATGTTGATTTATCAGCTTTACGTGCTCTTACATGTTTGATCGCCGAAAGGGCTTAGTATCAATTGTACAATCTTTCTAACCTTAAAGTTCCTGGCTCAGGAAAGATGGCCTTTGCTACTGTAGCCACATTTTTAACACATGGCTCGCTATTTGGGGAAAGTTTTTTTTTATAGCAGGTTTCCTTACAAAGGAAAGAGCAAGTCGTAATGTTAATTTGTTGTAATACCATACCACTATGCTTGCAGCCTGGAGCAACTGTAAATGCTGATAGTTAAGGAGAAGGAAACACAACTATGCACTTGTAACATACAAATTTTAAGGTAATGAGTTGACTCTTGATGCCAAATGATATTCATTTAGGTGATGTTCCATGGTATGAGGGAGTTTTCTGTATCCTATTTTTTTACTTTCATCCATTTCTTAAATTGGTTTATTTTAAATTGTAAATATTTTTACAGAAGATAATTGCCCATGTAAGTGTGTTTAAATATGTACTTTGCCTTACATATGTGTATCTTACATTACTGGTAACAGAGTATGAAACCTGCTATGTCTGTTTACAAGCTATTAAATTCCTCTGGTGGCTCTGACTTATTCTAACACATTTTGCTCTGAACAACTCATTCATATATTTAGCATTTGAACCATTGTTTTCTCATTTGGAAGACATCATGCAAACCTATGTAACTAAAGTTGTATTGGGTGGGACTAGTTAAATGGAAGGGATTTTGTTTGAAGCTTTTTCAGTATTTTGGATGTACAGTTGATGAAGTAAGAGAATGTGAATGGTATCTCCTTTGTGCAATGCCTGACAAAACACTACAAGTTGGATCGGACGGTAGGTAGCCTTCAACCCCGTTAGTATCTGAGTTTGGAACTGCTGGTGTGTTTTGACTCCCACCACTAAGAGGATAACTAACCCTGAAATTCTAGCACTTGAATTTTAGGCCAGCATTAACATATTTCTGGATGAAAAGCCATGCAATACTACTTGACTTGGAGGAAGCCAAATAGGAAGGAGTGGAGACTAATTTGCAGCTCTAATTACTCAAGCAGACTTTGGGTTGATGAATGACTTTGCCCTCCAGACCAAGATCTGTGCCGAGACTTCGAAGTTGAGGTATCAAATATACTGTAATTCAGTAAGATTTCAGCAGGGATAAAAGAAACTACCTTGCACCAGTAGAGCAGTACATACCACTGATCTGGCCTCGTGTCACCCACAGGTAACGGATGTCAGTGTCTCGTGTCACTTTTAAGCAGAAGAGAGGACTAGATCAAATGCACACATTCTCTCACTAAAGCCTGACTTTTATCATTTCAGCATTTTACAAAGCAATGCTGTAGTCTTCATTGAAAAATAAAAAAGTGAATTTTAATTGGTGGATCTTATCAAACACTTGATTGACTTTTCTATTTTGAAAGTCAGTTTAGATGACGATATCGGGGGGTTTACTATGGCTGCATCAAACTGTTGTGTACGTTTCCTTAAGTTAAGTAATTCATCACTTGGGTAAGTTCAGCTTAAGTTTTCTAAGGATTCTTTTCTCTGCTGTTCTCCCCTGAAATACAGCGAATGACTTCCTGAAGAGACAGACTGTTTACTAGAAAGCCTTTGTGCATTACCCATTTATAGAGATCAGGAAATCACGGGGGCTCTGTGTTTAGAGATTTACTGCAGACGTGTGGAAATATGGATTTGAAAAACTAGTGCCTATGATTTACTTAACTTATGTTTGATATAGTAGTAAGGGTTTTATGAATGTGGATTACTTTTTGTGCCAACAGCTCAGAATTGTTGTATGTGTTTAAGCAGAAGGACTTGTTCTGCTTCCAAAGTTATTTAATTTTTTTGTGTTTGAATGTTTTTGTAAGTGTTGAAAGTGTAAAAAAAAAATATAAAAAATATTCTTACCACAAAATACTTTCTGGATCATTATTTTTCTAAAAAATTAGCTTTTAAAAGCTTTTAGGAATTTATAGGGTATTTTTTAGGGATTTTTTGGGTTTGTTGGGTTGTTTTTCAAGAACCAGATTCCCTTTTTCCAGAAGTTCCCAACATCAGCTTCTGCTCCCCTGTAATTCATGAACTGAGCACAGTGCTGTGTAGTGGGTGAAACGTGTGATTTCACTGACTTTTCCTTTTCTTGGTATTAAGAAAGTTAAACTAGGTTTACTTTGAGGTGGTGGCCACTTACTGTTAAATCTGTTTAACACAATTTAACCCATGAAACTCACTATTAATTGTTTATCCCAGCATAGTCCTCTATTTTGTAATGAAACCACTAGATTAAAATGTTTCTCCCTGGCTGGCTGACCTACTTGTGCAGAGCTGGCTTCACACCTACTGCTTTAAAATGTGATCCACTTACTGCTCCCTTCACTGCTTTTTAGTTCTGCTGTCTAGTACCACTTGCCCCACACCCCTTCAGGAAAATAGAGCAGTGTCAAAATCACAGGCAATTAATAGTCTTTCCTGCTTCCCTTTTACTAGGTTTCTGTAACAAACTCTTCTATATTAAACTCTTGCTTATAATTAGCATCGTCATATCGCAAGGCTCCAGATAGAAAACTGTAGAAATAATATTTTTGTATTTTGAGTGATGGTATGAGAGCTCCTTTGGGTTTGGTACAGGAGTGCTAGGTCATGTTCTATTGGGTGATGTGTTACCCTCTAGGAGTCTGATTGCAACCATGAAGAAAAATAAAGGGATGAACCTGTGAGGAGGCAGGAGGTTTAAACTTTTTATGCTGCTGAAATCTTGGGGGGGCTGCAGAGCATGCCAGTTTAATAATTTAAAAATACTACAGAATACAAATACTTGGGCTCCGGGGGCACCTTATAGACCCTTCCAATACCTACAGGAAAGCTGGGGAGGGACTCTTTATGAGGGAGTGGAGCAATAGGATGAGGCATAATGGTTATAAACTGAAATAGGGGAAATTTAAAGAAGGTATCAGGAAGAAATTTTTCACTGTGAGGGTGGTGAGACACTGGAACAGGTTGCCCAGAGAAGTTGTGGATGCCCCATCCCTGAAGGTGTTCAAGGCCAGGCT
This sequence comes from Scolopax mira, assembly GCA_004320125.1. Classification (NCBI taxonomy): domain Eukaryota; kingdom Metazoa; phylum Chordata; class Aves; order Charadriiformes; family Scolopacidae; genus Scolopax; species Scolopax mira. The sequence goes on along the minus strand of BJBW01002134.1, from coordinate 192,565 downwards.
GGATGGGGCTTTGAGCAACCTGCTCTGGTGGGAGGTGTCCCTGTCTATGGCAGGGGATCAGAACTTAATGATTTTTAAAGTCCCTTCCGGCCCAAACCATTCTATGAGGATAAAACCACATGGGAAATAAACATGACAGTGATATACCTTTACTCCTGTTCTTACAGACCAAAAAGGGAGAATTTTTTTTTAATTTTTACTTTTTAAGTAAAATAGGTGTGATGTGAGATTGCTTTGATTTAAAAAGCAAACATAAATAACAGACCCACCTGTTGTTGAGGCGTGTGCCATTCTGCAGCAGGAGGCTGACACCTACAGGCCCTCTATCTGCAGTCGCGTTTCAGGAGGCTGGGAACTGAGTGCTCGATGGAATATCCATGTTTTACACAGAACTTCACGCTGAAGAAGGTGCTCTCTGCTCCAAGAGCTAAAGAATTGAAAGGAGCAGATCCCATTAGACACACTCTCCACGGGATTGTGTGTTCAGCCCTGGTATCTCACACAGTTGTACTGGGCATCACTGTCCTCTCTACACCAAACTCTGTGACTACATGAAGCACTTACAGGACACAAAACGTAACTGTAGTGATTAAACTGATTTGTGGAGCTTCAGCAAGATTAAAGGAACAGGCAGCTACAATGATTTCCTACCAGGAAAGTGATTTTTTTTTCATAGAATTGTCTAGGTTGGGAGGGACCGTTAAGATCATCTAGTCCAACCATCAACCTGGCTCTGAAAACCATCACTAACCCATGTCTCTAAGCACTATGTCTACCCCTCTTTTAAATACCACCAGGGATGGTGCCTCAACCACTCTCCTGGGCAGTCCAGTCCACTGCTTACATTGCAGTGCAAAAATTTTTCCTAATATCCAACCTAAACCTCCCCTCATGCAACTTGAGGCCGTTTCCTCTTGTCCCATCACCTGTGACTTGGGAGAAGAGACTGACACCCCCCCACCCAACTTGGTGCATCATCCACATCTGTTACAGTCAATTAAATCACTCAATCAATCAAAATGACTGGCTTTGAAATCTGGGAAGCCTGAGATTCTCTGTGCAGCGTGGCACTTTCACAGGTGACAAAAGTGAGCTGTGTCTTTCACAAGACTAAGACTATACATACAAAAAGATGATACTTCTGCTCCTGTCATCAGCACAAACATAGGTAATCATAGTAGTCCATTTTTTCTTTTGGAAAATTAATACCTTACAAAGCTAAAGCTTAGATGAGAATGGCATGTGATGCCTTCTCCCCCAGAGGGTTCAGCCCTCCTTACTACTTTGAAATTATCCCTGAAAGCTTAACTCTGCTGTCGGCTACGGCAGGTGAGAGTCAAAAATGAGCATCTTAGGGGTGAGTGGTGTTTGCCCTCCTGAGCAGGTGACAGTGCACCCCATTCAGTTACTGTAACACAGTAACTCCACTTTCAGTTACCATGCACAACAGACAGAATACAAACTATGAGTTCTCCTGTTCTCCATTCTCTTTGCTGTGATTTTGTTGGGACTGTAGCCAAAATTGTACCTTTTCACAGCCCTGCTCTGAGAGACAGTTTAAAAATCTTGCAAAAACTTGGTCCCATGTCAGACAAACTGTCGTGTCCCCCTCTGCCCACCCAGCACGTGGTCACAAGAAGCACACCACCAGCTGCCTCCATGGTCCTCCAGCAACAAGGCTGTGAGAAGACCCAGGAGAACAGCAGCCATCCCTGGCCAGCTCATCTTCAGAATCAGTTTGGGAGATACTTTGAGTCATACACTTTTTTCAGGCTTTCTTACTGCTGTATCCATTGAGTTTAATGGAATCAAGCATCATGTGAATGATAACTCATCTCTGAAAACACCTGCATGTCTTGGTCTGACAGAGCTATTTTCTTGCTAAAAGTATTTGGTGGAATTAGTCTGGTAGTACACTTCTCTCTTGGTTTCTATATGTGTGCTTTTTTTCCTATTCAAAGAAGGAGCATTCCTAGAGCAATTCAGCTGGTTCCTTTCTGTAAGGGTGGTTAATGGCTTCAAAAACATTAAAGTGGTCCAAATTAGGATTTGGGGATTTTTTTGCACAAGAGGAAGATGAGTAAGGACACTTGTGTTCTGTATGGTTCCTTGTGTCTGTCCCATCTAAGAGAAAAAGGTGCTTATTAATATGAGAGTAGGTCACCAATGACTTACCTGGGAGTCTGCGTGGCCATGGCTGCTTGAAGCAGGAAGCCTCTGGGTCATGATGTGCTGGTGGTGGAAGTGTGGTCGGGGGGATGGGCATGCTGGGCTTTCCCTGGCATCATGCTTCTTCCAGGCTTTGGCCGGGGACGGAGATGGGCTGCTGGGCTGGACTGGGTGTTCCCAGCTCTAACCCAGCATCTCTGACTTCTGGCAGTCTCCTCTGTTTGTCTCCAGGCACTCGTCCTCAATTGTGTGTTCCCCTTCAGACATGATCAGCAAACAAATCTGCACAAGCCATTATACAAACTTTGTTACCTGACACAGCCCTACCTCCACTTCACAGGGCTAATGCTGCCACATCATTTCACTGCTGCTGCTCTCGGTGCTTCAGATGGGTGCCAAAATGCTGGTGGGAGAAGGTGACGCCTGGAGCAGGCTCTGGATTACAAGGAGTTTGGTTTGTATCCTCTTCAGGGCGGAGGATAAGGCCAACTGGTTTCTGGCTGATAGAATCACAGAATATTCATGGTTGGAAGGGACCTTTGAGATCATCGAGTCCAACCACAAAAAAAACCCAACAAACCACACACCACCCCCACACACAGACAGACACAAACCAACAATCCTGGGCATTAGAGCGTGCCCTGGAGAGCCATGTCTACACATTTCTTAAATACCTTTAGGGATGGTGACTCCACCAGCTCCCTGGGCAGGCCATTCCAGTCAGAGGCCTGACTACCCTCTCAGTAAAGTAATTCTTTCTGATATCTAATCTAAACCTTCCCTGCCACAGCTTCAGACCATTTCCTCTGATCCTGTCATTATTCCCTTGGGAAAAGAGGCCAACCCCCCCATCTCTCTACACCTTCCTTTGAGGCAGTTTAGAGGGCAATGAGGTCCCTCCTCAGCCTCCCCTTCTCCAAACCAAACATGCCCAGAGCCCAGTCCATGCCAAGTTAAAGGAGCACCACATAACCTTTCTTTTTCAAGCAGAGCTGGTTGTCTCATTGAAGATCAGCAGGACAGGCCCATCTTAAATATATCTTTGCCACTCTCCTCCTTGAGAAATGAAATGTTATTAAAGCACATGCTGCCACTTGGAGAAAAGGGCAGTGGGGGGAGATGATGCAAACCCCTGCTTTTCACTTGGCTCCTGTCTCAGCTCCTGTCTTAACTTGAATTTCTCCATTTACCCCTACATTTACTCACCCAACCACCCAGCCCAGAGCAAAGTTCTATTGTTTCTGTTCATCCATTCCCCACCGAGCTAATGCAGACACATAAAACCAGTCAATGCTGCTTCAGCTGACCTGTCTTCAAAAGAGTTATGAAAACCTTGTCCTGATTCTCGTCCTTTTAAAGCCTGGATGTTGGTGACAGCAACGTGGTGTCACCAGCATCACTCAGCCTCAGGAAAGCTGCCTGGGGCAGCCCCCTCCATCCCTGGTCAGCCATGGAATGAAATAAGTACCTGTCTCCCCAGCTGGCGTGGGGGGAAGCTGGAGCTCGGCCGTTCAGAGGAAGGGTCACTCAGTCAGTTCCCATCTTGTCTCATACAGCAGGGTAAGTTAAAAGCAGAAATTTTGGTCGACCTCAGCTTATAAGCCCAAATGTCAGGGAGCGGATAACGTGTATTGTAAATGTCAGAGTCAAGGGATTTTTCTTCTCCCTTTAAAAGAACAAAAAAAAAAAAATTTAAAAAAAAAATACAACAGAGATTTAGTTGCTGTATTTCTGCTGCATTCACCCAGACTCGGCTCCTCTCAGCATGAAAGGTGCTGCCCACAACATTATTAAAAGGGTCTGGTGGGTCTGGTAAAGGCCCCAAACCCACCTCAGCCCTCTCCTTGGGCAGTAAAGCAGGTTTGGGTAACACGAGGCTCTGCTGAGGGCTGGTAAACCCAGGCTACTGTCTCCTGAGCCCACCGCAGGGATTTAACCCATATCTGGTAGGCTTCTCACCATTATAATTTATCTCCATATGAAAATTTGCCCAGGGCAGGTGCTTGCAGCCCCTCCAGCCACCAGTGCCAGCCTTCCTGCCTCACAGCCCACTGTCAAGTAGAAGAAATGGAAAACTCCTTTTCCAAAACCACCTTACAATCTACTGCTGCAGGCTTGAGACTGTCATGGGCTCTACTGATTTCTAACCCTTATTTTCCTATCTCAGCAGAGGTGCCACATCAGTTCAGGGCTCCTTTCCCCAGGTTGAGGGCCTCAACGGTAGAACTGAAGTAGGAAAAATCAGTGGTTCTCATTAGGGGGCTCAAACCACATCCCCACTGCAGGGCTGGGGCTCAGCCCCTCTCTCCCACTCCTCCCCAAGGCCATTTTTCCGTCCTTCCTTCCCCTCTCCCTCCCAGGGCTCTCAGGTTTTTTTCATCAACCGTTTCTTTCTATCAATCAGGCTGTTCCCACTTTCTGCAGCCTCCTCATTAGGAAGACAATTAAATAACATTAATTACCATAGCAAATCACTGAAATCTGCCTATCAGGAACCTCATTTCAAAATTCAAAACAACAGCTAGGTTACATTTATAGCCCATTTACGCACTCCTTTTAGCACTTCTATTATAATGTCTTTCTTGCCTTTTTTAATCTTCTAAATAATGCCAGGTTTTCTTTTTTTGGCTCTCCTCGCTTCCTTCCCAGGGCTCTCCAGACGCTAGGGGGAGGTCTTGCTTTCTCTGTGCTTTTCAGTCCGAAATTTGGTCTAGTCCAGTTTCAATTCACCACATCATCCTGAACTCACCACATCATCCTGAACTTACACTAAATTGTCTGTGAGGTCCTGAATGAATTTAACAAGCAGCTGCATTTACACCAGGAAAGCCCCAGTCTGAGGGAAGACCAAGGAAAACCCACCTCTCATACAGATCTGTGACTTTATCTAAAAGAGAAGAGCTAAAATTCTTTCCTGCACGTCACCTCTAATGCATAGAGCTGCCAGGCTGCATCCCAGGTTATCAATGTTGGCTCCAATGCCAATGTTGGTATTTTCATCTTCTTGTCTAGATTTTATGATGTAGAACTTTTTATTTTCCCATTTCAGGTGGATTTAAACCTCCTAAAGTGTTTAAGATTTGATAAATATTCTCCCACTGGCTGAGGTTTTCCAACTAAATGTGTAGCAACCACAGAGCACCAGCTCAGGATTGGGGGGTGGGGTGGGGTGTAAAAAAGGCTTGTATTGAGCTACTCACAGCTGGTGTGGATTACAGGAGACATCCACCCCTCCTCTTGTTCACCAGCAGGTCCACCTGCAGTTAATAGAGCCAACTGAGTACAGCCAAACTTCAGAACAGCTCCTTTGAGCCACCAAAATGTAGCAATGGGCCACCAACTCCCACCACCACAGCTGTGACATTACTGGGGGGGGGTAGGAGGAGCCTGTGCTGCATAGGGCTCTGGGGCAACAGATGGTTGCACAAGGCTCTGGGGCAACACTCTGGGCAAACCGGTGCCATTACTACTCTGCAATGGGGAAGATGGGCCAGTGTCCTTCTCTGCAGAGCCTGGCTTCTCGGGGCTTCCAGATTTGGGCATGTGATCCAAGACATTCCCTGGGAAAAGCTCAGCTGTGACCTGCGTTTTGGCCTCTGCGGTGTCACCCCAAAGCCAAGGCAGCAGCTGGAGCTCACCCTGCTGCAGTGATGAGATGTTCTCCTGACACCCACGAGAGACTCCCCTGCCTCCCTGGGCTTGCCAGCCTCCAGCACCATTGGTTTTATTTGCCTCAGCAACACCTAATCCAAACCTCTCTTGCAACAGCTTAAACCCATTGCCCTCCTGTGCACTTGTGAGGGCACTGTGAAGAGGCTACTTTCAACTAGTGGTAGAGTAGACATCTCAGACAGAAGAAATATCATCCCAGCTTCACACCCCAGAAAGGAAATAAAAGATCTTGTTGACTAAAATGTTCACCCTTTCATCTTCCTGGCACATCAACAGGTATCCAAAATCACGTACAAAACCCAGGGCACACCTCCCTCAGCTGCAGCAATGTGCAAGCGCTACTGATACCACGGGGTCAACATTCAGAAGATTCTTTAGGTTATTAAAAAATGTCCTACTTTATCACAGTTTTAAAAATGCACATAACACTATGTGTCAAGGCTCTTTTCACAGGATTAATATAAAACATTATCTTGGAGAAGTATTAAGAGATTCCTATTACGGTTCAGATTTATTTCTTCCCGCTTGCCTGAGATTTCTACTAGGCAGCTTGAGATTTAATTTAAGTAATAGTGCACCTCTTTGGAAGGGCTTGCTTTTTTGCTGATCGGTGCTACCGATACTCACTTTTATTATTTGATAGAAATTTGGCAGCAGGACAAGAAGCTATTATATTTTTTTTGCTATGTTTGTACAGTTTCTGACACAAAACAGTCTTAGTTCAAAGTCGTGACACCTTCAATGCAGTGATACAAATGGCAACTGGGTGCAAAGATTTATTTTGTGGAACCTGAGAGAGAGTATCAATGCTGCCAACTCTTATCGTTCCCATCGGGCTCACCATTAACATCCCTCTTAATATGTAGAAAGCTTTGGCAAGACAGGGATGTAATTTGTCTTTGGGATGTCTTTCTTCAATTAAATAAATGCTCTATGAATCAACTGCTGCTGTAGGTATTATTGAATTTACTTCTGCATTTTTTGACATTTAAACTGTTCTGTGGGACAATACAGTCTCGATGTCATTTACTCTGATCTGGCATTTTATTGCAAGACTCCAAATATAGATTTTATAGGCACAAAACCACATTTGCCTGACCTATCTCCATATTACCTCCCTTGATTTATGTCCTTAACCCTGGCCAGGTTCCTGCATAGGAAATTCAGAGGGGGCTGGGAGCCTCGATGGGCGACAGAAGCCAATAAACTCAACTGGATCTGGGCTCCCGACTGCACACGTATCCTAAAGCCCCACCGTTAACCAGGTTGTGCACATCCCATCTGCAATGTCCTCTCTGGCCTCGATGACAGTGCTTTCCCCTCATGGCCACCAGGGTCACAGAATCATAGAAAGGGTAGAGTTGGAAGGAACCTGAAAGGTCATCGAGTTCCACCCCCCTGCCACGAGCAGGGACAGATCCCACTAGAGCAGGTTGCTCAAAGCCCCATCCAGACTCCCCTTGGACCTTCCCCCAGCTTCCACAGACACTGAAGGGGCTGTGTGTGACACTCGCAGGGAGGAAAATCGGGGCTACAACAACCAAAACGTGCTTGTCTCCAAAACAGGACTGAGACTGTCTCTGTGTGAGAGCCCCTGTGGGGTGCAGAGATACCGCTTGGCTTTTAGATACGAGCCTTCAGAGCAGCCTCGGCTCACCTCCCATCCCTGCCTGCCTGGGCAGGATGCTAATTTTGGCTCTTCCAGAGCAAGGCACGCATTAGTCATCAGGTCATTTGTTTTATTGCGGTTTTTCATCTTCATCTTGATAACACTCCAACTCCAGAAAAAGATCAAACAGCAACAAAAGGGAACGCAGTCTGAGGCAGGCTTATTTCTTGTTTGAATTCGGGTAAAGGTGTCCTCCCATAGAGCCACTTAATTGCTTAAGGAAAAAAAAATGCTGCTAGTAATTGTTTTACAGTTGTAGGGGTACAACTGCCACAACAAATGGCCACCAGCAATCAATTTACAAAATTATTCTTCAGTGATCCCCTGATTTTATCTCCTTTCGTGGACCAGAAGCCTTTTTCTAATGGGCTGGTTGGCAAAAGATCTCTCCATCTCCTTTGCAAAAGGCAGGTCACGCGGCCTCAGACACTTTAGTTGTAATTATGAATTATTGGCACATTGGGACCCGAGTCGCCACACACTCACTCGTTGATTAATCATCTTCAGACATCTTAAAAATAAACGTGGGGGAACACCAAGTAAAAGGGGAGGGTTTTATTATAACCCTCTATATAAACCCTTATAACCAGGGTTTCTGCCCCTGAGTTGTAACCCAGAGCTTTGGTGCAAGGATCCGTCCCCAGCCGCCTGGAGAGACCGCACAGACAGTGGGGACATGAAGGAGCCAGAGGGGACACAGGAGCCAGAGGGGACACGAAGGAGCCAGTGCAGCCGAGTAAGCAGGCTCCAGCCATTTCCCTTCCACACCACTTCCATTGAATAAATTCGGAGGCTGCAAGTGTCAGAGCAGCGCTCCCAAGGGAGACGAAAACATGGAGTAGAGTCAGACTGAAACAGGCATCGTTTGGAAGAGGAATCAGAGGGAGAAGGGGAGAGGATTCCCATGAAGAGGGCGATCACGAAGGCAGCAGGGAAGAGGAGAGGCAGCAGAGGAGGGAGGAGGAGGAGGAGGAAGGTGCCTGAATATCTGCCTTTGCCACCTGGGCCAAGGGGAAAGGGAAGACAATTTGGTGGGATCCCGCCTGTAGAGGAGACAACAGGGACTCAGCAATGACTCCCACTGGGGAGGGGAGGAAGGAACACATATATAATTTTTCCCACCCTGAAATTCAGACCTGGGCCTGGTCGAGGAGGGTGGCCATGGGATAAAAGATGTCAATTATTGTGGAGATTTACCAACCAGGATTGAGCCATGGGACCACACTAAGGACAGGACAGAGGGGAGTTTAAGAAAAGCAAGCTTGGGATGATGGCCAGGTGTTGTGTTGAAGGGCAGCAGAGAAGGCTTGGAGGCAGGGACAGCAGGTCTGTTCCAGCTCCTCTACACCACAGGCAGCTGTGGGAGCAATAGACTCACAGGAAAACACTGGTTCTTGTGTGCTCTTCTCCTACATGGTCCCACTGCTTTCTGCCTTGGTGTGAAACACAAGTGGTTTGGGGCACGAGCAACATCCATCAATCAGCACATCCCCAGCAAAGCAGTTTCTGGCTGTGTGTGGCTGCAAAGGTCTCTCAGGAGCAACTGAACGGCACAGATCTCAGTGCTTCATCTAATTTCAAAACTATTTTTTCGCCTGTTCAGTGAACCAGCTCCCAAACAACATAAAATGAAAAAAATCAAAAAAACATGAATCTACCAAGATCTTACAGCTGGTGGCTCAGTGAAGGTGGGTTATGGGAGGGGGTAACAAAAGGTGCAAATTCCCCTCTGGGCTGCTGCTCTTGAGAGAGGGAGCAGGAGCCGTGGGTCAGAGAGGGATCTGGTTCAGCAAAGGGCCAGCTGATGCCTCCTTCCCAGCACAAAGGCAACCATGGAAAAACAAGCAAAATCACCAGTATCTCTGCACAGGTGTGCTCTAGTTCCTAACTCTCCTAAGTCACTGCTCCAGATCTAAGTTATAAATAAGAATAAGCATATATATTTCGTGGATTTTACCACAAGTTTACCCTAAACTGTATGCAGGGGATCACACAATGCACTTCAAGATTATTTTAATCCAAGACAATGACAGCAAAGACCTTTTGTTTTTTTCCTCCATGGAGAACTATTACTGTCCAGTTAAGTCTTAAATTTCATTTTTATTTCTCTCTCTAATCTAGGTGCATAGCAAGTAAAAGTAGAAGCAAAGGGGTTATATGGCCCATGAAAATCAGAAACTGCTCCTGCCAGGCTCCTGATCATCCCTTTCACAGCAGTATTTGCCTCGGCCTCTTTTGCAGCACCACCACGTAAAGGTGCCGACCGAAAGCTTTCCCTCCTCCAGGAGAATCCTCTGGAGGCTCTCCTTCCCTGCAAGTGCCGGGCACAGCTCCACAAATCAGCCGGCAGGGACGTGGGGAGAGCTGAAGGATGACTTTGGGGCGGATGACGCCATCCCGCAGCAGCTGAGCTCCACTGCTTCCCCGCAGACCCCGGCACGTCACGCACCCAGCCAGGGCGGGAGGAGAGGGAGCTGAAATGGATATCGAGCTGGAATGGGAAGAGAGGGAAAAGAGGGAGTGCCCGCCCTTTTCTTTCCCACCCCATCATCCTGCTTTTACACAGCGCTCAGAACCACAGCATCCATGCTCCTGAAATACAGCACAGTCGGGATTTAGGCTTCCAAGCCCGAGACTATCACAGAATCACAGAATCCCTGGGTTGGAAGGGACCTTTCAAGATCATCTGGTCCAACCAATGAAAAAAAAAAAAACCAAACAAAAAAACCAAAACCACAAAAAAACCAAAGCAAACACACAACCCACAAATGAACAAAAAACAAACAAACAAACAAAACCCAAACAAACAAAAAAACCCCACACAAACCCCACACCACTCCCAAAACAACACCAACCCAACACTAATCCATATTCCCGAGCACCATGTCAACCGGTCTCTTGAATACCTCCAGGGATGGTGCCTCAACCACCTCCCTGGGCAGCCCATTCCAAGGCCTGTTAACCCTTTCAGTAAAGAAATATTTCCTATCTAACCCAAACCTCCCCTGGCACAACTTGAGGCCATTTCCCCTCATCCTATCATCTGTGACTTGGGAGAAGAGACCGACCCCCACCTCTCTACACTCCCCTTCAGGTCTTCAGGTAGTTGTAGAGAGCAATAAGGTCTCCCCTCAGTCTCCTCTTCCCCCAGACTGAACAACCCCAGCTCCCTCAACCTCTCCTCATGAGGCTTGTGCTCCAGACCCCTCACCAGCTTTGCTGCCCTTCTCTGGACCTGCTCCAGCACCTCAATGTCTTTCTTATGGTAGGGGGCCCAAAACTGGACACAGAACTCAAGGTGGGGTCACACCAGTGCCGAGTACAGGGGGACGATTGCTATGGTTTACCTGTGCCTACCTCATCCATAACCTGCTTGGGGTTTGCAAACCCAAACCAACCCTTCCTGCCTGAGGCTCCTAAACCCACGAAGCGATGGGCACAACGGGGGCACACACCAAACCTCCTCTTGCCGCCCCAAACTCAGCACAACCCGTGGCACCCACAGCCACTTCCTTCGGGGGACACCAAAGGGACCTCCTTGTGGACATGCAATTTTGTAACAACGCTGGCCTTGGCCAGATGCTTTTAGTCTCTGGCAGGAGGAGCAAGTGATTCAAACGACATCTTCATGTAACATGCTGGAGCACCCACCATCAGCGTTGAAGGGCAAAGGTGGCTTTGCTCATTTCCTACAGCACTGCCAAAATTCCTTACAAGCCTGCCCTTTGTTTTTCATCTTTATATCCAGTCAAACAAAGGAAAGGCACAAAAATCCCTGTTACAAAAGAGCAAAAAAATATTTCCTAGTTTTGAAGGACTTCTCCTGCTCCAGACAGGTTCGTAGCGCAGGTACTCTCTTACAGAAATCAAGCCTCTCCTTAAAAATAATGTAAGGCAAAATTATTTCTAAAAGTTACAAACTACGAAAAGCTCAAATTTCAATGAGTCCGTTCCACCCCCTCTTCTTGCTCTCGCTCTTATCCTCTCATCCATCCTTCAACAGAAGGACTGACGAGGAATAACTGGAGAATGATACACAACAAGGATTATTTGCCAAGGGTTTTTCTACTTGACCAGTCACTCCGTTACTTCCCGCGATGGCCGGGCAGGCAATACGAATGCTCCTGCCCTCCCCGAAAGGAAACAGAGAAGGAATTAGCCACTGATTTAGACACAGCATGGTGTGAGCTGGCTGCCTTGCTGCCAGATGCTGCAGAGCCCCTCAGCATCACTCCAGGCTCCTCTTGAAGGAGGACACGTGGGGGAACGCCAGCAGCAAGTTAAAGAGACAAGAACCACCCTCAGCAGCAGCAGCAGATACAAGGTGTTTTCGCCCCGATCGCTGGTTGTGAAAATAGGAACCGGGTGCCACCGGGGTGATGGCAAATAGTGAAGCACATCATCGGCTGGGTTCAGGCTTGGCTTTCCCTGACATCAGGGGCTACTGCTCTCGGCTAAACCGAGAGCTGAGGTTGAATTTCAGCTGCTAAATTTCAAGCAAAATCTCAAGCGGCCTTAATTTGTTACGATTCATTCGCGACCTTTTCCCGCTGGTTCAGTGTCCCCTGAAATGGAGTCTACGATGGGTGAGTTCTGAAACATCTGCTTCACTGGCAGTAGACTGTCACCCAAACTGGGCTTACTGACCTCCAACTGCCTGGATGATATGTGTCACACAAAAATATCTTCCCATGAGCAGCCCTGCTCCAGCGGGGAGCTTGGGGAGTGACGCTGGGTGATAAAGCAGGAGGCCTGGCCTGTGCCCTTCACACCTGCTCGATAAGCAGCCGCCCGGTGCCCCACGGGCCTGACATGGCCTGGGCTTACCCACGGTGATCCCGGCTTGCTCCCGCCATGGGGAAACCACACGAGCCCCACTTGCAACCCAGGGAGGGCACGATAGGCAAACAGCCTACGCGTCGTGAAGCCAAGCTCGGTGGTGCAGGGAAGGGATGCCATCCAGAGGGACCTAGACAGGCTGGAGAGGTGGGCTCATGCAAATCGCATGAAGTTCAAACAAGCCAAGTGCAGGGTCCTGCACCTGGGACGTGGCAATTCCAGGCACAAATTGTGTCCTGGGCTGCATCAAGAGAAGTGTGGCCAGCAGGTCACAGGAGGTGATTCTATCCCTCTACGCTTCTCTTGTGAGACCCCACCTGGAGCACTGTGTCCAGCTCTGGAGCCCTCAACACAGGAAGGACATGGTCCCGTTGGAACAGGTCCAGCGGAGGGCCATGAGGATGATCAGAGGGATGGAGCACCTCTCCTATGAAGACAGGCTGAGAAAGCTGTGGTTGTTCAGCCTGGAGGAGAAGACTCTGGGGAGACCTTTTAACAGCCTTTCAATATCTGAAGGCAACCTACAGAAGAACCAAAGAGGGACTCTTTGTCAGGAAGTGTAGTGACAGGACAAGGGGCAACAGTATTAAATTGGAAGAGGGGAGATTTAGATTAGACACCAGAAAGCTTTACAATGAGGGTGGTGAGGCACTGGAACAGGTTGCCCAGAGAAGCTGTGGATGCCCCATCCCTGGAGGTGTTCAAGTCCAGGCTGGATGGGGCTTTGAGCAACCCGGTCTAGTGGGAGGTGTCCCTGCCCGTGGCAGGGGGGTTGGAACTCATGGTCTTTAAGGTCCCTTCCAACCAAACAATTCTAACTATTGCCTACATGAAGGGTGAGGTACGATACAGCAGTGGTAATACCTTAAGAAGCAGAATAACTATGCTGCAAGCCCTGTTCTGCATGTGCAGATCTGATAATTAAGTCCAAAGGACACTGGTGGCTCAGAAAGCCAATCAGACCCCACGCTCCCCTCCTCTAGCAGCACACTGAGCCCAAAAACGTGAATGAACTAAAGCAAGCTGGATCCTGTTCAGTTGTTCAGCTCTGATGACTCACATTCCCTGCGCTCTCCTTAAGCTAATGACAAGGAAACAAACACAGGCAGAACGATATTAAACTTGGCGTCATTTTGGCAAAGTTGCTGTACCCAGAATTTTATCACTTGGTATGACTTGTACTTCTTGTGTCCCCCTGTGCCACAAGTAGGAATTAAAGGAGTCTGTTTTTCTCTTGAGCCGCCAATAATTTCTACTCAAATCCTGGGACAGCCTAAAGTTTTACCCAAATAAATTTTTGAGAAACCTACTGTTCGCTGGAGCTAAATGGAAACGGACAAATCAGAGTGGCTCCCGTAGGCCCTCTCCTTAAATTGGGGGTGCCCCCCTTGAGCTGCGACCCAAGATGCCCCATGCAGAGCAGGGGGGGCATGCTCAGGGTGGGGGACGAGGGGCAGCCCCTGGGGATGCTACCCTGAGCCAGCCACCCCCACCCAGGAGTGGGGACGTGAAGCAGTAGCTAAATCCCTTCTAAATGACCCTTCTAAATCCTCTGGGTTAACGAGACAAGGCAGTTGCTCTCACAAGACCCAGCCTGTAGCAACACTGAGCACACAGAGAAGGAGTCACCGACATCCATCCCGCTCTCAGAGGCCACCCCCCTCTCTGGGGAGCTCCTGCCCTCGTGAGCCCTGCCTGGCATCCCACAGAGCATTTTGGTTTTGGAGGAACAGGGCGGCACACATTTATTAAATGAAAAATATGAAATGGGGGGAAATATGGGGCTTAAATATTTTCAACACGGTTTTGTGACTGACGACACTACAGTCACTCCCGGGTGTGACTTTTGGGGTGATGGACAACAATTCTTACCCCCGTTTGAACACGTGCCTGCGAGCTTGTCTGCTTCCTCCACCCGCACCGGCTGCCCTGTAAAGGTACCGTCCTTCCTTACGAGCTCCTGGGACCCCACCAGCAGAAAGCGGTGCCCCCCCGACCCCCTGAAAGGGCTTTCCATCCTTCCTCCCCCATTCCCTCAGCCGACAACCGGGTGACATTGCGACGCCGGTTGCCTTCTTGATGCCGATGCCAAAGGAACCCCCCTGGGGGGGCTCCAGAAGCGGGCTGCCGGGGGTCGCACCGGGAAAGAAGGGGTGGTCCGGCCATGAGCCCCCGCCGCCCCCTGCGCTTCCCCCCGCCGGGGCCGGGCGGCGCTGGCGGCCGGGGGCCGTCGAGGCGGCGACGAGACACCGCCCACGCCGGGGGACGGCCCCGCGTGGGTCCGGGGACGGGCGGGCGGCGCCGGCAGCAGACGGCGGGACCGACGGCGACGGCGGCACATCGGCAGCGCCCGGCCGAGCCCGGCCGGGGCGGGATGCGGGCTCCCCCGGCCGCCGGGAGCGGTCGCCTCCGCATCCCGCACTGACTGCCCCGCTCTCCGCGCCGCCCGGCTTCTTCCTCCGGGGCTCGGCGGGGAGCCGGCGGCTCCCGGGGGCTGCGCGCAGCCCATGGCCGGCTCCGCGCAGCCCCCGACGGCGGCGGGGGACGGCGGCGGCCCCGACGGCGGGTCGCTGGCGGGGGACGGCGAGGCTTTTGGGGACCGGTCCCTCAGCCAGGGCCTGAGCGTGCTGGTGGGGCTGGCGCTCTGCGTGACCATGCTGGGGCTGGGCTGCGCCGTGGAGCTGGGGCAACTGGGCCAGCAGCTGCGGCGACCCGTGGGGCTGCTGCTGGCGCTGCTGGGGCAGTTCGTGGCCATGCCGCTGCTGGCCTTCCTCCTCGCCCTCATCTTCGCCCTGGACGAAGTGGCGGCCGTGGCCGTGCTGTTGTGCGGCTGCTGCCCCGGGGGCAACCTCTCCAACCTCATGTCGGTGCTCGTCGACGGGGACATGAACCTCAGGTAGG
>BJBW01002134.1:1339-177208 GCA_004320125.1 Scolopax mira | reverse complement strand
CCCGGGGCTGCACCCCGGGGGGGGCAGGCGGTAATCCCGTGTCCTTTCCGTTTCCCCCCCCGCCGCCGCCGGCGCAGCATTATCATGACGGCCTCCTCCACGCTTCTGGCCCTCTTCCTGATGCCCCTCTGCCTCTGGGTCTACAGCCGCCACTGGATCAACACGGCGCTGGTGCGGCTGCTGCCCTTGGGGGCGGTGAGCCTGACGCTGGGCAGCACCCTCCTGCCCATCGGCCTGGGGGTGCTCATCCGATCCCGGCACCCCCGCGCCGCCGACCTCCTGGTTAAGGTAGGCAGGGCTCCGGGGATGTGGAGGGGGTTGAGGGTCCGGGGGGATCCAATGGCAGTAACCTTTCTGATCCCTTACAACCCACGGGAGCCTCACGCAAGCATATTGTGCTACTTAAGTGGGGTATAAGGACATACTGTCGACATAAAAAACTGGGATGGAGATGGAAAGCGAGGGGAGGGCAGATTATTCCCTCCCTCCCCCCCCTCAACAGCACCCAGGGAAGCAGCCCCAGTCGTGGCACAGAGGCATTCCCTGGTATCCTGCTGTCTCCCTGCTCCCACTGCACCCAGGGCTGGAGAAACCAACCTGCGGGCACACCAACTCTTCCTTAAAACATGCCAACAAATTAGCTTAATTATAAAAGGACAAGTAGAGCACAAGCCCCGGCTTTCCAGTTTCCCAGCAAGTCACCCCAAAGCAAAATGATGGAGGGTCATCTGAGCCCCTTCCTTTCCCAGGATACGGTCCTGGGAAGGATCCACCAAAGTCCTGAGCCGGGAGCAAACCCAGGAAGGGCGGCACAACCACAATGTGCATTTTAGACTCTGTAATAACAATCCTTTACCTGCTGTGCTTATCCTTTTAAACTAATAACCCCCCCGCGTTGTTTATCGATGTCTGAATCTGTTGCCAGATTTCCCTCTGGTCACTCTTGGTGACTCTGGTGATCCTGTTCATCCTGACTGGGACCATGCTGGGCCCAGATCTGATGGCACATATCCCCGCCTCCGTCTACGCCATTGCGGTGCTGATGCCTCTAGCGGGGTACGCCTTGGGATACGGCTTAGCCACCGTCTTTAAAATGCCCCCGCACTGCAGGAGAACAGTGTCTTTGGAAACAGGGTGCCAAAACGTCCAGCTCTGCACCGCCATCCTCAAACTCACCTTCCCCCCGGAGCTCATAGGGAGCATGTACATGTTTCCCTTGCTTTACGCCCTTTTTCAGTCGGCAGAAGCGGGACTCTTTGTGCTGGCGTACAAGATGTACGGGAGAGACAGCTCGTACAAACCAGATACGCTGGGGGAAGAGGAAGACACGGATATTTCCTACAAGAAACTGAAAGAAGAGGAGGTGGCCGACGTGGCTTCGTACGGCACGGTGACCACGGAGGAGCACAACTCCCTTCCGATGGAGCCGGTGCAGACGGCGCTGTGAGGGAGATAAGGGGGTGACACCCGGGGGGACGTGTGACGTGTGTTGTGCTTGCCACCAGGCTGGGGCAAGCGGAGCTGCCCGGCCTCCATCCTTCCTCCAGCCGCTCCCATTGTACAAGGTGATGTGTGTTTATTACTGTGACAGTTGTATTTCCTCAAAAAAATATATATGAAAGAAAAAAAAATAAACCCAAACAAACTAAAGAAAAAGTAGCACTGCGATGCGAATAACCCTCCATCTTCGTGCAAGGAGGCTGCTGCCCGCCGGAGAGTGGGAGGAACGGGCAGGAGGAAGGAGAGGAGTGTTTGGCAGAGGTGAAGCCAACGCGGCGGCGGTGCGGACGGAGGGCAGACCACCCTGCACGCACGTTACCCCCGCGCCTCCCCCCCCCCTCTCTGTAAAAGCATCGTGCTCGTTGTTCTCACCACAAATACATGGCGAAGCCGAACCGTACCCGTGTTCCCCGCTGATGATTAATCTCGCAGGGAGGAGGGGGGGGTGCAATTAAGGGCTGATTCCCCAGAAGAGCTGCGATGGAAGCGGGGGGGGTGGTTGGAGATAGGGGGATCCCCTGCCCGAGGCCCCGCACCCGGCAGCGATGGGAAGGGGCCGCCGAAGCCGGCGCCCGTCGGGGGCGAGGGAGGCCCGGCCCCGGGCCCGCCCTGCCCCAGGTGTATTTAAGGCCGCCCCCCCCGGGGGGCTGCCCCAGGTTCGGCGCGATGGCGGAGGAGGCGATGGAGAGCTACCTGTACGCCGCTTACCACCCCTACTCCTACCGCTACCCGCCGCCCAAGGGCAAGGGGGGGTCGGCGGGCGGCTGGCGACCGAGGGGCAGCGGCTACTTCTCGGGCTACGGGGAGGCGGCGGCGGCCGCCGAGTACTTCGACAACTACCAGCGGGCGCAGCTGAAGGCCATCCTCTCCCAGGTCAACCCCAACCTGACGCCGCGGCTCCGCAAGGCCAACACCAAGGAGGTGGGCGTCCAGGTCAACCCGCGGCAGGACGCCTCGGTGCAGTGCTCCCTGGGGCCCCGCACGCTGCTCCGCCGCCGCCCCGCAACCCCGGCTCCCCCCACCGGGCCGCGACCCCGGGAGGCGGAGCGGGAACAGGAGCAGGGCAGCCCCGCCACCACTAGCACCCGCGCCGTGCGCTTCCCCCGCACCATCGCCGTCTACTCGCCCATGGCGTCCCGCAGACTTACCGCTTTCCTGGAGGAACCGGGACCGGAGCAGGAGCGGCGGCCGCAAGAGGAGGAGGAGAAGAAGAAGGAGGAGGAGGTGGCGGCGGCGCTGGCGGCCGCGACTGTCGTCGAGGAGGAGCCGGCCGCGCTGCGGGAGCAGCGGGAGGCAGAGGCGGCCGCCGTGCGGGCCAGCTGGGAGAAGCCCCCCGAGAGTGAGGCCGAGCCGCTGGGGCAGCGCCCGGCCGAGCCGCGGGGGCAGCGTCCCGCCGCCACCCCAGAGCCGCCGGAGGGGAGCCGGGAACCGGCGGAGGAGGCGCGGGCAGAGCCGCCGGCAGACCCCCAGAAGCGGGAGCCGGCGGCGAGCAAGACCCGCCTGCGCTTCCAGGTGAGGGACGGCCCCGGGGTGGGGGGGCGCAGTGGGGCCCGGGGGGGCGGGGTGGGAAGAGCCCGCCCCGTCGAGTAACGGTTGTCGCCGGCAGTTCCTGGAGCAGAAGTACGGGTATTACCACTGCAAGGACTGCAACATCCGCTGGGAGAGCGCCTACGTCTGGTGCGTCCAGGGCACCAACAAGGTAGGGAGGGCTCGGACCATTCCCGGCTCAGCCCGGACCATCCCGGCCCCTCCGCTCATCCCGGCCTTCCCCCCCCCCCCCATCCCCCAGGTCTATTTTCGGCAGTTCTGCCGGACCTGCCAGAAGTCCTACAACCCGTACCGCGTGGAGGACATTACCTGCCAGGTAAGGGACCTCCCTGCCCTGCTCCGGGCCACCCCTGGACGCTCGGGGCCACCGACCCGACGGCCACCTTCTCCCCTCTTCCCCAGAGCTGCAAGCAGACGAGGTGCACCTGCCCCGTGAAGATGCGACACGTGGATCCCAAGAGGCCCCACCGCCAGGACCTCTGTGGGAGGTGCAAAGGGAAACGCCTCTCCTGCGATAGCACCTTCAGCTTCAAATACATCATCTGAGTGGGTTGGGGGGGTTTCTGTTTTCGTTGAGGGCTCTTGTAGAAAGCTGCGAGTTGAGCAGAATTTTTGTTGTTGTTAATGTTGGAAGGTACTCGGTGAGGTGTAGCTGGGAAAGCACGTGAATAAAGGTACTGCAAAGCACGCTCCCAGGATCGGGTGGGTTTGTGCCCGGCTCAGGGTGCACGTCACAACCCCTGTGACTTGCAAAGGGGAAGAGCCTGCAAATAATATTTTTGTGGTTCAGTGATGGTCTTGGCAGCAACTGACTCAAGACCTTGTAGAATCTCAGGTAGGAAAGAATGTCTGTTACTGCTCCTACTCTTGAACTCATTATACACTTCAGTTCAACATCACATTTGCATCTACAGTAGGTAGCAGAGCATTGCTCATGAGCAAAACACCTAATAGTACTCACTCACTGTGCACACTTACCATGTAGAAAGCCTCCTGCACCTGTTCTTCATCACTAGAAAATGATTGAGAAATGCTGTGTAAAAACTAGGTCACTTCTACTGGTACAGCTGGTCTGCATTTAGCTAAATTGGTGTTCTGGTCTTGCAGAGTAAAGCCAAAGAAAGCTTGTGGCTAATGCATTTTCAGGCACAGTTCTCACAAACTGCTGGGGAAGGGAGTCACTGCTGTTATGGTCTTTTGGTAAGTTAGTTGCTCAATTTTACTTCTCCAAGGTTATCAAGTGACACTTCAACAGCTCAAAACATGATACTGGATCTGCCTGGCTTCTTCTTGTACCTGCAGGAAAAGTACAAGAGCTGTGTACTTGGTGGCTTATGCTTGAAGAGTTTGATCTAGTTATGGTTTAGGTGCCTACCATCGGGGAAGGACCAAATTCTCAACCAAGTTGGTTTTGCCAACTGGAAATTGTACTTCTGGTGTTTGGTAGTAATGGGAGAACCAGCATGGTGACTCCCAGGTGATGCTGGGGCCTACTGGGCACTGCAGGGACACTGTGCTTCAGCAAAGTGCTATGAGCTGACTCTGCTTCTACAGCATCACCATCTGAGCAGACTCACAAGCCAGTAGAACCTACACCCCACTAGTCCACCCTGTAGCTAAGGAGTTCATAAACTTGGAGGAAAACATACTTCTCTAAGAATGCTAATAAAGCCATTAATTTTGAAATTGCATGTAATAGTACACAAAGCTTTTTGCAGAACTCTTGGGGTAGCTTCTCTTTGGGAAGACTGATCTATCTTGGCTGTAAGAAGTATATCTACAGCTGTACCCAATTTTCTTGAGACCACTCCATTGAAGACTAAAGCTGTCTGTGTAACAGCTTCAGTGCCTGGTGGTCTTGCATCTCTAAAGGGAGGCTAGTGTATGGCAGGGTAGGCAAGCATTCTCCTTTGTGCCAACAACTGTCCATTTAGAGGGGCAGTGAGCGTTAGTGCTGTTGGCTTAACTCCTCTTGCTGTAGGTTCCTGCTCTATTTCAACGTGCCCCTTGAATTTGCTACAGTAACGAAGGCTTAATGCCTCAGTGCCAATTTATTGCTAAGTAATTTTATTTATTCTTGCTTCATTCATTATTATAGTAGCATGAAGCATCCTGGGAACACGTAAACCTCCCAGCCCCAGGATGGGATACTGTGTTATTTCATGCAGCGTTTCCCCCTGTATCACAATAAAAGGAACTATCCCTTGATTTACTCAGACTTCCACAGTAAATTCTACCCTTGCCCAGTTAAATGTGCAAAGTACAACTGGAGCTGAGCAATTTTCTGTTGTAGATGTGTGTGCCTTGCACTCACCTTTCAGGAATGAGAAGTAGACAGTCTTCAGCTTGAGGAGGAACACAGTTGAGGTCCCCTCTGCAGCCATCTACCTCAGCTTGCAGTCGCACCTGTGATCTGGGATTTCTTTTTATTTCCAAGCCTGTTTCTCTCAAAGAAAGTTCTTCACTGTGTTCTTCTGTTTGCCTTCTTCCTTGTTCTAACAGCTGTAGCCTGTTCCTGAGGGATGCAATGAGAGTGTGATGAGTCTGTGCACCTTGGTAGTAAGTTTGAAAACTTAATCTCAGTGCCATGTCAATATGAAGTCACATAGCAATATGAGCAGTTAGGTGCTTCCTACTCACATGGATTCCTTCACAAGCACTGCTTGGAGGGTTACTTGCTGTGAATATGGTGACTCTTACAGAATTATTATCAGTAAAAACCCACAGTAAAATTTGGTACAGCTTAGAGTCATCATCCCTATCAACTACAGTCGAAGCAGGAGTTGCTTCTGCTGGTAAGATGTAGAGCAGGCCTGGTTCCTCTGAACTGCATGAAGTGATTCAACAGCTGCTGGCCCAAAGGAGCAATTGAAGGCTCCAAGCAGCAGGTAACAGCAAGGTTTTGCTGTTCATCAGCTACTGTGAGGTTTTGAGGCTTGGAGAAGTAGTGTGCAATGATGAGCACTACTGGACAAGCTTTCCTTCATCCTGCAGCATCCCTTGGTTCTGCAGTATGACATTCCTCTTACATAAATATATATATTCAATGCTTTTCTGCTCAATGCCCAAGTACAGTTCTGCATCCTTTTCCACTCCACTGCTCTGTCGTGTCCTTGACAGCATCTGCTGCTTATGGTGGGTGCTGGTTCCTAGACTCAGCAGAAGGAAGGAGAGCTGCTTGTGACCTCTGTGACTGACTTCTGTGATTAAGCAAAGCAGAAAGGAACAGCTTTCACGCTGCCAGTTCTTCAAAGATATCTTGAACTTGCCCTGCACAGATGTTTTTTATAAAGATTCGTTTGTGTGCATTATCTCAGCTGGCCCTGTATCTGCTGCAGCTTAGAGAAGACATCCGATGTCTCACTTGTTTCTAGAGAGCTCCACCACAGCTTCAGGTTTGGCATGGACCTGGCACCAGGTAACGCAGGGTGACAGCTTATCCAGTATTTGAATGAGTAATTTTGGAAAAGCTTCAGCAAGTTAAAGCAATATCAAATGCACAACTCGTCTGGTTCCACTAGTTGTTGTAAATGGAGGAAGATGTTTAACATAAGGAATTATGTATATAAATTCAGCTTTGAGTTGCATGAGAACTCCTTTAACAGCTTGAGAAGATACCTTGGAAAATGCTGTTGCATGGATTGGGCATAAAAGGAAAAACATGATTTTAGGGCACCCAGGCTTCTAGTGTTCAGATGTTTCATTGAAAAACAAGCTAGTTTAAACTCTAGCTTGTAAAAACACACAAAATGACAGATACAATGTCTTTATTTTTACAAAAAAAAGCTGGTAAAAGATGATGTAAATAAAAGTGTAATGCGCCACTAAATAAAACTACCCTTCCCCAGTAAATACTTATTAAATAATTAAGAACACCATCTACAGTACCACAAAACCATCAAAATAATTCAATTTTATCAGGGACAGGGAAAAAAATACAGTGATTATGGATGTGCCTTGACCAGTTACAGAGCTTGTTAGGATAACAATAACTACTGTCAGCAGTCCAACAGCGTGCACAGTGCCTTCAATTAATGCAGTTCAGCATAATTACATTTCTAGTGGGGTCCAACTTCCCCAAAAAGGCAGAGCTAAGAATTTCAATTCTACATTCTAAACTCTGGAATTAGAGCCCATTAAAAAAAAATCACAGTGGGTAAGAGATGTATATAAAAATACTGGGTGTTCCTTTCAAATCACAGGAATCATGGGACTACATTCTTTTTTCTGTTTTTTTTTTTCTTCATTTTTTTCCTGTTTTTTGTTTTGTTGTTTATTTTTTTTACAAAATGCTATTGGTTTCAACAGAATCCAGTTTGTTTTATGCTACAGACTTTGACACTGAACTATGAGTATATTGCCTGTTTGCATGTTTTGGTAGTCAGTATTTTATTTTTTTTTGTAATTTTTTTTTATTCTATATAGTCCCAATTCCTTAGGCTTGAGTTATGAAGATGCATATATGTGCATTCAAACTCCTTGAACCCTGCAGACCACTCAGACTGCAAGTAAAGTATGTGACTACCAATAGGGAGAACCCCCCCCTTCCCCTCATAGCTTTATACACCTACTGTCTTAACAGTGCATTGCACAAATTTACAAGAAAAATACTGGTTTTGCACTATACAGTTTCTAGAATATATACAGAATAAAATAAGTTAACTTCTAATGAGAATTGCTGATGGGCAGCATATATCTTTAATATACATTTTAAAGTCTCTGCAGGCAGCTACTTTTTGGTTAGTTGTTATCATTATTTGTAACATAAGCACTGATCAGAGAACTGAGCAGCATTCCAATAAAGTTAACAGATATATTATTTCTTTTAGAAACACTGGGAAATCCCAGTTTAAAATATTATTAAATGTCCTAACATTTACACACTATGAGGATTAGATCTAATAAAATAAAATTTCTTCAAAAATAATCTTGCAGCTCTTTTAAGCATGCTCTGAGACCTCATTTAACAATCATCCATACCTTCAAAAAACAACTGTCACATAGCCATACACTCTAACTCACACACATCATTTCCTTATTACAGACACCAGAAGCAAATAAAACATTGACAAGTCAATGGTTTTTGCAGTCGTAAGTCATTCTACTCATGTTTGACTGCACGTTTCTTCATGATGTTGCAAAGTGTCTCAATGTGTATTAGACTGATGATTAGATCTACAACAGAAAGCCAGGAAGCCTTGCAGGTCTTCAGCCAAAATAAACCAGCCTCGATTTTAGCCTCATCCCACCTGCAATACTGATTTAACCTTTAGAGGCCATTACTGCAAACACCATTTATAGTTATGTTACAACAGAAAATAATGCATATGTATGCATTACATTTAAGCCCTTTTCCTTTCATGTATTTTTTATACAGAAATTTAATAAAAAAATATTACTGCCACACAGCTACTGTGTAGAAAGAGCAGTCAAGTAAGATGTTCACTTCAATTCTCAGATTTTTGACTTTTGATGAAACAATTTCTTGCTGTGTATTAACTGTGTCGGTTGTCAGGATTGCTGGAGGTTTTAGTTTTTTTCTTTTTTTTTTTCATGAAAGGTGCTCAATAATAGTCTGAAGCGTCTTCATCATCAGTTCTTTTCTGACAGCTGTTCAGAATCCAGTGCTCACAAGATTCATTCCTGGTTTGATTTTCCCTAGGAGCTGATAGGATTGCACCATGCGTAGAGACTCCCGAATTTCTAGATTAAGTTCCATCAGCTTTGAGCTGGCCTCAGACATGTCTTGGTTGGAGCCTACTACTGCAAAGCTACCAGTTTGACCAAGGGTCTGATGTCGGAAATATATGTGCAGTAACGTTTGAACTGGATCATCTTCAGAACTGCCAAAGATGTCGTGGGGCCAGATAGATCTGTGAACACACAATTTGGATTTAAACATTAAAAAAAAATAATTAAATGTTTAAATTTCTTGTTCTTTAAACAGATGTTTGAACAGAAAACATAGGAAAATGCAAGAGAGATCTTTCTTCCATAGTCCTGATTGATAGTTAAATTCTAAAGAAAAGTACTATTAGAATTACTACTTTTTAGCATTGCAAAATGTGTATGAATAAGCCGTAAAATGAAGCTGCAGGGCTTGTACTTTTCACTAAGGACATCTAGCAAGAGCTGAAAAACAACTGGAATAGTGCCTTTCCCTATCTTTAAATTAAAAAGGCCCATTAGCAAACTTAGGTCTGAAAGCAATCCTTAATCACTTACCTGAAAGCCTTGACCTGCACTACAGCTGACACAAACTCCTTGTTTCTCAGGGTTTCAATGAGAGAGTGAATGGCTGTTTCCGTGCTGGCTTGGGAAGCCTCTGCAATTTCTATTTCTTCAATACCACTATCAGAAGCAGCCTCAGCCTCTTTCAGACAGCTCTCCAAAACAGCAAGTTCTTCAGACATGTTTATGACCTGAAACAAATACAAGAGTTATCTTTTCTAGTTTAAATGTCTTTTCAATCAAATTAACTTTCAGCAGATCAGACTTAGGTTTTTCCTCCTCTTTGCAATCCTAAATGAGAGGCAGAAAAAGTACATCCAAGTATTTGCTGCTATTGCTTAAGTATACAATTAATTTAATGGCCCAAGCATGCATGGCAGATATTTGGGCTCTCCCCAGTAAAACTAAATTGACAAGAAGAATTAAACACTTTGGAAAAGTACAGCAGCAACTGTGTTGGTGCAACTTAAATACAAAGCAACTAAATAGAGCAGCAACTATTAAGGACAACTTAAATACAAAGAAAAAAGTCTGGATATATAACTGTTGTGCAGCCAGTGTATATACTGCTGTGTTTGGCTTATGAATAAAGAACAAGGCTATTGCTCAGAATATGATTCTACATCTGACTAACTTAGGCAAGAAGTGGGACTGGTGCGATGCTGACCTTCCACAACATTATCCAGACAGAAATGAACTCACTTATTTGCAGCTTCTACAAGAATCTGGAAATCTAAGTGAGGAACGTGCATCACTTTTTCCTACAATACTCAAAACTCAAAGATTTTCCTCCCTACTATATCAAGTAAGATCAGGGCATTTTTTTTTTCCTGCTCCCTCTGTTTATTGCAATACAGACCCAGGGGAGAACGTTCAGAAGACATTATTAATTCAGATTAACTCAATTGACACCATGTATGTACCAAAAGCGCACAGCTGAAGGACATGTTTTACTTCTGAAGTGAGTACAACTAAAAATCAGGCACAAGATGTCTAGAACATGTTACTAACTGCACTTAGGATAAGGACTGAGGTTGGGGAGTAACGGAGAGGTGGCCAAAGTGACACAGTTTTTTATATATATATATAAAGGGGCTTCATCCCAGAACTCTGTTGATTGGAAGTGATGTGGCTTGATTGTAGCTTGATTAGAATACACCAGGAGCACTACTGAAATATTTAAAACCCTTATCAGTGGACTCCCTGCATTCCTGTCTACTCAAGAGCTTTCAAGCTGTACAAAAATCAACACAGATAATTGAACATCTCAGAAAATTCTTACAAGTTCTACTTAAATTTTTTATTAATTGGCTATAAAACAGCTGGTACCCTCTTTCAGTTTCTAAAAAGATGTCCCACTGATGAAAATGTTATCAGAATGTATCTGAAATGGTTTGGTTTTAAAATGTCAACAATTAGCAGCTAAATGGCATGGTTTTCATTACCTCTGCTTCTTTTTTGATTGTTTTTACTTGGCTGATGAGTTTGCAATAGGCTTGGAACAGAAGCAGCAACTGGAAATGCAACTTGTACAGCCTCCGACACAACTCCAGCTCCTACAAACGTGAACAACATTGTTATATTTAGGAATCGCAGAACATCTACTTTCCAATACAAGAGACAATAAATGACAACTTCAGTATTTAACATGAAAAATTAAAAGTAGTTATTTGGTTACTGAAGAAAATGCCGAAAAGATGTAGAAGCTCACATAGCAGGAAGCTAGTGAAAAACAGATGAAAGCTTCATTCAGTTCTAGTAGATTTACAGGTAGCCTCTCTCACATAGGTTTAAAGTTTACTTTTTAACAAGAAGTTATACTTCCAGGAAGGAGGATGGAGTGGGATGTGAAGTGATTCAAAAGGCATTTTGAAATGTCATATTCCAAGACAGAGATTTATAGGTCACTTACTTTTATTGTTGATACTTTATTGTTTTAAATTCAAGATCCAAAAGAAGCAGTTGTGGTCCGTAAGTACGGAATCTTTCATAACCATTAATATAAATATGTAAGCACAATATATAATCTGGCCTTTAGCTTACAACTGCCTGATGGACTAAGAGGAGAATAATTCTATTCTTGGAGGCAAGAATAATGTTTCCTTTATAAAAGGTAGCTCTGATTCTATTTTAGAAAATACCACGTGATATATTCTTCAGGAAATGAAGCAGCAGCATTAGCTTCTGCACTCTCTTGCTTCCATTTTTATGTGTCTAAAACACTAGTCAAAGTGCAGACAGTGCTAACACTGCTTTACATACAGCCATAAAAGCTAATGGAATAATCTTCTATAACGTTCTACTACCTATAGGATCCTATTATCTACAAAGGAGCAACAGTTCAATGGGTTAGATGATGCAAAATTGAAGCACACAGCATTTTTGTAATAGTCTATGACAAGACATCACTATGTCACAAATGGACGAGACAGATGGAGGCCAGTTTGGTGACTGGCATGGTTAAGTATTTGATAAATCAAGAACCGTCACTTACTGCTAGAATTTCCATTTGCTAAGCAAGAAGATGAGCAGGTCACAAAAATACAAAGAAAGAAAAAAAGATCAAGAATTAGTGTAGGAAATAATTTTAATTAGGATAAAAGATGTCCCAGGTAAAATGGAGGAAGAAATACAAGTAACATGCTCCAAATATACCATGAATGGACAAAATTAACAGACTGAATTTGAAATTATATTACTTGCTGCTATAACTAATGACAGATAGTGTTGGCTTTGTTGTCCCACAACACGAGTAACATACTTCCCTCACAACCCTTTCTGGCCTTTATACATTGTGTAGTCTTAAAGGAAAATTTAAGGAAATCAAAACCAAGGAACACTTAGGTCTGAATATCTGTACAATGCTTCTTACTTGTTCTATATCACTGTAGTTTAAGCAAAAATAATGCCTTTAAAAATTTGACATGTAATGTTAATTTGGATTCTGAATCAGTTTAGAAAATTCTTGATTTTTCTAAAGTCAGTTCTCAGCACCTCATTTTGAGGTTTCTGTAATTTAATTGCACTTGGTTTTTACGAGTTATTCCAGAAAAATGTTTGGAAAAGAGGGATAGGGAGAGAAATCATCAGAAAATATATTTGTGAGACTAGGGACAGGAACTTGACTTCTGTGCTTTGTACCCAGCTAAGCATATGGATGGAAGCAAATACCGTGGTCATAGCAAACACCTGAAGATGCAACCAATGTCTGACTCCCACAGACAGAAGCAGCTGAGCTTTACTAAGCACACAGTTATATACAATGTGTAGAAGTTACTCACTATATGCTTAACACACTATAAACGTTGCAGGTTTTTGTTCTGTACTCTGTGCTACCATAGACATAGCACAATTATTTTATAAGCAGAATCACTGTGAAGAGATAAGATCTTGAACTGCCAAAGTCGATAAGAATTCTATGAAGCACAGAGAATCACACTTTGAGGAATGGCCGAGTTGAATATTTAATATTTTTAGTCATTAAGTTCCAGTGTTCTTTAAGCCAAGTCTCATTATTACAGTAAGCCATAAATAATCCCTCTCCCCCAAATCACACCTTGACAGCTATTCTACAAATTCAGGAGAATTTTCCTTTAAAAATGGCTTTGTACTACTTCAGTGTATTTCACATACTTGCTCACTTGAGAAACAAACTGATTTTTCTACCTGCCAGTCCTATGCTAACAGTCTAGCCAGAGCCCAGATGCATTCTTTCAGGCTTACGTGTAAGTACTAATAGCAAAAATCCAATAATTAGGTTTACTTGCAAGTCTGCTGGCAACGAATGAGCCAGAACAGAATTCATCTCACTGTTCCTTAGCTGTATTGACCACAGTGCTAAAAATTAGTGAGAAAAATCTTATTTGTGTTAATGAATGAAAATTAACTGTTGAATGAAGCAGCTCTGTTTTCCTAAGCAAGACAACCCTTAAGACTGGACAGACTTGTCAACCCCATGTTCAATTTACAAGGAACTTTTGAAGTAATGATCTTATACTTGGTAACTCACTATAAGCTTCTATGAATAAATTTAGAATGTCTGTAAATGATGTCTATTTATGAAGCAGGATAACAGGACTATATAATATATAATAACAGGAATATATAATATTAACTGAGCCTGCAAGTGCAAGGAGCACATAAAGAAAAAACTGCCAGTGTGCCTTGCCAGCTAGGAGCCAAAACCAAAATAGGTCCCCACAAATAATCAAAGTGGAATGGTCACGTAACTCCTTTTCAGAACTCTATCTTCAAACCCTGAAGAAATGGGAACAGACAAAACTGCCTCACTCAGAATCCTGGATTCTCTCCACACAAGTGAAATGAAAGCCTGCATGGGGCCTCCTCCATTTCTTAGTTTCCCTAGATATACACCAGGAACTGTATCGTTTACCTCCATGGTAAGAACAGTTATGTTCTAATAGTTAAATGTTAGAATAGTTTCTTGTTGTCTATAAACAACATTCTAAATAATAGGGACTGAAATACATAAATGCTGCTTTTTTATTAATATACGGAACATTTACTGTATTGTAATAATAGTAGTAGTTACATATTTCTAAACGTGTGCCAGTCAGTATACAAAGACGTAAACCAAGTGTCAAATACACTAAATGTTGTATTCATAGGCAAAGCAAAAATCCTTGCAAATGCCAGCAAATTATTTTGCTTTTTACCTATGCTTATCTACAGGAAAAAAATTTTAAATATGCAACTTCATTGCAATATAAAAATTCAACAGTATATTATCACACTTTTCACTACTCTAAAAATTCAGAGGCATTTTGTGATTGAATAAAAAAGTACATATATTTTTTATTATGTACAAATATGAGAGCAAATGAAGACTGTATAAAAAAAAGAAATAGTCCATGCACACAGCAGACATTTGTGTTGCTGAACACATTTTCAGCAGCAGAAACATGACCAAGTGCATCAATGAATAGAGTTTGATTGAGGAAAAGGAATAAAATTCCTCCTTTTTCAGCTTGTATTTGGGTTTTTTGTCAAAATTTATTTGTGAAAAGGTAAGTTCATCTGGTGCCTGCAATTTTACTTTCTTCCATTTTTCACTGTTTTTATTACAGGATTCTAGATGGCAGGTTCCTTGTACATACTAATGATAGATTTTGGATTTGCTTTTCTATCTACAGTGTCAACATTATGCAGCTATTGTTTAAAAAAAAAAGTCCTAGTATGCTTGAGGAGAAGCTATCACTTACTATAGCAATTAGTAATATTAAACATGGATGACTGCCAGGCAAATACATACAAAATATTGAACTGATATTAAAAGGTTGCAACTATTGTTGTTAGATGATATTTTGACAGGAACATTTAATGAGATCTTTGCCATACTGCTACTTTACTCCCCATTCCTTCCCACCCAAATAAAGGCTCCAAAAGGTCACATGTGTTTACATAGTACTAATTATATTAAATTCAGTAAAGGTTTTTGGCTAGACATTTTTTCTGAGCATATAAGTAAAACGCTAATCTTTTTCTTCTAGAAACAGCTGCAGAAAAGCAGACTTTCTGGTACATAGATGGTATCTTGTCTGCTTATCTACTGAGTGTTATCAAGTCTAGAACCCAAGATGGGTTGCCAGCTTTTATTAAAAAGAGCCCTTTTTATTAGACACTAAGAATCCGAGTTCATAAGAATCTGAGTTTCCAAAAGATACGATGATAACCAAAATGAAAAGCTTTTCATAGGTATTAATTCTCTGCAGATATTGGAAATTTTGTGCAACAGATACAAAGATGTTTTTTTAATCTCATATCCAGAGGCTCAAAAATGACATACACCTACCTGGGCATCTGTGTTAGTGCCATGAATACCGTCATCAGTACCAAATGTTCTTTTGCAGTCTTCCAGCCACTGCAAAATAAAAAGAAACAAGATTCAACATCATCTGAAACACAGCAAACTGAAGACTATGCTAAAACCATGTAAAGGCACTCCATCAGGTCTTGCACATTCTCAGATTACGTAATTGTGATACAAAATCAACTGTTTACCAATGTTGTTTCCACTCCCACATATCACATTTCATTGTGTTCCTTCTGTTGTAAATTTCCTGTAGCTCTCATTACCCCAGATGAGGCTAGTACACTTCAGCATAAATACTAACTGTGATTGAATTTGGGTTCTGTTATAGTGAGATGTGTGGGAGGGTGAAGGCAAAAAATCCCTTTTGTTAACTGAGATCCTATTTTCTCTTTACTTGCTGCACAAGGTTTACACTAACATGATTTCTTATCATTTAAAAATATAGCACTAATTCTAATTGGAAAGTAAGAGTAAGCCTGTTTTGTTTCTTGGGAGTGTTTTAGAAACAGAAGGAAATGGAGTTCTCCTGTGTAACTAGATGCAAGCGCAGGTTTACTGAAAGGGAAGAAAAACATTTCTTCAATGGGAGTTCAGCATCACCTCCAGTTCATACCAGCCAAGGAGATGACACACTGCAAACATGCAGATTCCACTCCCTTTCCTGAATACAGGGCTGTATTTAACCCCAGTTCCTATAGCAGACAAGTTTACAATTTCAGTGGGTAACCTCCTCTTCTATCTTTAACCAACCATGCAAATTTTAAAGCGTTAATATAAAGCATTTAGAGACTCAAATATGCTTTTGTTGGACAATACGACCCGATCATCTCATCGACACATTATTTTCTGTGCAGTGCAAACAACTGCAAGCATGAGGTAATTCAGGTATTACTGAAATGGGACTGCATCATGCTGAGATAAAGTGCAGATTATCTTTTGAAATGAAGAACAGGCTATATACATCCAAGGAAGAATAATTTAGCATACCATGTGCTTGATATCTTCAGTCTCATGGGAAATCTTAGTGACCTTTTTCTAACCTTTGTCTAATGCAAGCAAAAGAAAAATGTGATTTCCCATCTGCTCAATTTAATAAAGGTTACTTAGTGAATTAACTGGGCCTGTGTGCTTATCAAAAGGAGAAATGGAATTCTCTAAACACCGCGGTGTCAGTTTCAATTAGTGACATGGATTCCAAAGTACACAGCAAATCTCGTTTTTCTTCTTATCTGACAGCATCTGTCAGTAACAATGGAATAGGTTTGCACTGGAACAAATGACATCAACAATTGGGAAGCTAGTACTTATTTTCACACGCTGTCCTTTCAAGATCTTTTTAAAATCTTAAAATCAGTCTGTATAAATGGTGTTCCTAGAAGTGTCATGATATACATATAGCTTTCTATTTTCTACTGCATTTAACCAATACAGTATCTTTGTCCCTATACACACATAAAGTTGAAGCAGTTTCCTTGAATAGCACAATTGCCTGCAATAACAGAAATTCAGATTTGCCTCGAGGAAGTCATTCCCTACATCCTGTTGAATAGGACAGAGTAAGAAAACCAATAAAACATATCTGAGAAGTAGCTTTGGAAGATTCTTAGTCTAAATATACCATATAATACTCACCAAACAAACAAACAAACAAAATATCCCCAAACTGAAGACCAACAGCTGAAGAAAAGCTTTTATAAAAAAGTGGTAGAAAAATAAATTATCTGAGATAATTAGTTACTAATTCTAAATTGACATGCTAAATAAATACTAAAAGAATGCACCGAATTAGCTAAATGACATGCTATCAAAAGTCAGAAATAATTGTTCAAAGCTATAAATTTTTTCCATCCTCAGTACTGCTGCTTTCATTAAAAATGCTCTCAGTTATTTCAGAACAATTCCTTTTATCCTGTGAACCTTTTTCCTGCCCCAGTCACTCACAAAACCTGTGGCAGAAGACAGCTCAAGCACAGAGACATGTTACTGGACACTCTTTTGACAGCTGCACTAGAGAAAAACAACACTCTTTCATTATGATATAATGACAGAGGCCATCAAACTGATTTCCATACTCTTTTATTTAAAAACAAGGTCTTAATATCCAGCATGGATTTATGTCAGTATGATGTGCAGCAGTGCAAAGTTAGCTAAAAATATATCAAGTGAATTCATGGCCACCTGAAAGAGGCACAATTTTAACTCATTGTACTTGACAAATCAATTAAACAATACCATTTGTTATTGCTATGATAAGCTGCAGGCTAAACGAGGAGTTAATTTACCACAAATTCCTCGATATTTCTAAATACACATGCATGAGTTCCTCTTTAACTTGCCTCTGACCCTGGGGCAAATCCATTAGCCTCTCTGTGCCTCAGTGGTGCTCTCTAAAATGAGAACTAAAATACATTATTTTCTCATAAGAGTGATGACAGCCTTACGCACTGGAGACTGTAATATTTAATGTCTGACATCGAGTAATCTTAGTCATTAGATGGGCACTTTGTTTCTGATTAAGCCTAAATGGCAAAACATAGCTCATTATATTAGACCTCATGAGTTAGTTTACAAATTGCTATTACCACAGAGCAGGGTAAAAAATGCAGCAAGTCTTGTCCCAAAATGCTGGCTTGGATCCTAGAAAGTTTATCTCCATGAAGAGTGCTGTGTGGCATACTTTAGCCTTGGTTTTGAGGAAACTGCATTTTTGAAATCTTTCCACAAAAAAGTGGATGTCTATTCTATTCAAGAGGAGCTGTCAGCAATCTTTGGAAGGCAGAGGCCACCATTTCCTAATAAACTCAACACAACCAAGAAACACGGAGCCACTTGTGCTGCAAAATACAGCTCTGCTAAGATGTCAGTCATGGCTTGAATTCTGGTTCTGTTTCACACAACCCAAACTTGCCTTTACAGCCCTTGCCATGGCCTCACAGGCTGCTGAGGTCAGTAAAAAGTTCCTTCAAATGTATGTTTAGTTTTCCTAGGAATCATTTTCTCTCTACCACAAAAACCCCGTATATTCTCTCTCTCCCTGTACCTGCAAAATTGATTGTAGATCCGTGTTTTCTTTTGGCTCTTGAAATGGAAATTTTACCTGTTTTCAGTTTTCTGAAGTTACTACCTTCCTTCCTAAACTTCACACAAAGGTTCACAACAACAAATACACAGACCCTTGCCACAGAAAGTTTCAACTTTTAAACTTTGTGTTCCTTTGCAAAAAAAAGGATATAACCACTAACATATAACTTAAAAATTAAACTGTATTATCCTAAATAACTACCATAAACAACAGCCTCAGTGGGATCCAGTTGCAGGATGAGACACCTAAATTTACGTGTCTGTGTAAGATGCAGCTGTTTAAGCCCCCATTAAAATCCAGTCATCAAAAAGAAGTCTGAAGACCTATTTAGCTGAGCAACAAATCAGTATCTATATTAGAATAAATGTATTACTTTCTTGATTTCTTTTATTGACTTGATCCTTGAATATTATGGGTGTTAAGGCACTTTATTCACATATAGATAATTATCTAGAAATGTCTTAATCTGGAGGTGAATCCCACCTTTCTAGTCTAATAAGCCAGAACATTAATAGAGAAAAAAATTACCATGATTTATTGATATTCATGTTTAAAATATTTGGATATTTTTAAAAGAGGATTTTTAAATTAGGAATGTGGTTCCCCCAATGCTAGTGCATTTGGGCAATGTTATATATTCAAAGTAGATTTCATAAATATGTGCAACAAAAGTGGAATTATATATAAGAAAAACCCCAGCTTCGGATTACACATATAGAATAGTAGTAAGAAAAGGAAATAGGATTTTATTTCAGGATTTTTTTCCCCACAGTTTACTTTTAGATATCTGTGTTGAGAGATAAGAACCCACATTTTCTTCATGAATAGGTTTCTAATATTTTTTGTTCTGAAATGTAAGAGACTCACCTGTTCTGCTGCCTCTCTTTTGACATTATAGGTATCCAAGTGTTCTTGGAGCTCTAGAACACTGAACTTCAATGTCTCTAGCAGGCCACAAGACAATAGCTGAAAGATAGAAGCCATCACCTCTATAGACATGTAACATCTGACTACAATCCATATACTCTAATATCTAAACTATATAATATTAAATTCCAAGTCCATATTTGGAAAAGCAATCAAATTAGAATTATCTCGGTACAGATAATTTGTGACACCTTTGAGTTAGTAAACTAACACATGTGGCAGTACCAGTTAAATCACTGAACAGTTTTGATTCCAAAATAAGAAGGGCAGTACCTTGTTAGCATCTCAAAGAGAGATTTCAAAGAGATTTTTAGATCTTTCAAAAATAATAATATTTGATATACACACAGCTACCATAAACAGAACAGCCTGCAGCAGGAAAAAAGGAAAAAAAGCAGGAACTGCTGGATATTTGAAGGATTTCCCTATTATTTATGACTTTGGCTTTTTCTATATAGTTTCAAAACCTCTGTCTTCTTCAAGGGCTGCTACCTCAGCTTTGCTCCACACCATTTCTCCCTGCAGTTTTATTTCTACTTATTGCTCGTGAACCCACACTGTGATTTAAGGGGGCTCCTTTCTGCTGAAAACTACTTTTTGAATGAATCAAAGGCCAAATTTGGATCAGAGGTCAATCTTGTATGCATGAGTAGGCATCATGTAACCAAATATTTGTGCATGAATGTTATTTTGGATTAGCCACTCATTCTTTCTTAGTAAGAAGTAATCCAACAAACAAGTAGGTCCATTTCAATTAATAAATTAAATAAAGGTCAGATTTATCTACACTTTATTTGCCAATGTAACAACGCTAACACATCTCTGTCCATATGCATGCACATACACATAAATTTGTATGGTTTGTGCATATGTTATATTTATTATTCCTTTTTTATATTTGCTTTTATATATATATACGCACACACACATTTATTTTCTAAAACATATGCTGTTCTAGCTAGACGCTACAGTAATTCTTCTTGTGGCTTCTTATCCCAAACAAATTTCTTCTTTTGGCTAATTTCTACTGCTTTTAAAGTGACCTAAGTTGAGCAAAATAAGATTACACGTGGTTCCCTTGAAATGCACTATCCACATCATGCTTTTTATTTGACAGTGAGAGCATAAGACAGAGCTGCCCCTCAGCACCAAGGTTAAAAACAGGTCAGGAGAAGAGTCTCACACTAGGTCAAGGCCAAAGGTCCATCTCTCTCTGTGCCCCACCTGGCAATGTCTAATAGCACTTGCTTAAGGAAGGGTGAAACAGGGCAAGCATGTGGTGATCCATTTGCCCCAGAATGTTTTATTAGCCTCTGTCAACATGTTGTTCTGCATATTCAAAAAATCTATCCAGTGCTATTTCTTTCAGGAATCTCATTAGTTGCTGTTTGAAAACATGAGCAGACGCTGTGAAAAAGGACAGGGTTTCATAGTTACACCTATGGACAGATTTCTCTCCTAAAGGGCTGAAAAATCCTAGCCTGCATACTTACATCCTATATGGAAGCTGTTCCATGTATTTCATAATCCTTGTGATCTTTCTTGAAACCTTTTCCATTTCAATTCTATTTTCTTTGAGAGCAGGGGACCAGAACTGCCCCCAAAATTCAGGATGTAGGTATATCAGAGATATGTACACTAGCTCAACGCTGTATTCTTTTTTGCCATTTCTTTTCTTAATTATTCTAGCATTCTTTTTTTTTGACTGTTGCTGAACATTGAGCCGACTTCTCACATTATTAATTATAACCCAAGATTTCAACTTGCATAACAACAAACAATTCAAAGCATTCATTATATATTTGTAGCTAGAATGTTTTTCTCATGTCTCATTGAATATATACATAAAGAAGACATTTTAAAAAGGCAAAGTTGATGCTAGATAAGTAGACTTTCTTCTTTGTGCAAAGAATACAGAATAAATATGAAACAACAGGGAAGGTAAAGAACAGGAAGGGAATTTAAGTGATATCCAGTATCAGTAAGTTCCCTTTCTGTTCACCATTACAGCTGGAGGTTATTTTTGGAGAAAATGCACTTCTCACTTGTGTTTTCAAATGTTTATGATGCACAGCAGCCACCTAACATCTTAATTCCTTTCTGATTTCAATTATTAAAAGCATCTTTCTTTCTTTTTTTTTTTTTACAACCCAAATATTTCAATTAGTGACATTAGAGAGCAACCTTCTAAAAGGAAAAAATGTGATTAACACATTTTATTCAAACCTCTGCAAATTCTTCCCAAGCACTGCTATTTTCCAAATGTTAAAACATCATTACATAAAATGTTTAAGCAGACTGATAGTTCAATGTGTAAATTCATGAGATTTTTACCGTTTCTGCATCCACGAAGACTGTTGGACATTCTGAACATAACATCATCACTTCCAGAGAACTTCTAAATTTTGTTCCAATGCGCTGTAGACTTTCACCAAGGAAGCTGACCGAATCATTTGTTATAGATACAAACTTTCTTTGAATGGTCTAGAAATTAAATCAGAAAAACATCTATTTTACATTGTATTTTACTACCCCTCCCTCCTCTGGATTTTTAGATTAAGAATCTCAGGGCAAATTTCCATCATGACAGCATATATTTTTGTCAAAAGAAAATGAACTCACGTTTTATCACTTTCAGGAAATGAATGTTTGAAAAGCAACTGCAGCTAAGCTTTGGTATAATACAGAGAAACTAAACCCCTGATGTCCAGATGAAGCTAAAAGACAAAAATCTAAATCCAATGACAGGAATTTCACAGTACTGCGGTAAAACATTTAGTTTAACTAAAAATGGAAAATGGGTATAGGAGCACAAACAAGTTATTCCATGAATAAGGCAGAGTATGCATTCTTCACATGTAAGTTACTTCATGGTACTAACCCCAACCCTGCCCATACATAATAGGATAAAATGTGTGATAGTGTGGTAAAACAAAGGGAGGCTTTCACCAACAAATTTATTATGAGATAGCAAACAGCAGGCAAAATTAATATTGGAGACATAAGAAAGGGTTGCAGTCATAAGATCTTGGTTTGTATTATTGAATTTGCTCTTAGCTCACTTGACACCCTGCCTGTAAATAAAAACTGTGCTTCTCCTATCCTATAAGAAGTTGCAAAGAATACTGTATGTCCAGGTGGTACCACTTAAAAAATGTAAAAAACACCATCCCCTAAATATAGGGAAGGAAGGATCCAGAAAAATGAAGCCATAGATATTTTGTGTTCGATACCAGATCTATGAGGTAAATATAGTTAAAGAGAAGCATTTGAAACTTCCAGCTTTAGTGGATTTCCTGGTATTTCAATT
Source organism: Scolopax mira (assembly GCA_004320125.1). Taxonomy (NCBI): domain Eukaryota; kingdom Metazoa; phylum Chordata; class Aves; order Charadriiformes; family Scolopacidae; genus Scolopax; species Scolopax mira. The sequence goes on along the minus strand of BJBW01002134.1, from coordinate 154,777 downwards.
ACTTCTCTGCAGAAAAAAAAACTTTTCTCACAAGACAGATGACAGTTAAATTCATTAATGTTTGTCATGCTGCGATCCCATAATAATGCATCCCACAGAAAACCCAGGAGGAAGTCATTAATTCTGCAATCAGCAGAGAGCCCAGGTGATGTTCAGAAAATAAAAGAAGGGAAAAGCTTACAAGAAACACTGAACTGGGTTTTTTTGGGGATTGTTTTTTTTTTCCATAGTAAAATAATTCCTGACAATGAATACAGCAAATATCCCATGAAAAAAGTAGTGCATGACCATATAATATTTTTTTAGGAATGGGGTGCCTTTGATTTGCTTTCTAAGGATTCTTGCTACCATAACCTTGTGGCTTTTGAAATTACAGAGAGGAAGAATTGTTTTTGAAAGCAGGAGGAAAGGATTTCAGACCAGCAACCACGCACCGAAAATTCACTGACCTGAAACAACCTTGAGAAGACGTGAAATGTATAGACAGCACAAGAGCCATCTGTATCTGACAGCATTTGATTGACGTGGCAGCGCCAGGCTTGCTCTTCATCATCGTACGCCACCGGTTGGAAAGCTGCCAATATGGCAGAAAGAAATGGGGAAGGAGGTGGGGAGGTTTGTACTTCTGGGAAACCATCCTGTTCTTCTTCATCTTGGCTATGAATAAGAAACAATAGAAATTAACTCCTCAGTAAATATTGTAGGAAAAAAATCCCTTCATTTTGCTAAGAAGAAAAATAAATAAATCAGGATTTGGAATTCAGAACGGTGTTTTGTAAAATAAATAATCAGTCAACTAAGGTAACTATGAACCAAAAGTAGAAAATCAAAAACTTTACTACTGCAATATAAAAAACTGCTTATACTCTCCAATACCACTGAAGTTCATTAAAACATGTTATTTCTATGCATATCTACAGACAAAGGCCATCTGTAGGTTATATATAGTTATATATACAGTTCTGTATATATATATACACACCATTCGAATTGGTATTTTTTCCTGCCCCCCATAACTGAATTAACATTCAATTCTTGACATTTTTATTCATCTAAACACATGGTACACCAATATCAGTAAGAAATTCCAGCTTTCCTTAAGGGAAACACAAGAGCTTATTTGGCAGTGTAATACTATTTTATAAGTCTCTCAAGTAACATCATCAGTGAATGAAGACAGGTTGGAACACTTTCATTTTTATGGGCAATCAATTTAATGGGCTTTTGTTCAAAAGGATTCTGCAGTCGTGCTTTCCATTAGGCACCAAACCTCCAATAAAAATATCAAACTATAAATTAATCAATGCTACAACTTACAATCATTAACTTAATTGTTAAAATTTTCTGTATTACAAGGAATGATACATTTTGACAGCTCTTCTTGTAGAATTGTACTTACACAGCAAAAGTATGTGTAGGAGGATTCGAAGTACAAATAGTTCATTAGAACCTTTTTTTTTCAAATACATAGCATTTTTCTCTATAACAACAACCTCATTCACAGCAGCACCAAGTGTCTTAAATGAGAAAAGGACAAAGCTCAAAAGCTAAGATGCAATCCTTTCGAATAGCATCTGGAAGCACAGCTTCACAAAGCTTTGCCAATATTTTCTATCTAGTGTATCGACCCTATAAATAATCTCTCTCAACCCTTAAATGATCTCTGTGACAGCATATATATACTATGTTCAAATATAGACTAAGTCTATGTATTACTCAACCCAAGCTTCTGAACAAATTTTAAGTATGAGTGAGCCTATAATAATTTCTATTTTCTTTGTGGGTTTTGGGGTTTTTTTGGTGATTTTTATTTGTTTGTTTGGGTTTTTTTGTTTGTTTTTTCTCCTTCTTAAGTTGTTACCTTCAAGGGCTTTTGGGTTTCACTTTAAATGTGACTCAATTAGCTAGGTCTTACTATATTTTTTCCTCTCAATAGTTATTTTTGCTCTTCATATTAAAAATGGTATTTTACTTTAAAATGTCTTAGAAATATACGAAAGATTGGTTAGAGCCAGTGTTAATCTTACCTAGACAAACCAGAGAAGTCAGCTTCTTCTTCTTCACATCTCTCATCTAACTCTTTCAAAGCCAGAGTGACATCCTCTTCACAGATGGATTCAGAATAGCTCTCAGGAGCTGCTGCCTCTGCCAGTTCCGGAGTCTCTTCCAACTCAAGAGATTCATGACAGACCAGACAGTCCTGTTGTTCTTGTAGCAGATACGACCCCGTGTCTTCACTAGCAGTGCTAACCTGTTCATCCCTTACTGCTGAACTGCCTTCCTGTGAATCAAACGTGCTTTTATTACTTTTAGTGTCAGGGCTTAGATGTTCTTATCAGTTTTTATTATGGTAAAGTAACAGAGTTATAAAAAATTGTTTGCAAATACACATTTATACATTAATCATTCAGCTCTTTGGATTGTACGCACCGTTTTACTTGGGCAAAGGCAGGCAGTCTTTGTAAAATATTTGTAAAATATTTATAACTTCTGGTTAACAATATCCTAGAATATGACATCATTTATAGCAAATACAAGTTCTCAAATACACTCAATTAAATCTGTAAAGAGAACATTCCCAGAAAAATAGCTGCAAATAGCCTCAAACATATTTAGATCACAATGAACACAACCAAGACTTTAATACTTTACTTTTCTAGGTAAGAACTAAAAACTACTGCCTCATGCTTCCTTTTGGGGTCTAGAAGCAGTACAGATCATTTCTTCTCCTTTCCACTCTCCATTTTAACAAGTTTCTAAAGCATAATTAAGCAACAGTGTAAAAAGAGACATTCCACTATTATTATTATTTTGCCTGTTAAATTGTTACTGTTAATATAGGGAGCTTTAAGGGTTTAACCCTGAAACTCTAAACGTTGGCTTTCAATCATTGGCAATTATAAAGAGATGATGATTAAACTCTGGTAGGTAATATCAGAATAACCTGTTCTCCCTTCCCTCTTCCTCCATTAACCTTACTATACTCATTAACATCAATATATTGAACAGAGAAATTCAGATTGAGTTAATTTATGATGAATCCATTTGAAACCTTTTACTGGATTTTTCTGCGGAATAAAAATAAGACTTTCTTGTACTTGCTATTTCCTAAAGGCGCAAATTATCACACACTTTCATTCTTAGTGTGTTGGTCTTGCTCTACTGCCATATCCAAGACTGGTCAACAAACCTTTGGATTGCCTCTAAGCACAGATATCACTTCATGGCTTTCATGAGTCTGAACAGGTCCTCTGACAGATAAATAACCGTACACATATTAGAAAAGAAAATTCAGCTTTAAATGGAACCGTATCATTTTCTTTCACAGTGATCCTAACCTCATCTCACTGTGACTATGGTACTCCTCAACGTGATGTTCCCATCATCACACACAGTGCGTGACCTCACGTCACGACTAACTGTGAAACCTGTAATTTTCTTGCACAGAACAGCCATTTTGTCACAGTGAGCAGCCAAGGCACATAGGAACACACGGCACTTTCACTCTCATGCAGCAAAACAAGTTGGATTGAAGCAGTGGCCCGTTTCTATTCTAGACGTTAATATATGATACGGAGCTGCACTCATCACGTCTAGGGGATGCACATGAGGGATACACTTTCAGAAAATATTTAAGTGCTAATTACTAGTTAATCTTCATGGTGCCATGACTCCTGAGTTCTGAAGATTTCTATGTAACATTGGACATGTCTTTACTACCAACATGAATGTTCTTTCAGTATCTTAAAAATGTGACTTATTCAGCCAATAACTTCACAGAACCTAAGGAAAATTACTTCTAGTAAACTGTTCCCCTTAAACCTATAGTACAGGTAAAATAGAGAATCCTTTTAGTCAGAAGCTTTCATATACTTAAGCTTGTAAAAGTTATTATTCAAAATTTTAAATAGTACTTTAAACTAGACTCTAAATTCCCAACTGGAATGTGCAACATCCCACACAAACTTGTTTTTAAATAATTTTCACTGAATTTCACTGAATTTTTAGAGTTGGAACGGTCCATAGAGATCATCTAGTCCAACTCCCCTGCTGAAGCAGGAAATAATGGCTTCCTTTTTTTTTTTTCTTTCTTTTACCTTAGATAAATTTTGAGACATATTTATTTACATTAAAAACATTTTGATAACTGACACTTTACATGCAATTAAATGTCAGAGTTTAAATAGCTATATAAAGTATATGAGCATCAGAAAAAAACAACTGCATTATGCTGTGAGTTGTGCAAGAATTCAGAAGAAAATTAGTTTTACTAGCTTCACAAATTTTTCAAAGTGAGTTGATAGTGTACATATTTTCAAGCTCATTCTGTTAAGAGTCATAAAGCCAGCTCTCCCTTTTAACAACAAAATCCAAGAAGAGAGCTAACTCCTGTAGAGAGATAGCTTGGAGTGTTTGAACTGTCCTTGAAGAAAACATGGATTTGACTGAATCTCATATTCTAACAAGCACAAAATAAACCTGGAATACATGACATTCACTGATATATACTGTATATATTTTTAAATATAGAAATTTTTTCTGGATGCTGCTCAGTCACGACATTAATTTACAGCCCACTTTAAATGTTTTCACTATTTTTAATGGTATCGGTGCTTTTTGTGTGAATGATTTCACATGGACTATCACAATTATAGTGATACATATAGTGATACACAATTATGTATCCAACTATAAAGGAAGTCGCAGAAATAACTATGAAAATGTAAAGATGAGTTACAGCTGAGAATGTACCATAAGTGAATGGAGAAGACAACAGTTTTATCATGCTGACCTTCTATAAAATCCCAATTTATACATCACTTCTCCCTTTTTAAATTTTAGCATAAACCATCTATCCTATGTGGAAAAAAATCATCCAGTTTGAGTGTTCTTCTTCACCCGAAATTCTACTGGAACACATATGCGTGTTGTAGACAAGAAGATAAAGTGTTGATAGAACAATCTGACAACCTAAGCACAGGTGCTCTACAAAAGTTGAGACAATTTATCAACTGTGATGTAACCAAACACTTTAAAAAGAGCATATAGGTAATCTTATAAGAAAAATAAGAAATACGTGGGGAACAAGCTGCTTGATGTAAGTCATGATATTACACGATATGACTTGAACCAGTCAGTGGACTGTTTAAACCAAGCTGGCTGAAGACTCAAGAGTAAACTGTGCACTGGTTATTCAAATACACATAGGAATAGCTTAATTTTCTGGAAAGCTCAATAAAACTGGACATTCTGTTAAAGATGGGATGAGCAATGCCTGTCCAAATAAAAATAAGACTGTCAGGAGCATCAGTAACTTTAATTGAAGAGATAAAATACCCACCTAAACCAAGCCATTTCAAATTCAAGAAAAAGACCAACATATTGAGGTTTCAGCTACAACTGCTAAGTATTGTAGGAATTGTAGCAGGTGGGAATTTTATTTTAAATGAATCATTTTAATTTTAAATTATTTGAAAGATCTTAAAAACCAAGAAACTGAAGTACTCACAGATTTGGAGGCGGCCATTAGCTTGAAATCTGTCTCAGTCCACACAGGCCTTTCCAAAAAAGTATACCACTAGCATCTGTGGTCCTTTTTAAAAGATTATTTAACGGAACCAACTGCTAACACAGCTGGCCTGAGGTTTTATTCCCAAATAGCACCAATCACATTAACCCAAAGAGAGCAAAAAAAAAAAAAAAGGGGGAAATAAAAAGTATCTGAAAGAAAATGTTGCTCAGGAAGGATTTCAACCATATCAAGTAAAAGGATCTTGAATATTAGCCTATTTTCATTCTGCACCATGAAATGATCATTTTCAGCCCTTCAAGAATATTTTTAACCTGTAGTAAGTTTCCTCAGTCCATCCCAGGTGGTTTTCATACCGAGGGAACATTTTGTAAGAACATTCCAACAGGTTAGAAATATTAAAAGCAAATCAAATAATCAGTGTAACAGATGAAAATTCAGTTAAAAAGAAAGACAAAGTTGCTACTAAACACTAGAAGGAACCCAAATCAGCCATGCACCAGCCCACATTTCTCCCCACCTCAGGCAGCTGGTTGCTAGAGTTATCTAGAGGAGAAGCCTCCAGACTTGGGGTCTCAGTTCTGATTTGAAGCACCTCTTCTGTTCCCACACTGCTAGTGGAATCTTGAGACTGAAGTGATAAACCAGCATGGTCTGATATTGTTTCATCTATGGCAGAGTCACTGTTTAACTAAAAAAAGAAAGAAATGTGAAATTCTTCATATGGGAAAAGCACATTAGTGTTGAAACAGCTAATCACACTGAAACAGCCTATTTGAATTAATGAATATATTATGAGTTTAACAGCTTTAAACTGAAACCACTATCCAGAAAGATATTTCCTTTCCTGTTCTTAAAGATCTTTGGCCCTGGTTGAATGCTAGATCGAAAACACTCAAGAGCAGAGCTCTTTGTTATGGGCAATGCTAATACAAACTTTGCTTGAAGTCTGAAAAGCAGTGTACGATTCCTGCAGCTCCCCATCCAGTCATTTTTTTCCTAATTTAATTTTTGTAATGCAGAGTGACTTCTGAGTAGCCAGCATTCTTGATTCTCCTCATGCTTCAAAATCAATCATTAAATTAGCAGTTTCAATGGTTAAACACAACTGAGGCTCCCAGAAGTTTACTTACTGCTCTTATTTAGTATATTTAGCTAGGAATCCACAAAGGCACACGATTTATATTATAATACATGCAATTTTGTGCTTACATTTAAATAAATATAAGTATAAAGACATTAAAAAAAGAATGTACTACAATTATAAATCTGCTGTGTACCACCAGTAGGTAAAGTGACTCCCTTCATTGATGTTGGTATAAAAAAGCAGTTTACCTGTGTTAATTTAGCTGCTCTTTAGTTCACTTGGGCTGAAAGTGTGAGCCATGCTTCTCCACTAAAAGTGCAAGTAAAAGCTTAAGTTCTCAGATACCTTTCACAGAAAAATAACTTACCATCTGGGAACGAGACAGTATCTGACTTGCAGTCAGGGCTGCTTCTTCTTCTGAAGACTCATCCGTATCTTCCTGGTTGGTCAAGTTCAAGCTGGGTGTGCTACCAGAGTACTGACATTCTTGAAGAGACGGTGTGTCTCCTTTGTCAATACTGTCAAGAGAGCGCCTACGAACGCCCCAGTTGAAGTTGTCCATGCTTTCACCCTGTAATTAAAAAAATTTGCACACATATTTATGCATGTATTACAACATAATAAAATTAATAGACGAATGCCACACAAAAAACACAAGTACTGAATGCATTATGAACAGAGTTTCAATCAGCCCTTTAATTTTATTAAAATTTTAAATACCTTGATAAGAGATGTTTGTAAATAAATTAAGATATATGGCAAATGAAGTAGAAATCTTTTTAATATCTTCTTGGAAAGTAACTCAATATGTAATCTAGAACTATATCAGCATCAATTTTACATATCTGACTAGAAGAACAAACACACCACAGACAACAACAGATGAACGAGCCAGGGCACCAGGCTGCAACTTACCTGCAGCTCCTGGTTAGCAAAAAGGAAAACACATATAATTAGAAAGAACGAGGACAAACACTTAAAGATACTCTAGAACCAGGGAAAAATGTTTTATTACATAAGATTTGCCAACAGTAAAAGACTGATTCAAGCTCTGAAAAAAAAGCTTTCGTCAAAAAGCTAGTATTTAAAATAATTCCTCTTTCTAATGGGAGGTTGATTAAAAAAATAAACAAACTGATGACAGAACACTAAAACCAGCATGCTTATGATACATTTTGTCTAGTGTAACACATAAAGCAACTGTTTCAACAAACATTAGATGAAATTCTTTAACTAACACACATGAATCTAAACTGACCACATCCAACTGACAAAGCATCATCAACATTAATTATATACAGGTTGTAGAAAAAACAACGTCTTCATTAACTGTTTTACCAGCTACTTTGTGTCAGTTTTATGAAGTGCACTCTAAACACCAATAGCTGGATCCTTTCTGTTTGCACATTTTAAAGCTGGGATACTTGGGTTTCAAACATCCAACACAACTACGCGAAGTCTGTATGTTAGAAACGTTAGTGTTTTGATTCACAAATAGTATAAGGATCTTTGATTTTCTCAAGCACTTTGTCAACCTTCAACAATTCATCTAAGTAAGATGGAAAACCTAATCAGTTCACTTTGCCACTCTACAAACTGTTCTGAAAATACCACAATAAGGCCCAAGTGTGCAAGTACGAGTTCCAAAACGGCACTGACAAAGTGAGCATCTCTTGTGGTGACTTAAGACATCATGACATCTTAAATACGCAAACTAAACATTTTGTAATCTCTTTCTTAGTTAATTGTTTTGCTCCGAAAACATGAAGTTATGACAGAACAAAAGAATCCCAACAACAAAGTTCTACTTCCACGGGTTGCTGGACTTAGGTTTAATCTGAATATTACTCAGATTTTAATGTAAAAGCACCAGCTTATACTGTTGACATTTAATTATTAGCAATAGAAAACATTCTATATTTTTGGTGCAAAACTAGGCAGTTCTTATATCAAGTGCACAATGTATATGTAATGCCCTAAATTTGTGCAAGCTGTGCTTTTTCCTTTTTTTTTTTTTAATTTTTGCAAGTATAGCACTATGCACTGCATACAGGCAAGTAATGAGAAAGTGTGCTTTCTTCATTATGATCCGCTATAAAAATAATACAGAAAATGAAGTTAAGGACTAACTTGGTTTGGCAAAGTTTTCAAGTTTTGGCATCCTACCTGCAAAGCCCCATCTAGTGTTAGAATAATGAGCCTTGATTTTGAATTTTTTGACTACTTGCATTCAATATAGGAAACTGTATCTGTATAGGTCACACATAGGCAACAGACCATAATGAGCCTGTATTTCTGCTAGAAGATGCAAATATTGGCTGAAGTGAAGCAATACACAAGAAGCATGAAAAAAGTGAGATTAACTAAAGTATTAGGAGGGGAAAAAGTGCAAGATTTTGCAAAAAGGGCTAGATTAATCAGGAGAAGAATAGTCTTAGGGTTTAGATAGGCAGATATTCTTCTCAGTATCTTGTTGACTCATCACTTGCAAGGGTGTCCATTACTAATTCAGTATTTTGTATAGACCGTAACAAAGCACTGAAAAAAGCCTACAAAGCATTGACTTCTTCTCCTCAGTCCTTTTACAGTCATATTTTAAACTCCAGCAAATTCTGGCCTGAAGCTTTTTATTTATCCCAAACAAATACCAATTGTTAACAGAATCTTTACTATATCTTGATATTTAATTTTGTCTTACCTCCTCCTCTCTCTTTTCTGAACAGGAGGAGAAGTGGAGGAAGTGCAAGAACCACAACAGAGCAGATATAATGTAGAAGCCAATGAAAGCAATTATGGTGCCTAAGGCAATCGTATATAATGAGATACTATATCACACAGTTCGTAGCTTTGAAAGCTATGCTTCATGTTTTCAAAGTGCATAAACATATCAGGAACAAAAATTATGCAATTTTCTTAATATATTGTTCCATAATTAAGTGTTCTACTGCATCATACCCAGGTATTCATCCTATCATTGGCTTATACTGTTGTATCACTTCACTTTCAGATTAAGTCACTCAACCTTCCCCGCAAAATCCCAACTCTCCCCCAAAAAACACCCAACAATTTGCAACAACTTAACACCACAAAGTTTGAGACACAGGTTTCTTTATCATACAAGTTAAGTTCAATCATCATAAATTCTTCCTAATTGGATTAGTTAGAAATGCTGACAATTCCTTAGAACTGCACCAACATAACCGAATATTTAAAACTTTCTCAAATGGAAACACACAGAAGAAATCCCAAGGTCTCACCTCTGCATCTTCCAATTCAACATCTAAAAAGTCAAAGTCTTTAAAAACTCCAAATTGTTGTTCACTGGTATTGTCTTCTACGGCCACTTCCTCCTCTTGAATCACTTCTTCTGTTGTTGAAATAAGACTAGTTTGTTGATCTCCAGCTTCCAAGTCTTCATTAGAAGAAAACACAACCTGCAGGTATGGGTAAAAATAGAAATAAAACCTTCCAGCTTCTCAAACTCCAGAAGTCAGTTTCTGCTTCCCAGAATGTAATGGCAGCAGCAGCAGTTATCTTACCACTATAATCATAACACTAAGACAAGTGCAGACAGCAATTTGTTTCAAGACTAGTTGAATTTTAAACTACATCTTTAAACTAGTGATATCATTCTCTCCTTAACTAAGCTGCAAAGGTACAGATAAAGAGAAAAATGTATCCCTGAAACCTCATTTTCATAACCACAATGTTATTCAAACTTAAGAACAAATACACCCACCCACATGACACAGGCCATATCATTTTTGCCTGCTTATTTCTGTGGAAGGGCTGTATACCTTTAAAAAGGCATCCAATGCTGGCTTCCGGTGACAAATAAACTTCACAAATTACAATTGCTGTTTATTTCCATCTGATTTTTAAAAATCTCTTCAGTTTCAACTTTTATGCATCTAATTTTATTTATTTTAACCTCCTTCACTAGATTAAAGATCCACCTCCCATCAATATTTTTCCCCAGCTAAGAACTTCTATGTCACAATAAAAACCAATATTCCAGATGATAACCAAGGTACTCACTTTGTTTTAAAAGCTCCTAATGTCATTACCACCATTAAGATTTGTATGCCAACAAAGTCTTTTCTGTGTCATACACAGAAGTAACACCATCGGCCTATTTTTATTCCATATTTAAGACTATTGTTCCTATTAATATCCACATTAGTTTGAAGGTGTGTGATCCAACTGTAATTTTCAAAGGATTCTATGATATTTTCAATACAGCACCAACATCCTTGCAGTCCTCAGTCACTGCTGCCCCATCTCTCTAAGGCACATCTTATTTATAATGGACTAGGTAGAGATTTACTCAGATCAGAGGAGATCTAGTTCAATCCCTTCTTCTAGCCAAGGCAATTAAAATTCATATGCGGAACTTCAAATGTGCAACAGACTATTCTGAAGTGGCAGGGTAGTCCTCCTGTTCTACAAAGAACGTAAAATGCTGAGAAAAAGTATTATGGATTAGTCAGATCAAGAGAATTCCTTAGTAGTCAACTAATCTAATTTGGAGAGGAAAGATTTGAGTTTCCAAAGGCTTTGAAAAACACCTTGTTTTGATAACCACATAAGATAAAAATAATTAATCCTAATAATTTATCTTTGCTTTAAAATATACAGTCCTATCCCTATAAGACTGACCTAAATTCACTAGGATGGCAACATTAGTTTTGGCTGAATTTAAATACTGTTTTGAAACCTGTCTAGTAAAAACGGTTCGAACTTGACTTCTTGAGGAATAATATCCTCACAATTCTATCTCTTTTTATTTCTTCAACTGGATTTTGAACTACTGAACCAAAACCATTTTGTCAAAAACCACTCTTCATAACTTCACTGACATCTGAAAATGCAATAGCATGTTCATTCCTGGAATTTAAAACCAAAACAAATCACCACCACTTACTGAAGGATTCTTGGGAAGACCAGATTCTGGACCACACAAAGAAAGCACGTTCATTAGCTTCTCCCTAGTTCTCCTCTGAAAAATATACCAAAGAAAATCACATAGCAAGCAAGGCATCTGCTAGAGGTCTAGGTAAAAATGTAAATGTCTGCATTTTTAACCAGTCATGTGGCATAATGACATCCTCTAAAAAGAATCTTACCATTTTTTCTTTTTACCAGTTTCTAGTATAGCTTCTAGTTTATGCTATATTCATTTATTGCTTTGCTAGGACACAATATAGACTTCAAACTGCATTTCAACAATATTTTTTTTAAAAAAATACATTCATAAACTGTCTGTAAGACAGGTAAAATGTGCTTGAGACCTAATGTACCTGCGATAGCTGTGGTCTCTTCCAGCTGACAGGAACTAATGCATTTGAATTGGAGCCTGATGAAGTCGAAGAAGTGCTACGGGTGACAGCAATGACTTTGGGCTTCCCATTTCTACCAGCTGCGCTGTGTTGATCACCATACTTATTCCCAATAATTGGTGTCTATCAAAGACAACAAATAGTTAAAATGCAAATCCGTATTAGTAAAGACTACACATTTGATTTTAGAATCTCATATTATATAAAATGTAGGAGAGTTTGTCTGTTTATTTGTTTGTAAGCATTCTATGAAGCCTGTGCCTAATCCACTGAGCATCGATACAAAGCTGAATACCTCTACCCTACGCAGCAAGGCTGCCATTCTGCCCACTTGTGGTTTTTTGAATTATGCAAGTTATACGCTGACAATGTATATTTTTTTTTAACACACTTTAAAACCAACTATGTCCTAAGTTTAAAAGATGCAACGTTTCTCTATAGAATCATTCAGACACAAACAAATTGTTTTCACGGAGCAGCAACTTCATTAACACACGCACGCTTCCGAAAACCGAGGATTAAATTCAGCCCTTTTGACAGCAAATGCTATTCCATTGATCTCCCTGGGAATTCCCCATCTCTGAATTATCTCCATGCACTGAAATTTCTGTCCATCTCACACTGAGATCCCTATATTCTGTATCCTACTGTCTCCTCTAAATTTTCTCCCCCTTCCAAAGTCAGGGAGCTGCAGTACAGAGTTTTAATCCTCTCAGCCCTTGAACGCACAACCCTTCATTTGATGAAAGCCTGGAATGTTCAGCTGCAAGCAGCAGTCAGCTGCATTAGCCTGCTCCCTGACACAGCTAAAATACCCTTAAGAATAATCCTACCGACTTTTAGTAATTAACTTTCCAGACATTCAAAGGGTGGAAAAGGGAAATACACAACATAAAAGAAGTCGAAGTTTATCTTTCAGTATGACTCTAATTACATGTGTATAAAAACTTCAACATCTGTCGTTCTTAAAAATTGTATTCGTTTTAAAACATAAGTGCAAAAGGCTAATATAAAACAAATCTGAGTTTGCAACGATTGCATCGTAATGTAAATATAATAATTACCTCTGATATATCAAAATGAAAATCTAAGGTCTTCCCAGGTAGCTCCTTGGAGACATTATTAAAAATTTTTGTGAAAGAGATTTCAGGAGAACCTATATCACCTCCATAAGACTTTGGAATATCATTAGGTACAACAAGGCTTGCTGATCGAGACACCACCAGCTTCAAAATATTCAGGGCTTCCTTCCAATATGGACTCTAAAAAGAACACAAATCACAAAACAATCACTTCAAACAAGACAACAATTTTTAACGTACAGTAGGGTTTTGCACTGATTCACTGCAAGATTCCCAAAAGAAACCCAAAATCTTTCATCTTCTACACGTGGGCGCAAGGTGCTGGCGCAGGTGGGCAGTTTTGGACCTTGAAGTGCTGTGAAGGCAGTGGCAAAGCACCAGGTCATCCCATGGTGGTTAGGTCAGGTCCAGCCAGGCAGGCTCAGTAGCTTCAGGTCACAGTCCCAGCCACACCACATCCTGTACCATCTCCCTTTCTCCCTGTATTTGCACTACATTTTTTATCATTGTCTGAAGCATCTGCCCTTCAGCCCCAGAAGATAAAAACTGATAGCGCTTCAAAGCAAAAGAATTTTCCACCTCCTGGCACCTTTAATTATTTTACACTTAGGTGCAGAGTAAGCTGAATTTGAAACAGACAAAAATATTTTGTGCTTTGTATTTCCCTCATGCATTTCAAACATTTTTAAAAAAAAAAAAGCAAAACATTTAGAAGGTTTTTATATGGTATCAAACCATGGAGTGCTTCAAAAAGCCAGGGGAAAAGTATGAGAACGTAAATGCAGAACCTGAGTTAAGTGCACTCTCCTTAAAAAGAGGATTAAGGTAATGTAAATAATTCAGTGCTTTCAATTACAGAGACTGTGGAATAGAGCCCAGAAGAGACTTGCACCCAAAGCTGCACCTTGGGAGGGTAAAGATTTACACTCCTGAAAATGTTAGGGTTCTACTTGAAACTTAAATCTTCCAATTTTTTAAATCAGAAGGGTGTCTGGTTGTTTGGGAGTCATTTGTTGGGGTTTTTTTTTGTTTGTTTTGTGGGGTTTTGTGATTTTGTTTTTTAAATGCTTGTTACTTTTCTTTTTTGGTATTACATTAAAAAATAAACACCTCTTTTAAGGCTGTAAATAGCATCTGCTTCTTTGTTGGTAATGAGTCATCAACAATCTCTTGAATTTCTGTGCATCATAAATGTAAAAAAAGTAGTCTCAAACTTCAACCATCCTGTAGCAACTTAAATTTATCGAGATGCACTGTGATTGCAGAGGACTAAAAAAATAGTAGCTCCACATTTAAACAAGATGTTCCTTTACGATCTTTTCTTTTGTCACCTACAGTAACATGTTTTATCACATCAACAATACATAGGTTTCACTGTATAATTTGTTTGCTAGCAACATTATTTTGATAAAAGATTATTTCTAATTAAGATTGCATTCCATGGTAGTGTGGGCTCGCATCGAAAGCTCAGCTAAAGGTTAGAGGCGAAGCAAGCAGCCGTCAGGCCAGGAAAACTGTAGTTATGCTAATCATTCCATTTAGCCTAATGTACTCTGACAGGAGCACAATATCTAAAGTACATATCCATCAATAACAAAACATCCAGGAACACGACTTCTCCTGGTTAATTATGATTAAACCATTTGACTGAAATACATTTGGCAATAATGGAATTCAGGAAAAAAGAAAAGGAGGGTGGAAAAATAAAAAAGAGAATGTCATGCACTGAAATGGTTTTATGCTCCAGGCATTTTCATAAAATCTTTTAGCAAGATGCTAGACCTTCTTTTGTGAAATGGGTTTTCAGTAAATTGTGTTCCAAGTACAAAGGACCAAATTACCTAGGGCAAAGCACTGCTGTTCATCTGTTGGGGACTATCTTTAATAAAAATTGCACTCGAATTCATTAAGGTACACCTTATTGTTCCTCTCAGATATATTAGTGAAAGTGATTTAAACATGCATTCAACTGTAAATCTTCCTTTTGAAAACACAGACACTTAAATAAAATATTTGTGTAGTATTGTCAGTAAACATTTCCTTATATTTTAGTAGTTGAAGAATGATCTCCTCTAACTATGTATGTAGAGTTGCCTATATCTCTAAATAGCTGCACATTCACCCAGATAACTTGTCCCACAGGAATTCAGTCAAGTTAGACAAATAATAATAAGCCAAAGACAAATAAGCATATAGTGAATTAAGTACATAGGACAAAAAAAAGTAATACTATGGAATCTGACTTTAAACATCTATTTTTACATCTGAAATAAATTAATTCCCACAGAAATTCAGCTGTAATTTCACTACCACTTTGCTAATAAGTAGAAAGTATTCTGTAGTTTTCCAGAGTACCTACCTGAACATATTTACCAATAACTTTTATGATTTCCAAATTAAATTGCTTCACTGGTGCTGTGGATAGGTCAATATGACTCAGAAGACTGTAAATGATCTGCAGTAAGGACTGCTGCATACTGGATAACCCTTTCTCTAACAGCTAAAAGAGAGTATTTTAAAGTACAGAATTAAATTAGGGCCTTTAATGATAGCAAAAAGTGAAAACACATTAAAATACAGTTAACTACTATACATATTTATTTTTCTCTTTAGGAAACTGAAGTGTATCACTTCATGTATTTCAAAATTTTGTTTCAGCAGTACAAAAAAAAAAAAAAAAGAAAAAAAAAGAGTAATGCAATAGAACAGTGTTCTCTGTCCTAATTCATTTCCCTGAATTTTGACACATTTATTACCACAGATCTAAAGCAACTAATAATAAAACATTTCTCACTTAATAGAAGTGCCCATACAAATTCAACACCTCAAATGTGCATAGAAAACAATTACACCTTGAAGAAGGATGGGAAACACAAGCAAACAAATTAAGTACATATCAAGTCATTCATAGGAACGTACAAATACTTTTAACAAATCCCCATCAGTTTGAAGCGATGTACCTCAAGGACCAGCTCTACAAGCTTTTCACACAAGGTACTTTTTTAAAGGCAATGACGGTTTCCCTGTATGAATGGCTGGCAGAATCATATGCAGAATTCTATAATTTAAATGATCTTTGATTATATACTATGTAATATTTGCAATTAAATTTTGAAATTAATTTTTGAAGTTGTGATAAGGACACCTTTAAATGCGTACTTAACTAAAAAACGTCTCTTAAAATTTGCACTAAGTATATTTTGCTAAGGCCAAGACAGTGTGTGCACTTTATTCATGTAGAATGGAATATAAATATCTACTACAAAACACTACTTTTATAAAAAGGCATCTTTCATTAGAGGGATTACCATTTCAAAGGACATTTCAATTGTTGCACTCCAAAACGGCAGCAGTCATCCCTTTTCTATGTCCTACAATATTTTAATATTATTCTCCCACTACAGATGAGCTTTCCCTTCCTTCCCAAATACTCAGAATCATTACAAACAAGGAATTAGCAATGCATAAATGTAACATTGATACATGAGATATGGTATTATTAAAAATTTACCTCTGCAAGATAAGTTACGAGGTTAAATGTGGCATCTGAGAAAGAGTCATGCAAATATCTACACACAACATTAATCCAGTTAGAGCAGTCCCTGGAATAACTGTGTGTACTATATAAACTCATCATATGGGCCAGATTGGCAAGAGTTGGCGATTTCTCCTCTGCGCACACCTGAAAAGCAAAAAGCATATTTAACTTTATTAGAAGTGACTTATCTTTAACCTAAGCCTTCCCAAGCCATTACACACTTTCCCCAGCTTCACTCTGTTTTCTAGTAATGGAAATCAAAGTAATCATACAAGCAACACCTACAGTTTCTGTTGAATTTTGGTACTGTTTATCTGCTGCTCATACCAAACTTCCCAAAACTAGCACCCCGGCTACTGGTGCAAGTATTTAAAAAGGGACAGCAGTTATTTCTGGATTTGCATCAGGCAGGTGCTCCTTTGAGGTGGCCTGCACACAGTTAGGTAAATAAGTGATTTACATATCACAATTTGGGCAGCCGGAGGGCTGTGACTGCATCTCCTACAACAAGACAGCACTGTCTTATTCCCCTTTCCACATTCTTCCTTGAAACACAGGCTGTGAAGGCAGTGAACCCCCAGCCTGGCTGGAGTTTGTTGGTGTGTACCGTGTACTGCTTTAACAGACACTACAGAAATATTGCAAGGTTAATCGCTGTATGTCAGCAACAGAAAGAACATGGTACCTTTTCCTCTCTGCCTACCAGCCCAAAAGGTAAGGATCACTTCCTCATCACAAGTAAATTAATTGATTAAGGTTATATTTAAAATTACAAGCCGCAAAATCAGGTAAGTAAGAAAAAGTAACTGGTCCCATTAATAAATTAAATTTGTTCTTTACATCTAACATGTACAAAATAAGCAAAATGTGTTTTTTCATCGACAAAGGGAAACTCAGGAGTTGATATGAGGACCAACTATATGAATTAGGACTGGATCACACCCTTAAAACACAACTTTTTAGAGTTATTTCTATGAGACTATTAGAATTAAATGAAAGTATTGCATGAGGGAGCAGAAAAATACAGCAATGCAGGTAATAAACTCCCGGATACTCCCCTGGCATTATTTTACATACCTTTGCTATCCTGTCAGCTGTTTCTTTACAGAACTGAGTTGGATTATCAAAATGTTGGATCAGATGAGGAAGTAGGCACAAGATGTTTAGGGGAAATCCTAAACACAGATACAAAACGAGTTGTATGACCCCTCAATATTTTAATATGACAAGTTAATGTGGACTTATGTGAGCATATAACAGCTCTCTGGTATTTAAAAACCCATAGAGCACAATATGCATACGTTCACACAGATATATAAATTATATAGATATATACACACATGAATCTAAGAGTATATCTATGTAGAAGGTATATACATGTGTCTCTATAGGTATAAAAATGCATAAGATGAAAATAAAATCATCACTGCACCAATTAAGGAAAACTATTGTGAAACTGGATAGCTTTAGGCAGTACAGTCACTTTGTTTTAATACATCATATGTTTGAAATAGTATTAATTGAGCTATTTATCACAAGATCATGAAAAATAATAAATGTGCTCTTAAAATATGCAATCAATACATAAAGTTTTCATGCATTTTTTCTTGGAAGATAATCACAGTCTGTAACGTATTCCCACTATCCAGCACTGTAACACTGACAACTGCAAAAACATTTAACTGAAGGGTGATTTTTTTAAAGGCAAATGCATAATCGCTACTGATTTTGATTACACTTAATTTGATGAAAAAATAGATTTTCATTACATATACAGTTACTAAAGATACCTGCTAACTGAGAAGGATCCACCAAAGCATGCCTGGAAATTGTGATGAGTTTACTGAGGAGATGGACTGTCATTTCTTGTGTAGATGCTGAAGTAAACCCTTTTAGGAAAAGCTGCTGGAGCCCTGGAAAGTTATTCCATTTCAGTTTATTCTGCACCTTTTCTATCTTTTCCCGACTCTCTGATTTATCCAGAGGCAAGTGAATAAGAAGCTTGTTGAGTAGCTTGAGAGCCAAAAGGTATTCATACTCATAATCTGACTCTAGCAACGAAGCTGCAATCCAAAAGATGGTGGCCATCAAGTTGACAGGGTCAGTAGTGGGCTGCACATCATACATCCCTCCCTCTCTCAGGGAGGAAAGGCTTCTAGTCCTTGCCAAACTTCCACCGTGATTTATCCTTCCATCCATTATATCCAGTGTGTTGCTCCGTCGACGGTCGCCTCTCCGCTCACTGATTAAATTCAGTCTCAAAGAATTACTCCTGGTATTGCTGTAGTATCCCAAACAACTCCCGCTATTAATGGGGCTTGTGCTTAGATTTATCTGTCCAGTGCTTTTCCTATTCGCTGCGTACTTGTTTCCCATTACAGAATCATGGTATGAGGTTCTTAAAAAAAAAATAAAAATTAAAAAATATTACATATTACTCCATGCAAAATACTTCAATAACATACGGTTTAGCTAAAAGGAAAAAAAGGACAAAGATGTTACACTGATCACTTATACACATACACAGTGAATATTCCGCTTCATCACCAGAAGGGTATTGTAATATATGAAAAAAATATTTCTAGATATATTACTAAAATACCCTTACAGCATAAGGACAAGACTGTAGCATCCTGTTATCTCTGCTACCAAATCTATTTGTTACAATCCCAGAACACCAAAATAACTACAGAACAATTCAGTGAAATCAGAAAAATGAGCCTATAGCATGTAAATGATTACCTGTAAATGAAGATCTAGCATTCCAACTTACTTATAGAAGTGATGAGAGTAGAGAAATGAAGGAATTAATAAATGACATTATCTATTGATTACCTTATATTTGCCTGAAGTATCCAACCTAGAAAACTGACACCTTCCAGCTCTGACACTGAGAAACCGAATATATTCCTAGAAATTTCAACGTTTTCAAAACCTTTGCCATGAAGTCAAACAAATGAAGATGCCTGCACATTTAGGGATTTTTTTCAATTTGATAAAAAGTCACTGAGCAAACCACTCAGAGTGTATCAAGACACACAAATGACTCAGATTGTTCAATTACGCTTCTCTCATACATGGACAACAAATCTAAGGCCTACGAGAGAGTAGTGTTCACTGTAACTGATGAAATTTCTTCTGTATTAACACTGGAATAAAAATATTCATCCCTATACAGGAGTTTTCATGTGTGAACCTTGGATTATCTTTAAAGACTGATGCCATTACCTTTATTAGACAAATGGGGAAAAATATAAGACCCCCCCCTCAAAATTACATTATTAATCAAGGTCAGTAGGGCCTGATAAAAAAGGTTCTAAATGTACTCAGTGCCTTAATTTATAAGAAGTTTCAGAAGAATTGACAACATGTCACAATTGAGCCAAAAGGAACACCTTTAACACCTTTTTTTTTTTAAATTGGACCCAAGAGGGTAAGTTGGAAAGGTAGCAGAGATCCTTTTCAGAAAATCTAGATTCTTATGAATTTTGCTTGAGGCAGAATGATAAAAACAAAAAAGAGCAGGCAATTTTGCTATAAGGCTACAACTATTCAATAAATATATAAATAATTCAAGAAATTATTTAATTACATTTGTAATACAAATCTTTAATAATGCAAATGTATAAAAATGTGTAACGTAGCTTGACTAATAAAAGAACTTACTGAGAAAGGGCAGAAAGCAGATCATAATGCTTCATGGTTTCAGCCAATGTATCAATAGCAGACTCTAAGGTCAGAAGCAGTTCTATGACAAAACCCTAGGGAAAGCCACAGGTCATTATAAATTACGCAACATGCACAAGGAAGATCACAGAAAATCTACCAAGTAGTGTTATACAAATATAACATCAGTATCAGTAACTGTTATTTCATACATTACTTAGAACACAATCCTGATGAGAAAGTTCAAATTAGCTTCAAGACAGGGAAAAACTGATTTATTTCTAAATATCTACAGAATTCATTCTGGTTTGCATTATTTTTAAGGATGGACTTAAGGATGGGGTAATTTAGACTTGCAATATTAAAAGATTAGATCCGCTAAAGAATTACAATGACACTAAGTTGGATGGTTGTTAACACTTTGTCAGGTTAAGTTCTTAATAAAAGAAAACCTAAATTATTATGGCTGATCTCAAAATTCTCTAACTATGAAAACAAGGTGTTTTCAGGAAACAGATGTATCAAACTCTCTGAAAGTTCTTGTCGCTGTAGAAAAGAATGTGCACAGCTTATCTTTTCATCATTTAATTAGGTGAAAATTCAAAAAGTGTCATGATTAAAACTGCTTGATTTTGAAATATCTTTACTTAAAAATAAAAAGCAAATGAATAAAAAATGGTTTTAAATTTTATTCTCATTAAAATAATGATACAAGTATGTCATTTAGGCAAACTTAACTTTCTAATAAAGTGGGGGGAAAATTTCAAATACCTGAGCTTCTTCTCCTGCATCGCCAACAGTTTCTACTAGTCTGGAGAGAACATCAGAAAGTGTAGATGCAGTAAGAGGCTGCTTCAGAGCCCTGAAAATCTGAAAGGACCTCCCAGCGTAATGCCGAGAGGAGCACGAAAGCGCAGTTTGCAAAGCAACTTCACTGAGACGGTGTTCCAATTGAAATCCTCCTATAAAAGCAAAAAAATATTCAAGCAACACAACAGAAAACAAACTCACATGCATTTAATGACAAGTAAATTGCCAGAGTCATTCCTAACTTTAAGATACTCTTATCTTCTCCATTTTTCTCAAGGAGTATTACTCTCAAAAATCTTTCCAGGCATATAAACTTGTATATAATACTTAAAACCGGAGACTTTCAGGGAATAAAATATTTATGATTTGAATATTAAATGTCCACAATAAATTAGTAAGATTTTTTTTTCTCATTCCTAAAATATTATACTTAAATCTGACATTATAGAAAGAAACATGGACTTAAGTTTGCAATACACAAGAAAAATCTATTATTTAGGAGCAGTAAGCGATCACCTACAGTGATTTCACAGACAATTTGTAAATTTACAGGCATTCAAAAAAAAATCATTTAGTTTGCAGACTTGGGCATTCTATCCTGTATCAACTATTTTCTAACGTACCTGAGCTAGACTGTTTAAATATAGATACCACATGCTTTAAAAACACAGTTAACTGTTCAGCACTCTTTATATTAGGGTTCTTGGCTGAAACATCTTCATGATTCCAAAGTGGGCCTCTTTTCCTAGAAAAAAACCCATAAGTTTAGGAAGAGACATTCTATGTTAGACAATATTTTGTTCTTTACCAAAGAATCAGTAAAATTAACATCATTATACTCTTCTTAAACCAGCCTCCTTTCTTCCCATTTTCTTCCCATTAATATTCCACTCAGGACATGAAAAGTGTGTCCAAAATTCTCTAAAATTGATGAAGAGTTAAGGGTTGTTCATAGCCTGTACCACATAAAAACATTTCAAGATTAAATTGTCTCTTATGGTGACAAAACAGAGACAAAATTAGAGAACATGATGCTAACCAATAGGGTTTTGCCATATTTCCACAAAATACAAGTTTTTTGACAAAAACGAAAGCTGAAATCTTACCTTGAGGTAATAAATTCTATAAGAGTTTTCACTTTTTCATCCTGCTCTACTGAAATGTCAACCTCATTGAGGATGGTGGTGTGCAGATGAGAAATGGCAGCGCTTGTATTTCCTAAACTGATGCTAGAAGAGGTAGAACTTGAACTAAGCCCTGAGTCTGTCATTGGGGAGGGCTGGTAATCAGGTATAAAATCATGAACACCTGCTGAAATAAGAACAAGATGATTATGCGGTCTTAAGTCAGCAGTTAATATTAAATATATAAAAAGAAAAAATTGCTATCTAAAAAAAAAAATCAATAACTTAGCAAATGTAATGGGAATAATTTAATGGATGCAATAATTTCAATGAAATCAACAAGCCTGATATATGCAAAGTCTTTACGTGACCGGATCCCTAATAAGGAACTGCCAGATCTCTTTTTAAAACCGTTCTATTATGTTTGATTCTGTATTGGTCTGAGGCTCTGAGGCTCATCAGCTTCTGAGCAATCTCGTCTTAATAGTTGAGACAAATAATATAAACTACTTCCTAATAATGCACAGATTATTTTTTGTTGTTAAAACTCAGCCACGGTGTAGGTGACAACATTTAGGGCAGTGACCACTACGTATTAGCTAGTGAATCGACTCTAAGCAGAACCCCTCTGGCTGCACAAAGTTTCTCTGAAGTTCCTTAATCTTGCTGCTGTAAGATTTTTCTCTCCGTGTAAAGAATCACATGACAAAATACAACTGCAGTAACTCCTCACGTTATGCCTCTAGCTATGAGGTGCTGGGAGAAGGTAAGCTGGCAAGGAAAAGTGGGCCATGAACCTCTCTGACTGCAACAATGGTACATAAGCTTGAGACTCACTGACATACATCTACAATTTTCCCTCGACAGAGCCACAGGGTTTGGACAGGGGTATGGGCTGCTTCTAATAATAATTAACATCAGCTTGTCTGACCTTGTGCTAGGCATGCATACCTCTAATCACCTTATCTTCATCACCAGCTGGAAATGTTTGATGCTGATCTTTGTTTTAATAATAGCAAAATACTACACTGTGCTTAGACAGCTTTACCCAAATCCGTAAAGATTAGGAATAGGATGGTTTGTATAGGTTACCATATAGATGCACTGTAAAGTTCTGTGAATAGATTTACATAAAATAATTCTTCCACTATGCCCACTTTTTAATTTCTCACTGCTATGAACATCAAATTAACAAAAATGAATATTTTTGCTTAGTGACAAAACCACTTCTGATGTGAACAAAACAGAACTAACAGGTTGTATAGCAATATGCTGCCACCTACTGAAATAATATGAAATACTAAGTTTCAAAAAAATTAACTATTTCAAATTTCTTTAGAAACTACAACAGAATAGACTCACACCATCAAAATATTCTTTTCATGAAGAGATACATAGAAAATATATAGTTCCCTGTATAATTACAATATTGTAATGTTAAGGTAAACATTAAAAGGTAATATCTCAAAAGAGTATTCTTTTGAACAAAAGAGTTCAATTAGCCTATTGAACAATGCAATTACAGCTGACAACACTCAGGTATTTAAAGTTGCTATAAACAAGCAAGAGATATATTGGTTTGGGTTTCATTTTCAAGGGCATCAGAAATCCTGGTGTATTACAGATCCAAAACACAGTGTTCCCTCTGTGTTTCTGCTACTATTTAATCATTCAGCTGTGCTCCCTACTCTGATGACTGGGCACAGAGTGCTACTGAGAATTGTATCAATTTTGACTTAATTAAAATCTGAAGAAATATGTTTTAATGGCGAGGGCTCAGGAGAATATTATAAATAACAGAAGTTTTAATAATGCCTAGAAGAAAAGATAACTTTCCATGTCATTTTAACCATTTAACACTTAATAAATCTAAAGCCTACCTGTGAAAGTATAATCTAAATGGGTCATTTGCTTGACAGTAAGCACCCTGGACTCATTGAACTCTCTGTTTCGGAGAAGGACAGAAGCAACAGACTGGACATTACTGCCAGATCCCATCACTATCAGCAGATGCAAAAGCAGTCGTTTGCAATGCTCATAGACTTCAGGGTGGCAGTGGTCAAAACCTAACACAAAAGGAAAATGGAAAAGCTTTATTACATTCAAAGAGAGCACTGAATTCTGTTATGCTTTACCAAATAACAGACACAAAATTCACTAAACAATGTTTTTACGGTGTTTCAATCTAAAACCAAAAACATACAGGTTAACAAACATTAATATATCCCCGTTTCTCACATAGCATTAAGAATAGAAAGAAAAAAATTGAATTTTACTATGTTTTCTACAAGGAGAAAAAGATAAAAGTGGATCCAACAAAGTGCCTTTAAACACCTCCAAAACCTTTTCAATTATATTCATATCAATCAAGCTGAAAGATATTTAGTTAAATCTTTTAAAATACTGTAAATATGAACAAGTAAATGAGGTTTCAATACAACGGCAAGCATTAATTTAAATGTGGAAAAAAACAGCTACATAAATAGTTACAATTCCTAAGTTACTAGGTGTACTTCTTTAAGAATTTAGTTACCTATAAAAATTGCATGAAGCAAAAGATGCAAGTATCCTCCCCATTCCACCTTTACACCGTGGTCAACTATCAAGTCAGTCAAAAGGATCACTGCGATATTGCATCTAAAACCAGAAAAATTTGTTAGAAGAACATTAACTTTATGAAGAGCCGCAAAGAGCTTAATATGCTACTAACCAGTATACTTTCTTAAGTCCATAAACACCCATAAAGTTGTATTATAATGGAAAAGATGAGTGCTCATAATGAAGATAGAAAAACTTTAGTCCTCCAAATTAAAAGGCTGAGAAACCTTAAACTGCTAGACCTGTGAGTAAAACTCCAGAAACAAAGGTACTCTCTACTGTGTTTAAATCTACTTCCTTTTAATCTGGTCTCTTTAGAATCATAGAACAGTGGAAGGAAGCTTAAAGATCATTGAGTTCCAACACTCCTGCCATGGGCAGGGACACCTCCTACTAGAGCAGGTTGCTCAAAGTCCCATCCAGTCTGGCCTTGAACACCTCCAGGATGGGGCACCCACAGCTTCTCTGGGCAACATGTGCCAGTGTTTCACCACCCTCACAGGAAAGAATCTCTTCTAATACCTAGTCCGAGTCTATCCTCTTTCAGTTTAAAACTGTTACCCCTCTTCCTATCACTACACTCCCTGATAAAAGAGTCTCTCCCCATCTCTCCTGTAGACCCCTGAAGGTACTGGAAGGCTGTTATAAGGTCTCCCTGGAGCCTTCTCTTCTCCAGGCTGAAAAACCCTAACTCTCGCAGCCTGTCTTCATAGGAGAGGTGCTTCAGCCCTCTGATCATTTTCATGGCCCTCCGTTGGACCCATTCCAACAGGTCCATGTCCTTCCTGTATTGAGGACTCCAGAGCTAGACACAGTACTCCAGGTGGGGTCTCACAAGAGCAGAGTAGAGAGGTAGAATCACCTCCCTAATTACATTACTATATTTGTGCAACGCAAATTAAAACGTAATGAATTAACATCAGCATCATTAAAACTGTTACCTGTGAAGAGACATGCCCGGAGGAGAAGTCTCAGGCAAGTAATCCACCAATGGTGACCAGCAACCCCCAGTAGGTGGAAAAGGCAGAGGCTCTCCTTGGTTGTGCTCCATAACCTTCAACCGCCAGTTTGAATACAGAGGCATTGAATCACCTAACACAATAGATAGTTAAATCAGAAATACATCTGTAATACATTTTCTGAATTATGTAATATTGTATTTTTTAAATTCTTGAAAAGCTGAGATCTGTGAGAGGGGGAACCAGCTGTAAACAGTGGTCTCTCTAGCAGAAAACCACCAGCGCTCTGTGTCAGATTATGCCAGGCTGATATATGGGGTAATTCAGAATGTGACACTTTTACAACAGCTTAGCCCAATTCCACTGCTTGACAAAAGTCACTGCTCAGAAAAATCCATAAGTTTGTCAAGAAAACACAGAAAGGCATTTCATTTTTGATTAGGCAAGCTCCCAAAGTGGAAGAAACACATCAGCTATTTGATATGAGTGTACACTGTGTTACACATCCAAAATATTTTTCTGTTTTCAAATGAGATGTCTTGGACTTCAGAACGATCAGTTAAGGCTGGAAACAAGTAAGGAGATTGCCTCAACAGCCAGTGTTTCAGTCATTCTACCAGTTGTCCTTTCAGAAGTATAGCTGGAGAACTTTCAGAAGTTCACACGTGTATCAGCTCGTTATCACCTTCTTGACTGGAGGTGACAAAATTCTTACTGATAGAATATGTGAATTACCACCTGCTTCAGGATACTCAGTGTTGCTATCATGAATAGCAAACAAAGATGAAAATGGCCACAACTATGATACTGGACATCACCCATCCAAGCAGTAATAAACACCCTGGCTGCCAGAGGGTCCACCAGCCTGTTACTGACCCAACATTTAGCAGACCTGCATCAGTATGCCCAGCCTTTACAACAAGCTCTGTAGAGGACATTATGTTCCATTTTCTTGAAAGAGGTGATACAAATCACAAATTCACTCTAACCTTCCTGGTCTGCACAGAATTGGTCATTAAGGAGCGCACATAAGGAGATCTGAATGGACTCTGTTGCATCAATACAGCATGGGATTCACAAAGTTCCACACTGACACACAACGCTCAAAATCCAGAAACTCACATCCTGTTGCTCAATAGCACAAGAAAGGTAAGGAAAAGGCAGCACTGTGCCACATGCCACTGTTTGCCATCGCCAAACAGCTAAACTGGTAGCAAAATCAACTGTCCATAAAAAAATTGAGTGAAACCTAAGAGGAAAATCTGTGGGAGCACTATAATGATCTGGATCAAACTGAAATGTATCTGATAATCCCATGCAGGGTTAAAGTACAAAGTCATTTGAATTGCTAACAGCTTGTTAGCTGACACAAGGGTTTCAGTCTAACAAGAACTCTGACAAAGTATGCAGAACCCACTAATGTAATGCGTCATTTGCTGTCTGACCACTGTCCTTGCTTTTGCCTGATTACATGACCTGTTTAGCTCTCTGCAGCATTGACACAATGATTTTATATCTTAGGCATTGGTAAAAAAAGTAGCCACAGTTAATAAGCATTTGTTACATAAAAATCTCCGAAATATATGGAGTTTCAGGAAAAACTTCTACCTCTTTCCTTACCTCTGCACCTCAGAAAAAACAGACATAAACCACAAAAAATAACCCAAAACACATTTTCAAAACAAGCTTGAAAATTAGAGGTACACAAGTTCCTTTTTTCCTTCTATATTTTCTTTTGCTATGGCTTCTCAGAAAGTTTTGTACCCTTTTTTTTTTTTTTAAACAAGCCAAAGACTGCTATAATTTAAAAGCACAATTACTTCCAATTTTCTATTTTTTTTAACTTCTTTTACATCACCTTGTACCATTCATCTCATCTTCCTCCTGCTCATCTCTCTCCTGTTCTTCTGCCTAACCATCTAGCTATTTTTGGTGTTGGTACTGGCAAAGCAAATAGAATAAAACTGCTTCACTTTGGACGATATTCACAACTCATTCCAGAGGACAAGAGAAGGAAAGAAAGTGAATTATCTTCCTTGCACATTCTATTGTGACCTCTATTCACAGAAATATTTTAAAATAAAAATATTACTTTTTTCCTCTTCGTAGGATCCTCCAGAGCTGCTGCTGTAGCGTGATTCTAGTCTGTGGTGCTGGCGGTTTAAGTTACTGTTCAACCCACTGTAGATGTCTAGATGTACGTAACTGTAGGAAGAAATAAAGCAGCATCAGTAACCTGTATAACACACATCTCCTGCAGCAATGCTAGATAGGGGGATTCAAGGAGATAATCCACTATAAATCATATTTCTATTAGGTAATTTTCAATAACATTGAAAAGTACATTTAAAAAATTTGTGACATTATACACAAACAAGTCCTTCTTTAGCAAAATAATGAAACCCCTATTTGATCTGATACTGACATATATATCTCCACACAGAGCCTTGAAGATCCTACCTCACTAATCTGATAAACTACAAACAAATCAGAGAAATTAGAGTGCTAAAGTACAATTTTCAAGATCTTTTGACATAAGTTTCTAAAATTCTCTCCTCCTGGCAGGTCCAAGATGTAAATGGTGTATCTTATCAAGAAACATATCCCCCGGGGAGGTGTTAGGCAACCATACAGCATATGCCAAAACTTGCAGACTGGGACTTTCAAAACTGCCTTAATTACTTTACAAATTTCTTCAGTTCCAGCCCCCATAGCAGCCAAATGCTTGTCTGTGCCTCGCTAGGCTAAATTTTGAATTTTTGAATGACACCTCACATTCCACAATCTTCTGTGATTTATTTTCACATACACAGCCCCAATTTAACTGAAATATTGGTGTTTCTATCAATACTATATTGACGTAATTATCCTAGGAAGGAAAAAAGTGTCCAACTGGGAAATTATATTGGAAATATAATTACTAAGGCTCTCAAACAAGTCATCACAAAATAAAGTGTTTGTGTGTGCTACTCTACAGTTGGTATATGTGCACTTTTTTCTGTGCACTCTTTTTCTTATGCTATTTATAGAATCCCTGCTCTCTTTTCACTTTAAGGTTAGCTATTTCATATTTAACACAAAATGAGAGCATGCTCACAGGCAGTTACTGCTGAGCTCCAAGCCTACACCCTGACTAAGTCTGTGTCAGCTCTTTGCTTTCCACCACCCTCACAAGATACCACTGTCTGGCAAATTTCTACAAAAGGCTGTTCTTAAGAACCTCAAAATTAGGGAGGGATGCATCTGTTTTAAAAGTAACTGGAAGGGATCTTGCCACAGATACCAGGCATCCAAATACTCCAATTGGGAGAATAAACTTGCATTCAGCACATGTCCACTGTTGATTTCTAGCAAGCTACGAATCAATTTGTGAATTGGCTACATCACTACATGAATAATATTTGCCCTTGATGTATCCATATTCATCTGCTGTATAATTTCTCTTGCGTAAACATATATAATCCAGCACCATATTCGTTAATTTAGGCATAAATTAACATCTAGCTACAGCAATACAAAGCCTGATCTGGATGGGCCATTTAATTTATTCAGTTTCTCTATAGCTTTTTGAATTTAAATTACAATTGAGGCTGCTACTTTTAAATCCAAATAGTATTCCAGTTCTGTGCTTAAAACTTATTTATAAAACTTACAGTCATGTATTTCCTGCAATGTAGACATACCTGGAGCCATTGAGATGCAAGTACTTATAGTAATTTAAGTAACAACCATGAATTCCTGTAATTCAACTAAAAACTGCCCTTTGAGGAGATACTTACTTCTCTTCAATATTGTCTTTTATATGTTTACTGTCAGGATTGCCATCTGTGGGAGCCACCATTGTATTGCTACTAGAAGTGGTACCTGTGAATTATGGACAAAGATTGGTCAATAATGAAGAAAAGCAGTATTAAGCACTACGCAACGACCCTTATTTACTTGCCCACTCCGAGAGCCCTATCCAGGATTACGCTACAGCAGCTGCCACAAATACAAACTGAGCCACAGAAGTTACTTTCACATGCAAGAAAAAAACGTTGTTTAGACTAAAAGATTCTGAGTTGCTACCATAATTTCACTAAGTGGAGAAAAATAAAAAGAATTCCTTTCCAGGAATCTCTGAGTCTTCAATGTAAATTAAATATAAAGGCTAGTTTTTGAAGCAGGATCTAAAGACCCGTTTCTTTCTTTCCTGTATGCTACACCTCATAGTAATCTGTAAAATGTACTTGCAGATTAGTATGCAGCTAATTCAAACCACAAACAGATTAGGGATTAAAACCTAACAGCCTGCAGTGAAGCTTGTATCAATTTATTTTTAACAGAAGCTTGCAAGCGTCACATCGAATAAATGACCACAACTGGAAATAATTTTGCACTCTCCCCAAAGATTTTGGTACTCTCAATTACACTTAAGTGCAAGAGCCACAGAATTATTTTTTTTCATACTCTTTAAACACTTTCATAAACAAGTGCCAATGGATCCACTTGTGATCCAGATAATCCCTGTGTGATAGGGCCAGGCTGATGTACAACATCATAGTGCTTTACAGCACGAAAGCCAAGTCCTTGCTTAGATACCCTCCCATTCATGTCTTCTGTGGCTCACTTTGAAAGATGTTTCAGCAAAACCACACAGCTTTTCCCCACATTTCTCAGCAAGTTCTTGGATTTAAGAATGAGGTTTTTATATTTTAGGTGGGGGGGTTCTTTGATGATCAATTTATTGCTAATTGTTAATTTTTTTCTAAATACATTCTCCTAAGTAAGTTCACTCAAATCCTCTTGAATAATCCTCTTGATGCAGCTCGTATCTACAACAGAACTTCAAATATAACAACTTAGATGGATTTAAAGTATATAGATTTCCCCACGTGTTTGACGGAATTGACAAAGTGACACACTGCGGGCAAACACTCCATGATCTGAACGCAGACAAAGCCTAGCCCATATATTAATACAAAGCTGTTCCTTGTGAACCTATCAGGGGTTCTTTAATAAGAACTCTGGGTACATCAAAAACTGCAAATCTTGTAAAGCATACTTTGTACCTTTATTTATTTTTAGAAAAAGAACACTGCTCTAGTGGGAGGTGTCTCTGCCCATGGCAGGGGGGGTGGAACTAGATGATCTTTAAGGTCCCTTAGAACCCAAACCATTCTATGATTCTGTGATATTTACAGATGAACTCCAATATTAGAACTGATTGATAACAGCATGTTTATCATTGACAATAATAAAAGTTTAAGTTAATAAATTCTCACCTGAAGTTACAGAGGGGATTTTGTAACTGGAAGTAATGCGGTAATAGGGTGGATTATCCATATGGGTGACTCCTGAACTGACGGGATCTGTAAGCTGAAGCTCACTCACAAGCTCTTCTAGTAGTTGCATTGTTTTATCTCTACCCAAATAAACAATAACTTTCTTTACCTGTCATCAAAAAAAAGTATATGTATATAAAATAGCATGTACATAAATTAAATTCTTATTGCAGTGACTTGACTTTTTTTAAAAAAGGAAAACGAAAGATTGGAATACCAAAACGTGTTAGAATCAATAGCTACCTGCAGACCAATTGAGGACACCTGAAGCTTACCCGAGTTCTAAAAGCAAACAAAATCCCTTTCACAGCTGTCAATAGCAGCAAACATTGGAAACAGATCACAAGAGTAAGAAAGGAAGTCTGAGTCCAATGACAGTTATTAAAGAAGCAAAATATTTTCTTACAAAGGTCTTGGCAACGTATTCTGATATAATTTATTTTTAATACTTCAGGTTGTATTCTACATTGTTTCTTTTCCACTGGGTTTAATTTTTCCTTGTGGTATTCTGCAACGCTCTCCCATACACTTTGATAAAAAATAAAACTGGTTCTGTTCTTAAGGGGCTTGGGGTTGGTTGTCACTTTTTGTTTTAATACTTGGTTATGTGAGAATAATCACACTACCCTAAATGCTGTGACAGGTGCTTTATTTTACTATATTTATCTGTCTGCTTTTTAGGACTATCCTAAATTACAGCATGGGAAAAAAAATCTAATTTCCAAAATGCTTCTGGCTTTTACATACGCTGGTAAGAATAAACACCTAGCTATAGCAATATTTTATTAAGGATGTGGTAATTAAGAATTCTCCAATACATCTTACTTCAGCAAAATAATCCTGGTCACCGCAAGCAACAGCAGATGGCTGCTTTTCAGTGGTCACTACAGAGTCCAGTAAGTTCATCATTTTTCTTCTGTCATTTTCTTGAGTCATCACTGCTCGATGATTTATTTCCATCCATTTGAGAGAACTCAAAGATGAATGGTGAGCAAGTGATCCAGAGCATTTGCCTTGTTGAATTACTATGTCACCTTGTTCAAACTATACATGCAAAGATTTTGGGCTGCAACAGTAAGCTAGATTTCCTCATTTTCAATGGAAACAATTGCCAATCAATGAAGAACTTAATCTGTCCTTAGGAAGAACTTTACATTATATGTCCTGATTAGTTTTTTTGGTCTATTAGCAAAACTTATAATAATCTTCTAATTAAAATATTACTTATGGAACTATCTTAATTTTTCCTAATGAATGGAGACAAACTGCTGCAGTAGATTTTATGATGGTAAGAAGCTGTTCAGTGTATGCTCCTAACAAAATGAAAATAAGTTTAGCAATCAAACTCTTATGCTTCCATTTTATGACAAAGGAACAGAAAATTGCTAAGATAGATGCAGCCATTTTAGTAAGTCTTTTCCATTTTTTGTGATTTACTCACTAAGTAGCATCTATGGTCCATCTAGTATACTCTGAATTTAGACAATTTGTAACTGATAAGATGGCTCGTGGACTGTTTTAGACTTACCACCTTGACGAAATTTCAACAGTCAATAACTTGTCTTAAGGAAGCCTCTGCTTTCTTTAAGGTGTGATATCCTTTCTGGTTTGCTTCCTTTCTCAAGCCCATACCATGAATGCCATGTCTAACTGAAACTGGTACTGAAATTTTGACATGGATGTCCAAAGTAACTCAAACAAAAGAACTGAAATTGACTTGTTCCTAGTACTTAGTGTGACAGTATTATGCAGTTGGAGATTCTGATACTAGAAATCCTACCTCATGTTTTTGTTTGGTCATCTCTGCTGCTAGACACACAACTCATTTTCAAAATGCCACCAGCACTAAGGAGAGACGCATCACATACTCACATAAGGCAAAAGGCTGGGTTCACTGTTCACTCCGCAGATACTGATCAAGAAGTGCAAAATTATTTTCAGATTCTTTGGCCAGCTGTCTGCCAAAGTAGTCCAGACATTTTCGATCTCTGACCAAGCCACTTCATCACCATACTAGAAAACAAAATAAACATATCTCCTGAAAACTCCAGTAGAAAACATTGAATTTGAAAGTGATCTGTATTGACCAAGTGGGATAGGCTCTAGAAAAGGGAGACATAAATCCTGTAAGAAGCTGATGTCTTTTTAACATTCCAGAATGAAGCTTTCACATTTATTTATTTTAAAAAACACATTCTGGAAATAACTTTTTTCTTTTATAGCTATAAATGTATAAAAATATATCTAAACATATTTGTACATATTATATATTTTATTTATATATAATGTATACTTTTATACATTATGTAATTGTATAAATATTTATTTATATGTGAATTTATTTCTATTTTTACATATGTAATTAGATAGAAATTTAAAAAGCTATGTGAATTTAGCAAAGACTCATTCTCACAATTGCTGACAATCCTGAATAAAATTCCATGGACCACAGGCTGCCAAGAGTTTTTACTTTGTAGATTAAAACATGGTCTCTCATCAGGAGGATTCCAAGATACCAAGAATTGGCAGGAGCACTGCATGTGACCAATGCTTTGCCTCTGTTGGAAGTAGCTATCACAGGAAGGAGGAGGGTCTATCAGCCTCGACAACAACGAAGGTTCCAAAACTCCTTTTTAATATCATAGGTATATAGGTGACTTGGTATTATCTATCCAGCTAGACATCTATATCTCAAAACAACAGTTATCTACTGTTACTATAGAAAACAATTACTATAACATTTATATTACATATTTCTTGTAATACCTCAAAACTATATGGTATAACTTGGGTATACATAACAAGCATGTACATAACTCTTGAAAATTTGGTAACACAGTATCTTTGAACAGCATTTTCTCGTACCCTGAATACAACAAGAGTGAGCACTTAAGTAATCAGTTTTACCTTTGCTGTCATATACATCAGATTGTTCAGAACCATAGCTGTAGCCTGTGGTGACCCCCAGCCTTCTCCTCGCAGCCATCGTCTACTGTTCACCATTATTTCTCTGTCTTTCAAAGAATCTTCTTCATCTTCATCTTGCCGACGAATGGTTGGCAAAGGTTTCAAGTCTACCAACTCAATATTGTTCATCCACGGCAGCAGATAATGCAGCATCACCTGTCTCCCAGCTGGGTGAGCTGTCTGGATCCTCTGACTGACTTCTGTCATTCAAAAATCAGGTACATACAGGAATTGCAAATCAATAATGGTAATAGCAACCACCGTGAGCCTAGCAGACTGCACTGAGATAAAGTAATGCTGATATGAACATAATTTTTTTTTGTTCAGCTAACTAGCACCATTTCATAATGATAAAGTCCACAGTCTTCAGTAGAGCTAATTGAAGACACAACTGACAAACAGTATGTTGAAGAAACCATATTAGTATATGGATGCTTAAACATTACTCTAATTGGAGTAGGGAACTAAAACCCTAGAGCATGTAAAGATGTACCAACTTTGGTGGCAAAAAAGCACTTAAAAGTTTTTTCATCCTTGTATTAGTCCTATTTTTTTTTAATTGATGTGAGAGGTTATTATTCTGCAATCGTTTAAAAATGCTATGGAATAATATTTTTAAAGAATCTACAGTAAATAAGAATACACCACAAAGAATAATAGAAGAATAATTTTTTAAAAACAGAAGTGAATTACTTCTCTAACATGATTTTTCATGGCTATTTGAAAGTAAAAAAAAGTGTCTTTGATTCATGTTGTTTCCTCTTGAATAGATTTAAAATACAAGTAAACAAAATCTGCCACTCAGTAAATTCCATTTTCTCCATTCGTTATGATGACATCCTGTTGTCCTGATTTTAGTGAATTACATATAAACCAATTGAAAAATACGAATAACACATTTTGTATAACGCTTTTCAACAGATGAATTTTTCTGTTTTGTTTTCAAACCATACCTGAGAAGATAGCAAGTGTTAGCTCAGGATAAGTCCTTGCTAATTCTTCTGACAGTTGATAATACGACACAGAATAGAGGTGTGGTAAAGGAGAAGGCTGACCCAAAACCCCATCCGTCCGCTGAACTTCCAGTTTATGAGCATAACGGAACATCTTTGGTTCCAAGATCTACAACAGTAATAGTCAGAAGTTAAAGCTAAGTACAGAATTACAATGACAATCTTTATATAAAATGACCTTTTAAATTCATGTATCTGCTCTCATTTAATATTTCCTACCTATACAGATCTCCGCAAATCTACAATATTCACCAACACCATGGTAATTTCACAGAAGACTAGCTAAGGCTCATTCCACTTGATGAGCTTCCAGAAATAACTTTCAGAAACCTGCTTTCACAAAATACCCTATTAAATACAAAATTCTCTATAACAAAATGTGAAATACTATTGAACACTTGTATTTCCCAATGATATCAATTTCTGCTCAACTATGAGATGTGGATAGTAATCTTTGATGCAGCAGAGATCCAGCAGTGTCATACTTTAAGAGTCAGTTTTGTCTGACTCTTAAGCAGTGGGGTTCACCTGAGAAGGAAGACAGGACTGAAAGGGAAGGTGGTGTGAGTGCTGACATC
Source organism: Scolopax mira (assembly GCA_004320125.1). Classification (NCBI taxonomy): domain Eukaryota; kingdom Metazoa; phylum Chordata; class Aves; order Charadriiformes; family Scolopacidae; genus Scolopax; species Scolopax mira. The sequence continues at coordinate 119,162 of BJBW01002134.1, read as the reverse complement.
AACAGGAATGTGAGACTTTACTGTTGAATTTAGCTGCCAACAAAAACCTTTGAAAAAGAATTCCAAGACTTGTGGTCTGTGACAGAAACAGCACAGAATGATTTATTTATTTTTAAACACTAATGCTGCCTGTAAGATTAAGCTTACCCCTAAATGACCTCAGAAAGGAATATACAAAAATAAATTAAATGGCTAACAAGATTTTCACTATCATCTCTCCACACAAAGAGATGAAAAAATATTTGGTACTAATGCAAAAATCATAAATCTGACTGCTACCCCAGCAGACAGAGTAGAGGCACAGGAAGCAATATACTTCTCTCTGAGGTGCTTTTGGACAAATTGAGCTATATATCACTACTTCAGGGCCAAACCAGAAGAATCTTAATTTAGGTTTTGTCTCTTGAAAAAGCAGATATTATGAAAATAGAAGTCCTGAGTACTTAGTTCATGAAAACAGACACACTTCCACTGACGTCTATTTGTGTCAGATAAGGATCTGGCCTAAATATGTACTAAAATATAGAAGAAAAGAAAAACCCAAACATTACTGAAGGGACAACCAAGCAATAACAGAATTATTTTTTTAAAAATATGCAGGACAATCTGTATTGTAAAAGAAAATAAAATAATTACAATTAGCTTACAAACCTGTAATAGTTGCATAGCAACTTCATAGATAGCCCTAGTAGAATCAGCTGCTTTAAATAGTATCAGATTCAGGAGGGTCACTGTATCACACTGGTAATCCCTAGGGAAAAATTGCAAGTGTGAAATAAATTACATTTGGCTTTATAAATTTGAGTTTATTAAAGTTTAATTTACAGAGATATGGTATGGGAAAACATTTTGAAAAGTTTCTCTAGTGACACACACAAAGAGGGAGAAAAAAAAACAGGTCTACATGAAAGCACACTTTGAAAATTAAAGTTTAGAGTTTTGAAAAATGCTGTAGTACCTGTTTTGGAACACGCTGGCTATGGCTTTAAAACAGCCAGCTGCTACCCGCTTGGAACCTGTGTAACACCGGTCTACGGCCCAGTACATGAGGTTACTCTGGTCAGGGTTGAGTTCCAAGAGCAGCATGACTGCCTCACAGCCCAGCTGGTGAACCTGTATTCCAGAAAAGAACCAATATATATTTAGAAATATAGGAAAAAAAAAAAACCAAACCAACTTACAAACATGGCAGAAAATAGGGAAATAGATATTTAATTAAAAAAACCCCAAACAACTGCAACACACAAAATTTGTTCCATCTAAAACTATGAGACCACAGCCTAAAATAACAACAGATAATTCTATTAAACTCTTTAATGTTCAACTTGCACACAGAGTCATAAATTATTGAAGCAAATAACTAGATAGCTCTACTGACTCTTTTCCCCCTCAGTTCCAAGGCTACCTTGAGCTATTTACTATTTTCACTTGTCTTACTCCAAGCTGAACACTGACCTGAAAGCATCAGATAGAGAAAAGCACTTAAACACATGCAGAAATTCCAATGGGATAGAAGGAATAGATCTATGTGAAGACTTGCATGTTCTCTTGAATCAAAGCACCCCACTGGAGCTGTATTTTTATGCAGTCATAGTATTACTGCAACGGAGGCCCTATTTTTTAAATCTAAAGCTTGCCTTACTTTTAGATGCAAAGCTTGGCCTTCATAACTCTGTAGGACCCTCAATGGGTTCTATAGTCTCACAAAAGTTCATGTCAAAATCTTGTCTCCTTTAAATTTCTAAAAGATCTGCTCATTACAACAACTTAATCTAACTGATTAGTTCAAAAATGATAGGCAACGTTTCACTCCTTGCCATTTCCTCACCCATCTGTTCTGTCTGCTCTTAGTCTGTGAGATTAGGGACTCCCTTCCTCAGCAGGGTGAATACACATATTAAGGACAGTGCAACAATATGCATTACTAAAACAGCTTTGAGCTTAAGCCACTCTAAAGCATTTAAGCCAATCTGACCACAAAACTCATTAAAGCTTATGTTGATGGCACTGACAGTTGCAGACCGACGTTGACATTCGCTTGTATTACCTTTTTATCTTGTGAATCCAAAATATTATCCAGCCATTTGTATAAATAGCCATCAGATGAGAGCCCAACGTTATCTGCAACAGGGCCACAACACAGCACAGCAGACATTGCCTTCAGAAAGTAATGGAAAAACAACACAATTTAAAAACTGGGATACAGGAAGTGGTTTTACCAAGTTCATTAAATTATCAAAAAACTAACTTCTATTCAGGCACAGAAGAAAGACCCAGGCTAATAAAATCTGTTTAACACCTTATTCAAGAAATTATCAAATTATATTTTTCTCAACTCCCAAATACAAGGAATTATCAATACTGAAATGCTGAAATTTGTAACAGTTACTATGTCAGTTTGATTGTTAATGTACTTTTACATGAAAGCCTTTCTTCTTAGGCAAGTGAGGAATAAAGTCATGGGAAGCAAACATTTAGTAGTAATTTTAAGAAATTCCTATAGCAAGTGCAAGAGTATGGAAAAAAATGTACAGTATGGAAAAAAGGCAAACTATTATAAATATACACATAGAAGAGAAAAAGAACTAAGTCATGAATGGCAACAAAGATGTGAAAACCACATCCCAAAAGCCCAAATGTTAAATTTGCATTAGAAAACTCAACCTAACAATCTATTACCAAAATTCAAAAAGTGCTAAAGTACCTTTAATGCACAGTATTGGTGTCTGTTTATTCGCATGTTCCTATCACTGTATCTGTCCAGGGGAGTAAACATGATGCTAAAAGGACCTGCCCAATGACTGAACAACATAAATAGACTGTGGCGTAGACTCTGCTGTGGAAAGACACTTCTTCTCTGGTGTACTGTAAGAAAAGCACAAAATTAGACACACTCCTCTTGCAACTCTTTAAAATAAAGTATGTAAAACAGAAACAGATGCAAACAATGAATATGAAAGGAAAAAATAATAAATCAATGTAAAGACACATTATTTTAACATCCTGATAGCGGGATGTAGCTTTACTATTGTCCTGCTTAATGCCACTAGTGTACAAGAATAAGCTATTTCTTAGTCTAGATATTTAAATGTGGTGGAAACAAACAAGACTTTTGCTAAATAAGAAAATTGCTTTTATGCTTACAAACAGTACCAAAAATTCCTCCTAAAACTCATGCTGCTAAAGTTATATTCAACACTGTTGGCATAAATTCTTTTTATGACAGTATTTTGAAACTTGAGAGAAGACATGAGTTTTTGTTTAGTTTTTGTTTATTTGGTTTTGTATATAGCCATCAGAAGTTATTAAAGCATTTTTACATACCTGGAACATTTTGAATGATATTTGCCACTAAGGCACTAAAATGGCATCGGATATCTTTCAATGTATCAGAATCCTTTTCATTTTCTGCTTCTAAGAGTTGTCTCGTTAGATCGACATACTCAAGTAAAGTGTTGTTGAGGGAATGTGTTTCATTATCAAGGCCACCACTTGCACTTAAAAATAACATTAAAAAAATAACATATTATGATAAATACAATCAACAAAATTTTTAAAACAATCCTTATTTTGTCTCATTAAAAAAAAAGTACAACCTCATCACTGCAAATATTTAATTCAAATTCAATCCTTCATCCAGTTTCTATTTAACTGTTAAATAAAATACTGATTTTTGGGAGTTAGTGAAGATGTTCAATACTTCATGACATGCTATTGACTATTAGCAGATAAAAACAATTTATTAATTTTATGTATCCATTTCCCAACTCCATGGCTTTAGCATCTGACTAGATGTCTGTAGTAAACTAAATAAGAAGATTAAAGACTGCATGTGATTCAAACATGCCCTCCTTTGAAAAAACATTGTTAGAAGGGTGGTTCCTTTCTTCTCTGCTCCCTCCACCATCTTTCCACATTTGTACTGAAGGCAACTAAAAAGCATTCCTTGCACACCAAAGGCAAGATGAGGAGGTTTATGATAGCCCTTAATTGCTTCCTAGCTTTCACCAGAGATAGACTGGCCTCAGAGAGAAAAGCTGACAAAGTTCTAGGGTACAGACTGTGGTTAGAACATATTTTACATAATTAAACACCAGTGAGTCCCTTAAAAGATAAGGGAGAGTATGATTTTAATACTTGCACTCTGAAAAATCAGCATACCAAAAGGAAGAAAGGCATTTTAGCAATGCTTCTGAGATAACATTATGAAATATGCTGTGGTAGTTGCTTAAATATTGAGAATTTCACACCAATTATATTGCTAAGGCTGTCAAATAAATGTTTAAATATCGTTGTCTAACAGAATGGGAGGAGCTATCCTAGCCATCTCCTCACCTCTTGCTCTTATACAAATCCACCTGCATAGAAAAAAATTTTCTAAGAGACTTGTAAAACATATGCCAGAAAGTCTTCTCTCAAAGTGTTCCTATACAAGTAGGGTAAACTGAGAAAAAAACTCTAATCCAGTTAGTATTCTGCCGCCTCCAGAAAGAAAAATGTCCAATATTAATGAGCAGAGCCTTCTCTGCATAGGACATGCTGACTCCAGGAGAGAAAGCATTCCAGACCGATTAGAGAATAGTTGTAACTTGTGTTTTCTGATTTGTGCAACCTGTGCGATGTTTGAGCACACAAAACCAACAAAGAACATGACACAGTGTCTGCCCAAAGCAACGTCACAGAGAACAGCAGCATTTTAAATAAAACACAGACCACAGCAACAAAGAGTTTGGGGAAGGGAGGGATTAGAGAGCCAGTATAATCCCAAGTTTTAGAAAGCCATGACTATTTATTTTGTGGTATATTAAAACGCACTGAAGAATTCTGCATGCTTGGGTCATAGGAATATTTGTCTCTTAACTCAGAGCAACATTTGAACAAATGAACATTTCCTCATGAGTCTGCCCCTACCTGTGACTAATGACACCAGCATCTGCCAACAGTTCAAATATTCGTACTAGCTGTACTCGTAAAATATCTCGACGCCTGCGCCGTTTCATGTTCTATTCAAAAGAGGAAACACAAAGTTAAATGAAGCAATGGAAACACTAAGTATAAAACCAGCATGGCATATAAAAGCATTATTATTTCTGTAAAATAACTGGCATTGATTATCAGGGGTGCCAACCTTTTAAAATGAGTTTTAAAAAACTGCCAGCAATTTTAATAAACCAGGCAATGAACAAATTTTTCCCTATTACAACTCCAAAATATAGTAGGTTTGCTGTTATATGTATTATCAAAATAATGGCTTTTTCAATCTTCTGATATAAAATGCAACATTAAAAAAATGAAGCAAAAATGTGCATCTTTCTACATATTTGCATGGAAGAATGACAGAATGACAAAACACTATAGACCAGTAACATTTTGAAACAGAAGTGATCTTCCTTCCCATCATCTGTATTTAACTACAAATTTATTACTAATAAGAATTTGACAGTTACCACAAAAAAATACTGAGTAATCAGTATTACTGATACTGAGACTTATTTCTATGAGTACCTATTTAGGCTTCTAAATCTTCTTATAAAACATACTCTCCATCAGAAAATTTTTAGTCAGAGCAGTCAGTCTGGTGAGCTGACAGCCTTTTTTATTAAAAAAAAAATTAACAAAGTTTGTGGACAGTAGAACTCAATTCTGTGTCTTGGATACTACTAATTGTGGGCATGTTACTGACAATATAACAAAGTAACAACTGTGTAAAACTATGCTTTGGTAAAAGGAGTTAATAGAATGTGGAAGAGGTTACAGTAATTTTTTCATCATTTGAAACGAAACCTTTCATACAGGAAAACAGAGACCTCAAAACAAACACAAAGCTCTTACAATGTAAACACCTCACAGTCATTTACTCAACTATCTGGTATATTAACAGTTTTTAGGTACAGAAATTAAAGAACATAACCAATGTTTATTTACTACCATTAGTGAGAGGGTAGCTAAAGCTGTGTACTGAATATAATGGAAAATATCTAGTTACCTCTGGCCTTCTTTCAAGTGCTTCCTTAATTATTGGATGCAATTCTTCTATTAGTTCCCTGAATTAAAATAAAAGAATTAAAAGGATAAAAACAACCATTAAATTAACATCTCAACTGAAAGATTTCATAACAACTAGTGTTACAATCTAAGTTAAAACACCTTCAAGTTTTCCCTCTTTACCTGCAGCTTTCTGAAATAAATCAGCATTTAAGAGAGATGTTTCCCAGAGAGATATTTTCCTAATTTAAAGACAGACTACCAGATGTACGTTTCAATAATTAGCACTAAATTTGCATTCAGCAAGCATTTTGGCATATTTCTATCACAGATGATTTTCATTCACTTTATTATTCAGAGTTTAAGAAAGCCTTATGGTGCAAATAGATAATATTAGGGAAAAAAATGTTGGCAGCTTTTCATTCAGTGCTCTTTGAGTTGTATCGATAAATTTAGCTGTTAATAAAGTTTGTTTCTTTAAGGCCAATAATGCTATGCTGACAGAAGTCAGACTAGAATCTATGAAAACTGAAATGCCAAATGCTTTGACACTGTGGTTACATTCCCTACTTGCTCTGAAGCTCCACAGTCTTTATTACTACTGGGTTCTTCTGCCGAACTAAGACTCTCTTATGACTCCAAAAAGGGTGTGAGGGACAGGGGAAGGAGATCACTAGAATGGATCTACTCAGACAAAGTATGAAGGCAAAACCATATTGGTTTTACTTTAATATTTGTTAAATACCGCCTCTGCTTTAGATTTGTTGGAGTGTGACACATTTTGCTGCTTCCTGTTCTACTCTAATTTAGTTCAATAGATCTTCAGGGTCATGGGACAAAGTCTTGCTTTACTCCTGGTTAGAATAAAGTCAGATATGATATAAAATTAGAAGATTATAAAAGGAGTAAAACTGGATACTATAACCGAGGACTTGGCATTACAGTTTTAAGTACATCTTTGGCTCCTCATGTCCAATACTATGTGACACGAGTGATTTCTCCCTCTTCATCCATCCTCCATAAAGAAAAAGCTTTTAGTGGAGGACAGTGGCATAGAGAAGCATTTTAAAACTCATGGCTTCCTGGCACAGAGCTGCTTTTTCACCTCAGTGGATTTGTAATACACAACAGGATCTGAAAATTTCAGTTGAGGTAGGTACACCACCATAGGTCGATAAACCATTTTGAATTTGACATTTATATAAAGACTTGTCACAACAGGGTAACCAAAAGTTTTGTAGCATGAGCTGCACCCAGCTATGTTGAATATGATGTATGAAATTAAATTGACAGAACAAGTGACTTGGCACAGATTTAATACTACTACAGTAAATCACAGTTACCAATGCCCAACCTAGTCCACATGGACTTGTCATTGGTACAACATACAAGAAAGGTGTATTAGTTATGAAGTCACTGGAATTTTACTCAGAAGAAAAAGAAAAGAGGGTAGGGAGGTGTGCCACAAATTTCAGAAGCTTCAGTACTAGTCAGAAAACAGTTGCAACTGTTTGGTTTTTTCCCAGCTTGATCCAAAAATTGTCTTTTTAGAATACAGTTATCATGAAACTCCTACACACAAAGAGCTCAGAAACATATGTTTGTTGGCAATACCAGTAAAGAGAGTTTAGTAACTCTTACAAACATGATTATAATTAACATTTCAAATGTTAACAGTCTACACAGTCTGTTCTTTCATTTAAGGGCAGCCTTTAATATCAAGAAAAGGCAGCCATTTATTATTTCAACTAACTTATTTTTCTTTATGCGGACGTGACCTCTACATAAAATTATTTCAGCCTCTAAGAAACTTTATCACACTACTAAGTGCTAGAAAATACAATGGCAATCACTTTTCACAGCTTTTTAAAAATTCTTAAAAGAAAAAAAAAACTTTTTGAGCTCTGATTCCTTAGCTTTGCAATCAATTAGCATAAAACCAGATGAAACACAACAGTTACCTAAAAGCTCCTGGGTTGGTCCTGCCAAGTCCCAGCACAAGGGATTCTGTAATTTCCATGCTCTCAGAGCGCATCATTGGAACTATGTGCTTAAACAGGGAGGAAGGGGATGGAATGCCAATGATCTAAGAAGAAAACCAGAATAAATCAGAATGAAGTAGTTACCAAACAATCAAGTGGTGTGACATTAAAACATCTGCTGTAATTTTCGAGTCTTCTCACGCTGGTTAGTGACTTAAAATGATAAAAATGAAATTTTTGATCTTTGACATGGAAAAAGACTTTCTGATATAGTAAAGTAGTATTAACTACTTCTCCATTCCTTGTATAATTGAATTTTCTTTGTCAGATGACAATAAATGCCTCAACACAATAAACAGATGCTTTGTATGTTTAGTGTATCTGCCCATCCTCAGGAGGAGTGAACTTCTGGTGTCCAGCTCCTTCGATTCAATTGTGGCTCTCAAAGAGAACAAAGCTTTCAGTCTACAGCTTCTCAGACTTAGGGAAAGGATCTGGATAACAAACAAGTGGAATAGGCTACTTCTGTCAAAAATCTGCTGCATAGTCCATGAGTTATCTTCATTTCTACTGCACCTTCTACAGGAAGCCAAAAAGAAGAACAAAAATAAGAAAAGCAGCAGCAAAACACAAAAATGAAGAAAAATCTGCAGGTGATATGAAGCAAGGCAGACAGAAAACTGTCTGTGGCTGGGAAAAATATAACAAGATACATCATGCCTGAACAGGTCACTGCTTCAGTTACTGGAGTGAGAGGCTATTTGCTCAGAATTGCAGAAGTTTACTGACAGCAAAAAACAAGCAAACCTTTAATGGTAAACAAAACAATTTCTCATTACCATTAAATCAGACTTTGAGATTGGGTTAATCTTTTCATGATGTGATTAGATTTTGCCTTCAAAAACATTAGCAGAAAATCCTCTACAGCCCATATTGGGAGAAACAAACTGAAATACTATCCTGAACAAGTGAAAGACAAATGTATACTAAAACATATTTTCAGACAAATTATACCCATTTTAAAGAATCATGATAGTTATTATAAGCCTCAGGTGTTTCTACCTCCAATAAATAACATGCAGCCTTATTTACAGTAAGCACTAGAAGAACCTACTCTTGAATCAATGCTATAACCACTGTCAGGAGTAGACGCCAGCGTCTCAGGAGGGGAACATCTCACAGAGCCTGTGGAGGTGGAGGAGTTTGAAGAAGATGCTGCACTGCAGCAAAGAATCAGGTAGTTTCTCCAGAGCCCAATATAGGAGTCACTGCTTGTAGTAGTATTCACTTTCTTTGCATTGATAGGGCTGCTATTAAAAAATAAAAAAAGAAAAAAAAGAAAGCTCAGTATAGTAAAAAAAGCTTACCAGGTTTCACTTGGTTTCTCTACTGAATTTATTTTTCAGTTATGTGTGTGTCATTGCCTCCAAAATTGTTAAAATGGTAAACTCTGAATAAATTGTTCAGAATAATCCTGTATATCAATAATGTATGCTTTTATAATCAAATCTGTTGAACTACCATGTGGCCAAATGCATGAAATTAACCTTTACAGCAGATTACTTTTTTCCTAGATAGAACTGCTTTAATTTTTGTTATATAAAACTGAAATAAATCCACAGAAAATATTAACAGTCCATATTTCACCTCACTGAGATATAAACACATTACCATAATGATAAATCTCGAGGAATACTCAATATAATATATAGTATCTTTTAGAGATTAACTTACTTTATGTCCACTTGTGGAGACAGCAGTTGGAGTCTGGTATAAGCAAACGTCCAAGCATAGCTTACAGCTGTTGGGCAGTGTTTTGGAAGATTTTCCTGTTTCATAAAACTTGAGAGGCTTATAATCCATGGATCTTGGCCTTGAGTCACATGTGCAAATATCCATATATGTGATGGACTGACCACATCAAACTGGTGGCTGATTGGGGAGGAATTCCAGTCAGCCAGAGTCTGTAAATCTATTGAACTGGGACAGTACAGTAAAGTAGTCTGTGTGCATAAAAAGAAAACAAGGCCGTATTGAATATTCTTGTATATTAACTAACGATCTCTTAATTTTTAATTAATAAAGTATCAGTGTCAAAACCACATCTGGAATAGATAAATAGATAAATGAATAAATTATTACTTAATTTATGAGTTTGTGGGGGTTTTTTTACAGAAGTGTCAGCCTCACAACATTCCTCAAGATTTTTGAGGTTTGGAGTTTTTTTGGGTTGGTTGGTTGGGTTTGTTTGTTTGTTTGATTGTTTCTAAAGGTGATAAATTGCCGATAAAGTTAGCATGAACACAGTGACACTGTCATTTAAAATACATAAATTTCATTTGGGAGAGTTTAGCAGAAATACCTCATCTTACATCCAGCTTAACATAAAACTCTCTTACCTGGTCAGCCCCAGTAAGATGTATGAAACTCTCCAGGAGAGTAGCACTTAGTCTATCCATTACATCTATAGCCAACTCATCTTCACTCTACAAGACAAAACGTAACATGCTCAAAGAAAATCAAGATAAAAGCCGTTTCATTAAGCAGTCACAACAACGAGTCATCAACTCTTACCTTAGAAATTTCTAAAACTGTGAACAAGGCCCTTATTTCTCTGAGAACGCTGACAGCCAGTCTCCTGGTGGCAGGCCTTGTGCTGCAAAGGATGACCAAAGCAAAGCCTTCCACCACATGAAACACACTGGAATAAAGGTTTCTCTCCAGAGGAAGGGTATGGGCAGCCCCATTGGATATACCACGCTAAAAAAAAAAGATCATAGAAGTTAAGTAAACTAAGAAAAAAAGTGAACACAACCAAGCTATAGTTCCATTATTAATGATGGCAGAATTAATCATAAGGTATTTAGAACTTGTTTGGCTACTAGTCAACTTTTCCATTATGAGAATGGCATAATATCAACTATGGGTTTTTTCCAGCATCTCTCTGAATTCTGTCCAAATACATTATCACAAGAAAGTCTTTTTTATTTCACTTTCACACAAGATGCAGTGAGGGGAAAATTAAAAATAAACAGATAATACTCTTACACATAGGACTGTGTAAAATTAAATTATTATAACTTCTTTTGTTTTCTAGTAAAAAAAAGCCCTTTTTTCTAGTTCTACTGCTTAACTACTCCTACTTAAATTATTTCCAGTTATACATGATGACATTTGATGTAAGAAAAATGTGGCTATAAATTTGTGTTTAGGTAACACTTAATAATACTAAAGTAATGTTTTGGCAAAAATGCTGATTGAAAATAATAGGTCTAAAAATCTTCAAGCAATGTAAAAACTAAGTGGATTTTTAATTACTTAAAAAATCCAATAAAGTGTACTAATAAAATTATATTAGATTCAAACCATGTTTTAACATCAAAGGACCTTATTTAGAAATACCTGAGAATCTTGGTTCTTATTGTGCATTTGGGCTGCTTGCTTCCACTGATTTATGAGCTGCACTAACATCTTTACTGCATTGTCAAGAAGCGTTGGGTGGACGTCAGTCACTTCACGCACAATAAAATATACAAATCCTGAAAGAACATCTTCCCGCCAATCTGGAAAATCAAGCATTAATGCTTGGAGAGTATTGAAAGCCAAGGCACGAAGTTCTTCATCCATATGAATTGTCAGCCTGTTTAGAAAAAATATTGGTATCATCACCCTAGATTGGCATACTCTTAACCAGCCTTTATAAAGCAAAGTTTGGTGTTAACTCGTCCTTCTTCACTGTATAGTGTAGAATACTTCCACACAGATGCATTTTTGCACTGAATACATCTGAAACTGGCTACTAACAGAAGGCGCTACTACTGTAGCAAAATAATGCAAGACTCCACAAAACTTAGTATAAACAAATAATTTTCAAGAGAGATGGTCAAGGCACATCTTTCATACAGGCACATCTTTGCATGCAACTGAGCAACCACCCTAGAGCTCAGCAAGCAGGCACCCTGTGATGTACAGGTTATTTTCTTCAAATTAAAATTGAGTAGAACAGATTACTTTTCTAGATAAAGCAACTTTACTCTGGATAAGAGAAAAAACTCACAAAATTTCCCTTTGCATATATACGTAAGAATATGTCTCAGTGTGCTATGGTAGGAGAAAGTTATCAAATACTGTGTTATTACTTAATACTTCATGTCTTTTATGTGATTTTTGACACCACAGAAAAGGTGTTAGAAAAAACTTCTTCACTCACATCATTACTAATTTTTTAATATATATAACTCAACACAGTATATGCAAATGAATCCATAATTTCAAGGCTGAAAGCTATCATGTATTTCTGCACCAAGAGCATATTAAAAATTTAAAAATTAAAAAGAGGAAGGTTTATCACTCTGGTAATACATAATGATTGTGCATGTACCACAACTACACATTCTCACTGAACGCTCAGTTTACCCACCTGCAAATGCCTGTTTGTCCAGTTGTCTCAACTACTTATCAGTACTGATAAGGTACATTCAATTTAAATTGAGATAAGAAATGGAAGGATATGGGTAGTGTTGGATCAAAAGAACGGAAAAAAGAAGCAGGATTAGCAAAGACCAAGAAAAAAAAGTTATGTACCTGTCTCATGTTTTGATAATGTCAAACAAGAATGCCTTTATGATAATTTACAGTATTAGCAACAGGAAGAAAAAAAAAAGGAAAGAAAAAAGGGGGAAAATGTATGATAGTAACAAAAAATAAGACAAGTTCAAAAACCAAAGCAACGGAAATACTTTTAACAAAATTGTCTCTAAAAATAAGGGCAAGATCTGCAGGACAGATTTACCTTCTGCTACTCTGGCCAGTAACACTTGACCAACTGCAGAAGGCAGACAGGAGCAGGAAGAGCAGATTCTATACGCAGTGGACTCACACTACATCATGCACTGATGAACTCTTATACACAAGGCATTTGAAAAGGAACACCCCTAAGAGCAGAATTTCATTTCCTTTACCTTGCAAGCAATTCAATGAGGTCAGTCCTGCTCATGCCATCTGGAATCAGTCTCGGGATAGCAGCAATACAAGTTCTGAACAAATCTATCTTAGGTTTTCTCTCACCCCTACAAAAACAGTTTATCACCAACAAAACAACAAGAAAATCTGTTTCAGTACAACACAAATTTTTTCAATGTTGTGTCAAAACTAAGGAGATAACAAAAATGTTTATCATTAATTAATGAAATCAGCATTGGTTTAATAGTCAAGTAGATAAGTCAACAACTGCAATACATTAATGATGGCATCTGCAACATTACAGCATAAAAATAATATGATGTAACTGCTACAGTGAAAATATAGTAATTGAGTACATACGTAATCATGTCTTCAGGTTCTTTATTGGACATCTGCACACTAGTCATGCACATAGGCCTTCCAACTTCTTTGTCCAAATGCCTAAGAATGCTATCTAGCGCTTTTCTGACTTGAGGGTAGTATATGGACATTCCTGAAAAGCCAAAGAGTTCTGATCACCTCTTTCATTTGTTCTCATTTAATTTTAACATTTTTATTACCATATTTGGCACTTATTCAGCTCAAGACAAATTTCTTCTTGTGCAAAAGATGACATAAACCACATATTTTAAGTATCAAAAGAAACGCATGTTAAATGAGTAGTAGGAGGCTTTATATGAAAGTAGAAGTTTCTTTCTGAAACAACATGAACAAGGAAGCAATCATTTTCTGTTTTCTCAATACTAAACGTTTTAGTTCTAGTTTAAATTTTACATGTTGAAACAGTTCTTTAGAGACAACAACCTCATCCACAAAACATCAATAAAGTACAGGGATCAGAACTATTTTACCACACTTCAGCTGTGGGACATTTGGGACATTCTAGAGTGACATTGTGCTGGTTTTGGCTGGGATAGTTACTTTTTTTCAGAGTAGCTACTATGGGGCTACATTTTGTATTTGTGCTGGAAACAGTGTTAAAAATTCAGGGATGTTTTAGTTACTGCTGAGCAGTGCTTACACAGAGTCAAGGCTTCTTCTCCTCACACCACCCCATCAGCAAGTAAGCTGGGTGTGCACAAGAAATTTGGTGGGAACACAGCCAGGACAGCTCACCCCAACTGACCCAAGGGATATTCCATTTCATGTGAAGCCATACTCAGCATATATGAAGCTGGAGAAGAAGGAGGAAGGGGCATTTGTCTTCCCAAAGTCACCATTATGTGTGATGGAGCCCTGCTGTCCTGGAGATGGATGAACACCTGCCTGGAGGTGTTCACATGGGCCTATGGAAGCCACCAATGAATTCCTTGTCTTGCTTTGCTTGTCTGTGTGGCTTTTGCTTTACTTATGAAACTATCTATCTCAATCCCTGAGTTTTCTCACTTTTATCTTTCCAATTCTCTACCCCGTTCCACCAGGGAGAATGAGAGAGAGGCTGCATGGTGCTTAGTTGACAGCTGGGGTTAAACCAGGACAGACATCAGGGGATCTAAAACCACCATGCTATTTACCACTAATTGCACTCAGGCTTCTTTGTTCTAATTTGGCAGTGCAAAAGGTTCAAAAAAAGCCACGGATTTGGTCTCAGACACCAGAAGTTCAATATTGTCCAGAAGGCCTCTCTAAAGAATCAATTCTGTTTAAACAGGCTATCATTAGATTCTCACTAACAATTAAAATAAATACAGAGATAAAATTACACAAAGGTGCTGCTTGAGAATAATAAATACACACGTATTAGAATGCCAACTTACACAAGAATAAAACATACCTATAACTTTTGCTTCCTCATCTGTCAGCGTTTTATTAAGAAAAATTTTCTTCACACGCAGAGTATTTCCTGAGGGAAGAACAACTCCTGTCGTTGGCATCGGCGGTTCACCGTCTTTCTGCTGCAAGCTATCTGCTATGACAAGGAAGACTCTGAGGCCAATATTCATCCTCTTCAACAGCCAAAATGGGAAGAAGAAAGAAGATAAAACATAGAAGAAATTATACCATTAATTTAACACATATGAGGCAAAACATGAATCGCATTTTTCCCCTCTTTTAAAGTGGCAGCAGTATGGTTCCAGCAGGACAGCTTTATTTAAATGCTACCTATTAGAGTAACAAAAGTAATAAGAATACAGTTTTAAGTCTTCAGTGCCTCCCCACAGCTCTGATTCCAGTTAACCAACTTGACATAGGCTAATTAATAATAGGCTATACCAAATATTTTACAGTACAGAGCACTAAAGGATATCATATGAATCTCAAGAACGACACACTGAAGACAAACAATGCGTGAAAATCTCATCTGTTAGATAATATTGGGTCTTGAACTATAAGAGCTAAGTATGACTTCCCTGGAAAAAGACTTTACAGTTATACTGCAACAAAAATTCCCACATACTTACTGAAATTGTTGTTGAAATAAGTCTGACCTGTAGCAATGCTGCTAGCTTACTTGCCAGAAATGAAACAGCAATTGTGCACAACTACAGTTAACTACAATTACTTCTTTAGTTTTAGCAGAACACCCCTTTAGATATTCACTAAATTGCTTTCATCCCAGCCCAGCAATAGTTAACCACTTTTCTCCAGAAAATCTCCCAGTCCCCTATTCTCACTGCATGCAAGTAATGAGATTTTTTTACCTCTGGATTAATAGTGAAGGTTTTAGGTGATTTTCCAACACTAAGAAGATCAAATATTATTTCTTTCATTGCAAAATCCAAACGTTCCTATAAAGGCAAACAGATTGATATGACCATCTCTTTTTTCTGTTACTATACATAGTTTAATTTCTTGGTTTGCAGAGGTGGTAGGTCTCATTTCACAAAAGTTTAAAAAAAAAAAGCTAAAAAAACATTCTTTTTTTTCCTATTTATTCTTATGACTTAACTTTTTTTTTTTAAAACAGTACAAATTAACACAGCTCATCCCCTGATACAGCTGAATCATTTCTCCTGAAAAAATTCACAGACAATTCTGGTCAGGACAAACATTTCTAAAAATGAGATGAACTGTTTTAGATAACTAAAAATTAGCAATAAAAAGAGGATCCCTAGGAAATAAATATAAACAGTGGCAGGTCATGTGTTCTGCCTCTTCCCTGTATAACCACAAGCAAATAATTTTTGGAAGCTGAACCACAGACAAGGTACAACAGGAAAACAGGTCTCTAATCTGTATGGTTATAGAAGAACGAGAGTTTGTCTTGTAAGATCATATCCTGCATTTTGATATTAGAACAACAGAAGCACCTAAAATAATATAAATCATAATGCAATACTAACTACACATTACTGCATGTATTGCATATTCTTTCTGTCTACAGTCTTCCTGACTAAATATAAGTGGATATTGCTGTTTGACTGCTTTGTCCCTCATAAAAATATAACGGAATATACTAATTATTTCAGTGTATTATCTTTATATATATATATGTATACACATACACACACAAACACAGATACAAATCCACAACAGTGCAATACAAATGTAAATATTAATCATCATAATGGTCATACACAACAGTATGTTGTGTATGTATTTAAGTAAATGACTGTTGTGTATTTAAGTAAATAAAAGTTTAAGTAAATTAATTTAATAATTAAGTCAATTAATTAAAAGTAAATTAAAGTTTAAGTAAATAATTATAATATTTTGCCACTAGTAGAAAGAGAATGAGTGATTTTATTTGTTATACATATTTGGGGAAATTTTATTCAAGATCTAAGACCATTAATTTTACATTTCTTCCAAATAATGTTCATCATTTCTTATGGCTCTACCTAGATGTATTCTTACCTGAGCAATGAACTGAATAATCTTCACAAATATATTCAGAGGTGTGTCTCGTGGGACCACACTACGTGATCCTTTTGGAAAAAGTGCTGATACAATGCTCATGAGACGGCTACAAGAATTTAGAAACAAAAAGAAACAAGAAAACCTTTAAAAATAAATTTTTATTATAGCACAGATAGTACAGTTCAAATCTGGAAGAGCTGGGGAGTGGAGGGGAAGGAGGGAGGGGGGCAACTGGGGTACTACTAAATAATATAGAAACATATGACAGGTAGGAACCACCTACAGAAAACCCAGCTCTCTACTGACACAGACAACAGTATCATGAGTTCATTATAAAGTGACCAAGTTACTGCTTTAAGTTACTTAGTAGTAGTCAGGAGCAGGGGTAAATTCCGAATGACTATTCCAAATTGTCGTGATGCTAATTTATAAAGGAAACGTTTTCATTTCCAGCCCATACTTAGCGATGGCCACTTCGTACCCTATTTGTTCTGGTCCCAAAAATGCCTTTTAGCTTTAATAAATGTCCTGCTTCTTGTCTCTCTGCCCTCTTCTATTTCTGCACATCCCTGCAAAGACAACTGTAGACTCTATTCTTTCTCCTCGTCAAAGTAATCAAGTTCTTTTGGTTCTCTCTATTAAGATGAAGTCTTTGTTCCCCTGTTTTCCTGACTAGACCATCCCTGAGCTCTTCTGATATCACTAGGGAGAAAAAAAACCTCACCAATCAACAGTTCAAAATCCTTTCCATAATGAACTTACCTTTGAGTTACAGTGTTGCTTTCACATTTTATTCTAATAACATAAACCCACAATAACCTATACAAAGATTCCAGTGCAACTCGAGACATTTTGGGATCTTTATTCTGTAAAATAAATGAAAAATACAGTTACAGTTGCCTGTGAGACACTCAGAAAATTCTATGACTGCTCTTTTGACTTTTGAGAGTATTTTCCATTTTTTGACAAAAAACCATGATATTTGATACTACTATAAGTTTCAATAAGTTGTCACAAAACTTATTTCACAAAACAACCCTGTATTGCCAATTTCCAATACTACCTGAATATTTAACTAGTAATTTCTGATTGTTTTACACATCTTTCACTCTGGGAGCAGCGGAGTAACTAAAAAGCAGATACTCCTCTCAAGATGAACACCAGGCGTGTATTGCTTCCAAGAACTTTTCTCAGAAAGCTACTGGTTACAAATACCTACTTTATAGCAAACTAACATAGTTTGTCTAAAAGATTGGAGTAGCTGCTTTGGCACAAAGTCTAAGTCCATCATTAAGCTTATGGCAGCAGGCAGCAGCAGGTGCAGAGAAAAGAATGCAAAACAGGGCAGGCACACAAAGATGCTCCTCTGGACAAGAACTCCAGGCTTCCCCCAACTTGACCATTTTCTGTGGGCTGTACTAGTGTTGACTCACTTCAAGTGGATTTTTGTTGTAACAATTTACCTAGCTTTTTCTTCAATTAACAGAAAATCTGGTGGCATCGTTCAGTTCAAATTACACACTGTGTGAAAAACAATTATTATTTGTCTTAAAGCTGCTACTAGGAGTATAGCTTTGCTTCTCCTAGCTCCTGAACTGTGTAAAAGAGTAAGGAACTAATATTTCTTCATTCCAATCCCAGCAACCCCTTTTCCAACTAGAGATTCTTGGTGTATTTATAATCTTGAGGCATCCAGCAAGATTCTGGACAAGTATGAGTTCATGAGCAGAATAAATTCACAGTTGATATATTTTTAGGCATTCTCTCAGTATTTAAAAAAAAAAAAAAAAGCAAAAACCACTAACCAAAAAAGCCCAAACACAAGCAACAAAAAATCAACAAAAAAACCTTTAAACCACACCTTCCTCATCTCCAAGTCTCTGTTTCAAAACATACCTATACGAATACTTGAACCTAACTAATTTTACCTGTTGTGGTGTCTACCACAAGCCAATGAGTTAGAAGAGCAGAGTACTTTGTCCTCCTATGACAAGTGGAGGACAATTTCCCAAAGGCTGTAAGTAGATCTAAGACCCTACTGTTCAAAAACAGATGGCTTCATCCTTGGTTCCCTCCTCCCTTTGCACTGACCTTCGTCTAACTCACACCCGTAAATTGATCTAATAATTTCACAGCCATGTCTGTGCAATAGACTATACAAAGGAGAGTAATTTGGATGGATTTAACACTGGTGGGTTTGGACTACTGGCTTTGGCAACAACTTACTTTAAAACAGGCTAAAAGCCTATCACAAAATCACAGAGGCAAAAGTGGTAATTCACAGACAAATAACATAGGTGACTGTTTATCAGAATATTAGAGGGAATAACCTAACCCAGTCTGTGTCAGTTCTACCTGCCCTTCACACTCATCAACATGATCCTGCCATCGCCTCGGAATTAGCACACCTGCAACTAATACTAGGGGGTAAATTTAGGAAGGTCATCTGGACAAAACCTAACCCATAAAAAGTTACACCTGTCCCTGGTTACTATTCAGATAGCCCTCTCACTGTGAAGTTCATTTACCAGCAGGGCTACTGTGAGGAAGAAGCAAACAGTCATCATTGTACAGGAAGGTGAGACTGTGATAGCTTTGAATTTAACCAACTTGAACAGCAAAAAACCATTGTATTATTACTTATCACGTTTAATCTACAGGCCAACACTTCTTGATGTTCAAAGTAGGCTGGTGAATTGATCAGTACACACATTATCAAAGTCTATCTGGAATATAGGATCTAGAACTGAGTAACGCTTCAATTTTATTATTTCTGATATTCCAATGGGGAGCTGAATTTACACATCCAGAATTTACTATAAAGTTTCAGTCATTTAATCAAAACAATGGTACAGCAGCAGATTTTTACAATGTGTTAACAACATTCCATCTGCTAGGAAGTAAATCATCTAATATAGCTACTTGTAATAAGTTATAACAAAGTTTACTTTGTTAAAAAAAGAATCTATAAGGAGGCATTCACCTTTTTAAAAGAGTTACAAAATAAATACAACAGTACTTCTAATTTCTGAAGCATTGAAAATTTTATTAATCTCTTCCTATAATTAGGAACTAACCAAATATTCTAGGAGAAAATGGCTTTTTCTGTCTAATTTATGGCACAGTTCTCGTATACGTGCTGTTAATGTCAGTATTTCCTCTTCTCTTTGAGGATACTGCAACTAGAACACAGTATTCACCAGTGTGGTGGAATTTCAAGTCTTTTTAGCTGATGCCTGACAGATTTTAAAGCACTCTACCTGGGTTTTGGTTTTTTTTTTGTTTTTTTGTTTTTTTTTTCAAACATAGTTTTCTTTAAAATCCTAAAACTTTTATTATAAATTATATCAGCAGACTATGGAATAAGCTGATAAGAACTGTATTCAGTTAGACCACCAAAAAAGTGAATCTACACCGTTCTTACATGACACGTTAAGTCAATGAAACATAGCTCAATGATGGCAAGAAACAAAATAGCATTTTTTTCCATGTTAGTCAAATGTAGTCACTTACTGAAGAAAGTACTTTTTAATATTGATGTTAAACTTTTCTTCTGTTCTGAACTAAAAGAATTTCTACTTTTTAAAACCTGCAAAACCAACAGTGTAAAAGTCTTTCAAGTTAGTGCACTGCAAGTTGTTACAGTAAATCAGTTTTGCATTTTTTTAATTGTGAAATTGTTTTCAAGTTTGCTCGCATGCAAGATACTTTTTGAAATGAATTAAAAGAAAAAAATCATACATCTGGATAGGTAGTTTACTTCCAGTGGAAACATGCACTGCTGTTCAGGGAAACCAGCTGTGATATTGATACTCAATCTCACAAAGCCACATTTTCACCCCCAAGGAAAAACTGATATTAGATAATTTTCTGATCTTTGTCCTTTACTCCCTGGCAAGAAAAAAAGATCTTTGAAACATTAGCTATTCTTAGTCCTGTTGCTTAACAGTACTAACAGCAATTTTACAAAGAAAGGAAAGCACAACAACTAACATAGAAAACAAAACAAAGTATTTACATGAGACAAAGCAACGTTTCACTGAGTTATAACAACATATTAACTCACCTGCAGTGTTTCTATTTGTTTTCTGATACTGTTGTTAGATGGCATCTAAATAAAGCAATGTGAGACAGCAAAACATAACAAACATGAGAATGGAAGGCACATGCATGTTAGATGAAAAAAAAGCACAAAACCAACAGAGAGCTGACTAGTAAGGACTCTATTCAGTAGAAATACAGGTTTTGCCACAGTGGCAGAAAGCGTTCTCCACCTTTCAAGTTTTTGTGGTAAAACACTAAGGTTAAACTGTGAAAAGATAATTATTCTTTTCCACCCAACTGCTAGACACTTTTCTCTCCCATTTAGGCAGCTTTCTTAAACGTTCCTTCCTCTCCCTGGAGAGGTGGTAAGGATACCACAGCAACTCAGCTTCATCCAAGAACCTATCAACTTTCTGACAAACCTGTGAGAACTAGTCTATTTGAATACGAGTTAAAAAACTAAGCAGAATGTTTTACAATACTGACCCAGTGCTACTGTCTGCGCAACAAATTCAGAATTTTGCCTATGCTAACAGTGTTCAAAGAAATGCCCTCTGGGCTTAATGCTGAAACAGCATCTCAACTGCTTTGTAGGACAAGAACCAGCCATACATATACCAAGAAACCTGGAGGGGTTCAAGACCAGGCTGGATGGGGCTTTGAGCAACCTGCTCTAGTGGGAGGTGTCCCTGCCCATGGCAGGGGGGTTGGAACTCCATGATCTTTAAGGTCCCTTCCAACTCCAACCATTCTATGATTTTGTGAAGCACCCTTTGGTAAACGCCTGCTCTGAACTGACTCTTACAACTCACTTATCCTCTATTTGCATAGGTCCAGGCCCCTTGACTTCCTCCTTCCAGCAAGGCTAGGATGGTTTCCCCATACAGTAAGCCTGCTTTGAGGATAGCTAAAGGTAGTGCACACTGAAACCCAGTACGAAGAGTTTACAAAGGCAATAAATGTTGCTCATGCTGGATTAGGATTCAGAGTACTCTCAGGAGCATTACTGAGCATAAATACCCCAAAATATTGCAGGGTAAGACAGGGTATGAATACACTACCCATCAGGTGCTACGGAGCGACTCTGAAGACATGATCTTTCACATCATGGCAAAGGGGAAATTACTTATTTCTGTCACCAAAGTGTGATCACATGGTGTTCATTGCTAGCTAAGAGTCTGCATGGGTGGTCACTGGGGAATAAAGTGAGCACCATGAATACATGATCTACGTTACCTCTTGGCAACTTGCTAATAGTCCCATACACATCACAGAGCATCCCTGTGACAGTCTAAGTGTTGTCCTTATTTCAATCATTAATTTGTTAATTTTAACTTATGCAATAGGGTTGTATGAACCTTTTCAGTACTCTAAAGTATCTCGCAGTAACTTTCAAAATTACTTTATTAAATAGCAAAGACACTAGACACAATGATTTCGGAATCCTTATTGCATTCTACATACTTAGATAACTGCAAATAAAATTACTTTAGTCATTAGGAAATCAGGATTCAAAATGGGAAAGGGGAAATCTAAAAGACTAAACTGCTGTGAAATTCAGATTTACAAATTAATGAGATTACTTATTACAGATTGCATGCATTTAATTAGCTTCAGAAACAAAGGAACACATTAATTCATAAGACACAGGAGGATAGTGGGGCTGTATTTTTCAAGATTAATCTCAACAAAGTTTCTGAACAAGGTAGGCACCCGAAAAACCAATAGCATTTGTTGGGCTAAATTAAATCAAGCCATTAAAATATCCTAAATAACTCATTGATAGCACAGTATCATAATACAGCAAATTCTGAATTGCAGAAACTCTTACGTAGAATTTCTGCTGAATAGAGCCTTACAGTAAATGTGTTAAGCTGTTAGTGGTTAACAAAACTAAGTAAAATATAAAATGCATGCTCAGCAACTACCAGTTAAACTCACTGGCATTTATAGTTTTAATACATCCATTATCACCAATGGACATTATGCCAGCAAAATGAAATTCCTAGGTTATAAGATGTGTTTTCAAAGCTTTAAAAACAAAAAGCAAAAGCAGCCTCCATAAGCAAAATAAAAACCAGAACAAAAATCAAGGCAAATATTGCAAAAGAACTGTAATGTTAGATGAAAAATATACAAAAACCCAACAAGCAACAGAAAAGTGTGAAAGATGTCATGAAAACAAAATGACCCTTAAAAAAACAATCCAAGCAGCTAAACCTGTCTCCTTTTGACTTCATGCTGGTTTATGTATTTTACTAATAAGCTTCAGAAGTGTCACTCACACCTAACCAAAACGAATATTGTGAAGGTAGATCGAAGAATTTATTAAAATTATCAAAATCAATCCATTAGGGAAAATCATGAACAATGTTAATTAAAAATAAGGAAAGAACACGTACAATAATCAATGATACAAGAAAGTCACTGAAACAAATCCCTAATTTCAAGTATCTTGATCTCTTTATCAACCAACTCATGTTCACAATGCTATCAACTGAAGCCAGGAGTTAAAGGGACACTGTAAGTTTTATTTGGAAAATATATATATCACAGGCTGTAGATATAATCTCTTTTCTAGACTCCAAATTAATTTTCTATTTCTTCAATAAATGAACAAGAGATTTTGCACTTACTATACCTTCCACTTTAGAGGAGTAGACAAGCCACTTATTTTCTCACATAGAATTTGCACATGAAGAAATACAGTTTGTACTTTCTCTGACATAAATAGCATTTATTAGTAGATACTTCTGCAGATTTTACTTAATAAAAGTGATAGTCCCCCAAGGGGGCCACATCTGTTTTCAACATTACATAGCATCACAAAAAACTTACTACTAAGTTGAATACTAATGGTGACTTAAGACATTTAATTAAAAAAAAAAATTCAGTGTCCTTTTAAACAGCCAAATTTTCGTTGTTTATTTGGCATGAGAATGCCAGGAACAAATCAGAATAAATGCTATTGATTTGCAACAGTTCCTGAATGGAAAAGCATTCTTACCTTTAGATGTGACAAACAGTTCTGCAGGAAAACGTGCCAGTTATTTAAAAAAAACTGTTTCTGACTGACACACAACAGGCAGGTGATCAATGGGTACAAAGCCTATGAGCAGGGGGGAAAAAGAATTGATCAAATTGCTCTTTGCAGACCTCCCGAGTCGTGTACATCGAGAATGAGACACACAGTTGGTTCTTTGTCCCTCACTCTCACAGTTTCAGTATTGCATGACAGCCCTATCCCTGCATGGCATCACAGCCATGCCCATGGTAAGAGCCCATGGTGCAAGAGTGGGGAAGGGGACCATGAAGCTTATCCCCAGCAAGGCTTGATCTCAAACTGAGAGCAGTTCTCACTCCTCCTACAATGTTCGCTCGTTCCCTGCAACCGCCCAATACAGTTCATGGGTTCCTCCGTGCTGGGAGAGGGAATTGCCTTGAAGAACAATACTCAGGAAAAACAGCATCAGCTCTGTAAAAACTGAGGCAGACTTCAGGTTGTCAGAAAGATTATTTCTGCTCAGGGTCTACTTCAGCCCAGTCTGATAAAGTCTGTGACTATGCAGACTAACATGCCTTTGCTTTGCTTTAGTAACATAGATTTGTTTAAGCACCACATACCACAAACAGAATACATAATGGTGATTAACACCAACTCTGACTGCAGATTATCGTGTTATGGAGCAAAACTAACTAATAAGGATGAATAGGTTAATTGTAATCTTGATGTAACAATGTTTCTGACTCCATAAATAAAATGACATTTTGAATACTAACAACAAGTACTTTATGTTATTCTCACATTAGGAGTTTAACCATGTACAATGACATATGCTTTATATGGTCAGAATACCATAAAGCAAAGCTTTTCCCTAACATGAAAGTGAGAATAAATCAATTTAAATTCATTTGAATTTACTGAATATGCCAATTGTAATGCAATGTTTAGCTCTACATTTCCAGCAAAGTGAAGTGAATCAACTTGAAACATGGCTGCCACGGTCATCAAGAATTACTGCATTAACGAGAGATTTAAATTCTTGCTAAAAACGCAGTTTTTTGGGGGGAAAAGCTAAAATGCAGCCTTGGGGTGGGGGGTGTGGAGAACCAACAAACCCACAGATACTTATATCTGAAAGAAATAATAAAAAATATTAGAGAAAAACAAAGTAGGAGGAGAGGAGAAAACAGGCAGAGCAGGGCTATTAACTGTCTGCTGTTTTGCTGAAAAAGTCTTGTCTGCCACTTCCATCTTTTAATTAAACATAATTTAAATATACAAACTCCCTGAAAGCATGTTCTTTTTAGAAAAGACATTAGCTTAAATAACTCTGTGATAAGACACTCTAAAATAATAAAAAAGCATCAATTTCAAGACAATCTTACAAGTAAGATAGATAACAGAGCATGTATCTTGCACAAAGAAACAAATCAAAATTAGAGCAAATGCACATACACAGTGTGAATTTAATTACACTTGAACTGAGGAGTTCAAATTTAAATTAATACAGTTGTTAGTTTTTCCTCATATAATGTACTAGCTTAAAAGTCTAACATGAGCAAAATAGAGAAGTTGAAATATTTCTTTAAAATACCAGCGAATGCTTCTTTCTTGAACTCAATTCAAAGGTAGTCTGATAAAGCATCTCCACAAAATTTTTCAAACATGGCACATTCACTTCATTTTTAACAGCCTATTAAAAAAAATACACACAAAAATGGGTTTAACAGTTTATGCAGAAGGCAATTTAAATATACATCAAGATGTCCATGAAACCAAGAACATTCAAAAGTGAAATTTCACATTAGTTAAGTATTTGAGTATATTTATCTGAGATATAAACAGAAGCATAAGAAATGATGTCATACACTACTTCCATACAGTTACAAAAAATCAAACCAACAAAACAAACCCAAAAGACATTAAAAAAGTACAACTTTAAGAATGTAGCCCATACTCCATACTTAAAGAAGAAAAAGTCTTTATCACCAAACTAATGAAAACTACACTGAAACTGTTTATAAGCATAATTTCATATATTTGAAAAAATAATAGACATCACTGTTCCCCTGTTAAATGCTCCACTTTTCTTTTATGTCCTCCAGTTCTGAAAAATTAAAATTCAGGGAACGATACACAGGATTACCAGCCAACAAATAAGTTGTCTTTGTTCAGCTTTCAGAATTAATGAAACAGATCCATGGAGCCCTGCACCTTTTTTTACCCACTCTATCTTTGCATACAGAATAGCCTTCCTTCCACAAACCAGGCTTCTACCTTTTTTATCTAAACCTGTACAAGTTTCTTAGGCTTCTCTCTGGACACCTGTGATGATCCATTTAAACATTTTTCTCAACCTACTATTTTATATTGTGTTTCTGCTTTATTTATCAAATTGGAGGGTTGGGTGTTAGAGAAGGGGGTTGGATTTTCTGGAAGAAATCCTCGACACTCCTGATTTCCCTATAAGGACATTTTTTGTTTGTTTATTATCCAAAGTTTTTGAAAAATAGGCACATCCAAAGAACTGGGAAAGTAATTATGTTTTAAAGCACTTCCTACATAATGCCAAATTCTTTATCTTTTGCTACTCTTAAGCTGTAAGTTGATCAGTATCCTGCTAGCTCGATATGAGAAATTAGTCAGTTGTTGCCAGCACCAGACTGTTGCTTTGGGATATAACCTTGGCCTTAATTTCCCCGCTGTAAAACACGCTGTCAGCCGCTGTACCTGCAGGGTCCAAATCAGGTCATATTTTTAAAAATGCCTGAATGACTAAACAAGAGAATGACAGTAAAGAAGCCACAATGCCAAAACCCAATAGCTTCCTCACTTAAGCAATTTTCTGTATCCAAGATACAGAAAAATTTAGATTCATTTCCTCTGCTTCAAAAAGATTCCAACTCCCATCTCGCATCTTCCAAGAGAATGACTAACCCTCTCAACTGCATCTCAGTCTGGGATGGGGCTCTCCACTTCTATTTCAAAAGCTCCATTTGTACGAAATGATGAGGGACTCAGTGAGTCAGAAGGAAAGATGGAGCCTCCCTCACCAGCCATTTAAAGCACTGATTCAGGCGATGGTTGTAGGAAGGGATCCACGGAACCCGCAGGCGCTCTGCAGAGCCGCTACCACCGCAGAGTCCCAACTCCCAAAGGCTGCTTCTGCCTCAGCACTCTACCTCCAGTCTTCACTGTATTTAAGCTGTGATTTTGCAAACTAATATTCGTGTTTACTTAAAGGCTAAGTACTTTCTCTGTGCACCCCGACTCCAACTGCCGAGCAGCTATGGAGTTCAAAATGACAAATGCATTCACTTTTTAACAGGACAACAAATTCTTTTCTAGAAGAGTGCCCAAATAAGATCAAGATTTCAGACAATAAAGAGCTACTACTAACACCACCTCTCTGTGATCATGTCTTAAAAAGAAAGATTGTCTCCTATCTATTTTTAAAAAAAAAAGTTGAGACTGTTGAAGGGAGAGAAGCATTTTCACAAGGCTCAGGGCAAAGCAGATAATTTGAAAGAGTTTAGAAAGATTTATCCTTCTTTTCCTATGAGCTTGCTTAGACAGGATCCCTACCCAGCATGCTGGTCTCTGCAGTTTCCCCCCCCCAAAATAGGGATCTACATGTCCCAGTTCTCCATACATCGCAAAATATGCCCCTAGAATCAGTCATAACATGGAGCAATGACCTGACGTTTTTCAGAACAGCATGCCAAACACACTGTAGCCTGAAACAACTATCATTTTAGACAACAATCACAGCAAATATCCATCTCGCTACAATGAAACCTTCTGAGCTACCTAGTGAAGTATATATACTGAGGTGTTGTAACTTCTCGTTGACCTGTTGGCCAACCTTTACACAACCACGCGAAGGGACCTGGGAGGAAGGGGGAGAACCTGTCCTGACCAAAAGCATTCTCATAAGCTCCACTATGAGCAACTTTTTATTTAATTGGCCAAGCCCTACATTCATCCTTCTTGCATAGGAGTCCACACTCCCCCTACCCAACTGTAAAAATGTTACACATCTTAGTCAATTCTAGAAAGAACAGGTTTCACCTAATAAAGAAAAGTCAATGGGACCCTTGAGTGAACAAATATTAAACCAAGGAAATCTCAAATTTTTAGAGCAAATATAAGATTACACAGACCTCTGGTGATAAAAGGGTCTAGAAATCAGGCAATTTTAAGAAGTTCTGAAAAAAAGATTTTAAACTAGCATACACAAATCTCACTGACACATTTCCCTTTAAAAGATTATGTAGGGGCTTGTAATTTACTTAATAGTCTTTTTGAATCTGTAAAAATATAATATGGTATGGATTTATGGAAGCAATTTTAACAACAAGAGCCTAATTGAAAGTGAGTGGAATAGCAGGGAAAAAAAACCCATACTTACAGCAGCCACAGGGATGAGAATTTCCACAAACAAACCAGCAAGTGCATGTTTTATATCTTTGTCTTTTACTTCCAGGAAGTATTGAGCACATTCCTTAGTAAGGAAGCATTAGAAAAATGTTTAGAAAAAAGAAGACAAATGTCATTATGCCATAAAAAAACATTAGCAGTATCACATTAATTGCCAGTTTAAATTTAAAACATGCAATGTGTTTAAGTTAGTCTTATATTCCTTGACAATATCAACTTTATAAAACATTAGAAAGTTTAAAACCTGTTTTTCCAGCAATTAAAAAGAAATTGAAAGAACTTTTGTAATACCAGATAGCTATTTACTTTCTTCTCAGAATATGACAAGTACTCAGAACATAAAGTATAAACATGCGTATTTGTCCTCAGATTATTCAGAAGTTTTTTAAAAATTGCTTATCTCTATATAAAATAATTAGAAAATAAAATTTCTTTTTATATACTCATTTTCAAGATTACTTTGATGCAAAGAAAGTTTTACAGAGAAATAAATAATGCATACACATATTTGCACACTCCACTGTACCAAATTGACTACTCTGTACACAATCCAAAGCACCTATGTGCATATTAAGTTTTTTGAGGATTCAGAGCAATTACAATGGCTGCTAAATAGCTCTAATGAAATTTATGACCAAGTTGCAATAACTTCAGTTATTGTCAAGTGGGCAAGTTATTCATTAAGACACTTTTAAATCCACAATCAAGGGAAGCAAACAAGGAGATTTTAAGTCTCTCTGAAGATGAACCAAAGTGTTATTTCAACCAAAGTGTTTATTGGCACCTCAGCTGTTAAAAAAAGATATATCAAGTACTTCTTTTCTTTAACCCACTGCTTTCATAAAGAAAGAAAATTATTTGATTGCTAGCCATTTTCATCTAGTCTATGACAAATTCATTTATCACAAGTTTGCCACAATACTGAGACAACTGAGAATGAGTTCTCATTATGTACTCACAAACTGCAGACAAACGAGTAACTCATAGCTCTGAGAACTCACGAACTAAAAAGAAAAGCATGAAGGATGGCACACAAGTAGAGTGGGCGACTGATCACAGAAGCATCATTGTAGCTTTAGGACTTAAACAATCAAAATTATGCTAATTTCAGTTGTCTGTAACATTCATTTACCTGCATGAACTGAAATGATGCTTCAAAATCCTCCACGGGATACATCTTTACTCGAAAAAACTTCATTCCCATAATCAAACTGATGATACTTTGTACTACATGAGGACTCTGTTCTTTTTGTCGCAGTTCCTTTAATTCAGTGACAAATTTCTTCCTAACAGCTTGAAACCTGAACAAAGGATATAGATGACAATTACTTTTGTTCTTAGTTACTTTTACTCAATGTCTATAATTTTGAACCAATTTCTTTAGTGTGTTAAGATAACGGCACCTAAAATAAAGGAACCACAAGCAAGATGAACCCTGGTACTTAAAATCTAGGCACTTAGGTGTGCCTATGATGATCAGTATATTAGAATATACTTGTTAACTGAACAACAGCTATTGCCTGATAACAGGCCTCTTTCTCCTGCACCCGCAAGTTGACAGCAAAACAATTCACTATTGTACTAAAGATTATTTCTTGATTTGTTTGAATTTATTGTGCTGGAACATGAGACAGACACATACCAGACTACACTTGATTATGCTTGATGCTCAAGGTATTAGTTACTGGGGTCACCAAAATAGACTATTTAACATAGCAGCCATAAGTCTAGGGTAATTTTTCCCCAAACACAAGAAGAGTCAGACTGAACTTACTTTGATTGAGCAAGAACCCCTGTGACTTCTGCATATAAGTCTGCAATAATATGCACATTCCCAGTGTTGGTTCCTGAATACCTGAATAAAGAGGGGAAAAAAGGGAACATGTTAAATTCAGCTTTGTTCTTCTAAACCCTAAGTGTGTTCTCAATTATAAACAAAAAGTTCATTCCTTAGCAAGGCAGTTATTACCATAAAAACAATGAAAGTCAAGCATAAAATGCATGGGTGACATTTTAAAGTGATGTAGTTTCACTGAGTGGACATAAGAGACTTATTCTGCATAGAAAATTGACTATAGTTATGCAAACTTGAACTTTTCTTACTCTGTCTGGCTGCAAATCACTCGGTATCTTCTGAGCAAAATAAACACAGCATCATATTGAACACAGCTGCATTCTTTCAAGATACATTTTCAGTTTCAAGGTATCAATCAGTGTTTGTTTACAGTATTATCACCAATACGTTACATGTGAGGCAAAGGAGAACAATCACCAAAATTGTGATTGTTCATAATACACACAAAATATTTTAAAGTGCACAAGCGAAACTTACCCTTCCTTATGTTTAAAGTGCTTAAAAGCCAAGTTTAGAACTTCATGTACTAAAGGATCTGGCACTGGATGAACAGGTATCTGAAATACAGATATCATTTTATATTTACACGTATGTATGTATGAAGTAAATAAACAGCACTGTGAGATGCCCTGTAGAAACCTCTCCCACTAGTGTCAAAGGACACATCCTTTGCTGGCAAATCAAGTTAATTCTCCAATATGTGAACATTTACACAACCTGTATTGACATTCTCTCAAATTATTTTGCACACTAGCTTTTAGGAATTAAATTTGTAATAAAATAAACAATAGTAACATAAACACTTTGAATTTGTCATCAAAATTTATCAGGACTAGGTGAACTATGCATCTTGACACACTTTCTACCTTGTGTGGTGTTACTGTTACAGACTTAACCTCACAATGCAATTTATCTTTATGCAAAGGAAGCCAAACTGGAAAAATAAGAATGCAGAAGAGATGATCATCTCCATTTTAGATTTTCTGCAGATGAAAGCAGCCAAGATATATATAAACCTTCCTAGCAATAAGTAACAATTTGGTGAGAAACCAAAACCAAGCATTGATTAGAAGGCCCATTTTTATTCAGGCTCTCTTTGACATCACCACTTTTATCAGGTTTAAAAGAAAACATTTGCTTAAAAATAAAATGTATTCTTTTAAAAAGCAATATATATAACTATGAAGTCATAATATCTTTAAAATTTGAAAGCAATTTAGGTAAAGAATAGGATAACCCTACTAAACATTACTGCTTAAGAGCAATTAAGATTTGCACTAAAATATATTAGAAGAAAATATTACTGTCTTGCCTACAGAAAATGAAGCACTTACAGCTTAAGAATTTCATACTCTTATGGATCAAGAAAGCTATTTGTCCAAGAACTTCCAGTTACTGGAACTGGCTATTTACATGCATATTCCTACAATGAGTAATATGTACTCATTTAAGCAAAAGATTTTTGTTCCTGCATAGGTCATGTCTGTCACTCTTTCTCCAGTTGCTCTGTGCATGTTACAGAAAGGGCTGGATCATACCCTTTGTCCCCTCTAAAACCAGTTTATAAGAATTAAACAATGATAGGGCTCCCAGGAAGGTGGATGTAATGTAATGTAATGTAAATACTTTTACTGATAAAAAGCCATCTTTTCTGCACTTTGTTTGACTGTCCAATTGCAGATTCACGTTACAGGCGGAACATACAAACCCTCCTTCATATAACTTTTAACACTAAATTGACCAAAGGATTCTCGTAAGTGGTATATCTGTGTTTAGTCACCTATTGCAGCTCTTCAACAGAGAAAAATATCCTTATTAGAAAAATACCTTTCCTGTCTCGTGTAGCAGTGTGAGAGGCTCACCAAGCATTACAGGAATCACCAAAAACTCTCTTGAGGACCAGAACTTTGGTACCTCTCCTGACACCTGCATCACTGGCAACATGTACTCAGCAGAAAAACTAGTGACAGTTCGAAAGAGAGAAGCTGTCCATTCAATCCTGCAACCCTAAACAACGGACACCATTTCCCTTTTTCTTTTGCACTGATGGAAAATTTACACACGGAGAGAGCATGAATTAAGGATTTTCTATAAAACACTAACTCGTCAGAGTTTGATGGCTTTAAACACTGTTCTCTGCATCTCTGGGCATGCAGTACAGGAACCACTTTGGATGACTGGTCAGTGTCTTGGAGAAGGACAAGTAAGTCTTATATTCTACCATTTCATTCTTTCCTATATCACAAGCATGCCATGCAAAAACACATAAACATAAATCTCCTACAAATTATTTGCAAACAAAACCATAGTCCTTGCTTCACTTAGTAGAGAAAGCCATTTAATTTCCACATACATAAACTACTTAAGTACTTGAAATGTGAAATTTGCTCAAATCTGCTTCATGTGTCAAATCAATTCTTACGGTAATTTTTTTTCCTCTGAAAAAACAAGAGTTTGATACTTGAAGACAAACTCTATTCTCTTATTCATACACCAATGCAGATTTTATATTACCAGAAATTGTGTGACATCATCTAGCACTGCACTACAGCACCAAGCAAAATTACATTGTTTCCAATTTTTTTTCAAAAAGCAACATTTTATTCTTGTCATTCAATGATTTCACATTGTATTTTGAAAA
This sequence comes from Scolopax mira, assembly GCA_004320125.1. Classification (NCBI taxonomy): domain Eukaryota; kingdom Metazoa; phylum Chordata; class Aves; order Charadriiformes; family Scolopacidae; genus Scolopax; species Scolopax mira. The sequence goes on along the minus strand of BJBW01002134.1, from coordinate 86,448 downwards.
TGTTTAAGCAGACAAAAAGGACTTAACATAAATAAGTTTGGTTTTTTTTTTACAGTTTTGCTTTTTGCAGTACATCAGCAGCTTTGATTTAGTGGTTCCAAGACACGTGAACAGAGATAATGCAAGCATGTAAAGAAAAGACAGGAGAGGCCAAAGACCTTATGCAATTGAGACTATAATTATAGCCTTGCATATGCTTATCATATATATGCACTAGTTTTTAATATAAAAATTTAAAGGAGATTATCAAAACTGACATTAAAAGCAAAAGATTAAAAGAATCTTGCCAAAGCAAAAGAGCTTACCTGTTTTAGAACCTCTATTAAAACTAAACAAAAAATGAAATCTACAGCTAAGTCCCTCCTCTCAAGTAGATAATCTCTTTCACGCTGTTGGTCATCCCTAAAATCAGAGAAGAATACACAAATCATACACAAGAACACAGAAGGAGCATACATGGCTTTCATGGCCATTGTTACCCCACAAGTATATAAAATGGATGGTTAGAAAGACTTTGGGGTTTTGTGGCAGCACCAACATCTTGCCCCCTCCCGAAAGGATCTGCCAACAACCACAACAAATACAAAAGCAACAAGGTAACTTGGAATTATCAGCATCCAACTTCCTGCTGTATATCAACCCCAAAATCATTAAGTCACTTCATGCATATCCTCTACACAAGTTAAATACACTACCTCACAGAAGCCCATGCTCTGTCTACACAGATTGAGGTAACAAAAGATCTGCATACAAAATACTTGTCAAAAAAGTACAACGCAAACATTTTCTTACAAGAAAGCACACAAAAATAAAACAGACTTTTGCAAGGAAAACTCTTACCCCTTTGATTTTGTGCTAGATCGAGGTCTGTATTCGTAAGATTCATCTTCTGTTCCATTTTGACGCCTGTACCAGTCAAACAAGGTGCGTAATAAGGAGGGGAGACAGTGCTCTGCTACTGAGCTCATAGAGCTTATCAACTGAAAAAAGTAAGAAAAATAATTTAGCATTATAAAGCAATCTGAAAAAACTAGAATTATATCACAAGTTAAAAGTATTCACACATTTTTTGGGGGAAAAAAGGTTAAGAAAGAACGAACCCTCCTCCTAAGTCACTAAACGGATGGTATTGGAGTCAGCAGGAAATCGACAATGCAACTAATCCTTAGAATAAAAGCTTAAACCAACCTCGGTGAAGAACCACAACAATCAAAAAATGTGTTCAGAATTTACTGTCAATTCACATACCCCTAATTACTTAAAACACTGGGAAAAAACATTAATATCTCTTTCTGTAAAAATATCAAGCTCTCTTTCTCTAAAAAGAATGATATACCCTATACATTGGACAGAGGTATGTTCACACAGCAACTGCACACACAACAGGACAGGAACAGATTAAGCAAACGCTTAAGTTACCTTGTGCTGTCAACATAAAATGATGCCAGAAAGCACTTCTACTCCTCTGCCTTCCCTGAACTGATATGTTTATTAGCAGAAGTTAAAGAAGAAAGCTGCATTTTAAGCTTTACTAAACCTTTTCCTTCAGTTTTCTTTCAAATTTACACAGTATATTAATACCACCACCAGTCATATATGTTCCAGCAGTTAGATGATTTACATAATCTTCCACAGAAACAAACTGTATCACATGCATTAAAAAAAAAAAACAACTGTCATTGGTAAAATGCTAAACTCAGAAACTACTGGTATTATAAACAATTTTTCTCTTGAAATGAAAAATCAGTTTCACATTATAAGTATTTATTTCCTGACATGTTTTGCATCCTTAACATTCTAATTAACGAGAATGCATTGGAATTACAAGAAGACAAAATTTTTGCTTGTATTACATAGCTGCTAAGCAGAACTTGAGCTATATGCTTATTCTTTTTATTTAAAATAATTACCATACTGCTTGGGTACTAAATTCAAGATCATCTTCTATAAAAATTATAAGGAAGTACTTTTATATTAGCATTAAATTATTTCTAGGTTGAAAGCAGCAATCCAGACAAACAGAGATCTTGTAACACCTAAGAGGTCAGAGCTCACTAGTCATCATGATGATACTTATATTCCTTGGAATGAAACAGCTAAAGCCTGCACCAGTCTTAAAGACTGTAACACACTGCTAATTGCTGCAATTAACATACCCAACAGTACACTGACAGGTAAGGAAAGAGAAATGTCGAATTACAGTAAGATGCTAGAGCCCAAATTCCAACTATGGCCAAAATCAAGTTGTGCCTAAATGATGAAGAAGCCTAAACCCCAGAGACACTTCTGCTTTCAGTCACCGAGATGGCCAAGATACGCTTCTGCGTGATCATAAAGTTTTAGTGTCTTAGGACAAAAGTAGGAAATTGCCAAGTATGATTCCTACAAGAAACAAAGGAAGAAAAATGCATGCTATTTCAGTTTCAAGCTGTACAAGCAAAAATATTTTAAGAAATGGAATATATACTCTATAAAAAAATTCCTCTCCAGTAGCTTCTTTATGCACTGGGAATGATAAAGGGATAACAGTTTAGAAGTATATCAACAACAAATTTCTGTCTTGTTTTCCGAAGTTTTATCTCTTAGCTAAATCTAAAGTTTTGTTCCAATTAAAACCTCAGTGGCAAATAAAAGAATTGTACTATTTAAAAATTAGAAACCATTGATTTTGCACACTCAGATCTAACAGCAGCCCTCTTGGTCTGGTTATGTTTCCAACAGAAACAACCTGCAATCCCATTAAACAGCTATTTTACTTTTTCATCATATGGACAGGCAATACTACATGCCTTCCTGCTCCGTCCCTCTTCTCATCACTTACTGAGCTGAGAGCGTGTTAACTACATACTTTATTACTCCCAGAGTCAGTTTTGTGTTTCTGTCATGCTCCTTTTATCCCCAAAGAACAACATTTACTAGCTCAGTCACAACATCAGTACAGCTGAAACCACTTTTTGGACTCAAATTCCTAACTCTGTAAAGATGTCTGGGTGACGAAGATTTGCCAGTGGCAGCTCTACCTTCTCTGCAGGATGCTGTGGGAACTGATCTTAATACAGATTTCATATAACCAATAAGAAACAGAGAGAAGAAATCTTAATTCTTTCTGCCAAACAATGTTCAAAATTCCCTAGCAAAATCCACAACCCCTGTCACCACAAGGGAACCATTCTGCTATGACTCTCTAAAGTCTTTATTCGATACCATTACAATTAAGATTTTGATGAACTCAAAGTCGATTACAAACAACAAAAGAACAAAATAAGAACTCTCTCACACACATATATACACACACGATCAAAACAAAGTACTAAGTTTTCAAGAAAACTATGTCTATTAATTCTGTATTACAGGATTTCAAAAGTTACATGCTTTATTTTTTTACTTTTCTTCACCCAGGATATTTTTGGAACCTGTATGTCATTTAACACATCACTGCTATTGATTTTGAAAATGCACCCCTAACTGAGAAAAAATGTGGTGGTAGGAGGGGGGAGATAGGGGCAGAGTTAGTAGTATTACTGATTTACAAATTGCCTATCTGCATATTATTTAGCTTTTGGTCAGCTTTAAAACAAAATACCATAGCCACCAAAGAATTTGAACATCATACAGGAAGATGCTATTCAGTAACAGCTAAGAACAGGAATAGGCAATTAGTGAGGCTTCATCTGAATGCTACTTCTCCTTCCAAGAAAAAAATTACGGGACAAAAATACCATACTATGAAAGAATTAGAAATAAAGACAATAAACATGAAAAAAAAAAAGAGCAAACAGTTATTCCAGGTACAATTCACTTACAGTAAGAGAAACAGAACAGCCTCACAGTGCGACTGCATACTCAGCAAAACAGGAATTTACCTTATGCCTTCTGCCATAGAATCAAAAAGCCTTCAGTAAAACCCACATTACTGAAATAACACTACTTGCTTGTAAAAGCAGAACCGCTAACACTGAAACAGTGATATAAGCTGATATTACAGAAAGCCTGTTAACAGCAAGAGAAATAAATTCTTTTTCTCCCCTACCATATTTCAGTGACTTTCGTCAAAAAACTTTCACTGCCCTTCAAATAATTATTCTATTGTAGTAGTTTCTTACTGTCATATTGGAAAATAAATGGAAAATAAATTCTAACAAACATTCAAGGTTTAAATCTTCTGACACCAATTCAGACGTGGATGTTCCAAGGCTTTATAACATTATTTCCACTCTTCTGCAAAAACAGGGGCCACCTTAATCCAATAAAAACTGCCTTCAATTCCATGTCTCCTACCTGATCAAACTGAAGATCTTCACCTCTTTGAAGAGATCTGGACAAGAGCTTTTCCTGTTATAAAAAAATAAAATAAAAAGAAACATGAATTTCACAATGCAATTGGCTGTTATCAAAGATAGATTCCTGCTTTTTCTGTTATATTACAGAACAAATAAATACTTTTAATGCTAATATCTGCATTATTTTTCAGCTAGGACCATTTCTGAAGATGTGAAGCGTACTCACAAAATTGAAGAATACAGATCTAAAATTAATAAATAAAATTAAGGTGGCTTAATAGCAATAGCATTAAAGATTGACAAAGAGAAAATGTCCAACACCAAACAGCCAGGCTCAGCAGAGATTGCTGGCACTGGGTGCCAAACCAAAATCACAGGGAAAGACATTCCCATCTGAATTAACTAGCAGATTCATCTTCGTATCAGGCAGCTTTTGTAAGCTACAAGAATGAATTTTAAAATGCCTTCACAAAGGCAGAGACAATTGTCCAATGCATTTCTAGTCTGTGCTTTCCCTGAAAAGTGCAATGAAAAAAAGCTAGAAAACCTGGTCCAGGAAAAAGAAAATGCTTCACATGCTTTAAGGTACAGAAAAGTTGCAATATTACTAGAATTTAATTATTATAATGTTTCATTGCTACCAGTACCATAAGACATAGTGCTCTGTTAAGAGCAAAATTAAATTATATTCCTGACAAAATAATTTAGTGAGAATCAAAGCATTAAAAAAAACAAATACCCATCAACTGTAATAGTAATATAATCATAATTCTTACTACTCACTGTGGAGAGTACCAAATTACACAGTTAAAAGAAATACAACTTTTATTCTCTTGCTAAATTATCTTGGAAAATAAAAAAAAAAAGGGGGGTGCGGGGAGAGAAAAAAAAAAAAAAAGAAAGAAAAAAAAGACTAAATCCCATGTACTGGCTCTGAGGGTCAATGATTTACAGTAAGCCAAGTACCACAGTACCAACTTTAAGGGTATGCTACAAAAGAGTAAGAAGATATATAAGGTTGTAATAGCATTTCTTGCTACTTAAAGAAATTTTAAACTACCTTTCACTTTATTATAAATGAATCAAAAATGTTATGTTTGGTGAGGAAAACAGAAAAAGTACTCAAGGTCAGGAGTTAATAGTTCACATCAGATTGCAGTAAGCAAACAAAGAGCTTTTATGGAGCAAGTTAAGTCCAGTAAGAAGCTGGAAGAGCTGTTAATTTGCCTGGTGCGGGATGTGAAAGGAGGTGTCAGCAATACTGATAACCAGTACTGTACTCAACAGGTTGTGCCTCAGCTAACACAAAGTAACTGCTAAGTAGTTTATAGAGATAACACCAGGGTGTTGACAAAATTTCAGTAAGTCAATATTACTTGGCGTTTAACCCTTGCAATACTGCAACAGACAGGCTATATGTCAAACAGACACAAATCGGGACTGCAAATACCAAGTCCAAGATTCAAACTGGCAGCTTATTTTCACTTATCTTAATCATAAATTTGAAAATAGAAAACAATTTCTGGCCTTTTCTGCTATGACTGCAGCTGTATTCGTTGTTCAAAAGGACACAATCTCTGGCAACTATTACAGCTTCTGAAAACTTGCATTCAACATTGCCCAAGCAAAAGCATTTGCCTACTCCAAAAGTATATCTGGAAATAATACAGGTATCAAATCAGACCATTTTCATTTTATATAATCAAAAAAACCCACTCAATTGTCTAAGAAAACAGTCATTTGTGTACACTTCCAGTATAACTAAATAAAAAAAAATATTTTAAAAAAGGAGGTAGTTTCTGGAAAACATTTAACATTCTAAAATAGTTCTATTTGTTCATCAATTGATGTATCAACCAATGTTCTTTCACTAGGTATTCAAAAGCAAGGGGGAAAAGGTTTCAGACACTTTTTTGAATCTTACAAATTCATGTAATTTCACATGTTAAATCTGTTCAAAATACTGTAACAAGAATTGACATTTTGCAGCAGATACTAAAAGCTCCAGAAAGCACTTGCAATTCCCTTTTAACTAGAATTCCTCCTTCCCTATTTGTTTTTTAATAAGGAAATGTCATGTTATCTATACTATGCTTTCAGATAAAGTGCACAAATAATTAAAATCTTACCTATAAAGCAGAAACATGAGAATGTTCCACCCTATATAAACATCATATATTGCTAAATAAGTTGTAGGAAAATAACTAGAAAAATTTCCCAAGAAGATGGAGAAGTGACTTTCCTGTAAGAACATGGTAAAAGTCAGGCTCCTTACGTTTCCTTATGATACAATGCCCTGACATGCCATGTTTCCATCATGGTACTACAAAACTATTATACAAGTGAATACTGGGTTTATTATACCCATTGCATGTGTCTAAAACTTGAAATAGCTAAAGAAAAAAATGGTAAAAAAATAAAGAGAAGTGACATCATCTGTAAGAGTTTAGACGAAGAAGTTGAAATCTATATCAATAGAGAACAAACTATTTTTAAGGTAGTTCTGAAAGTTTAGCTCCCCCCCCTATATTCTATCCTAACTGAGACATTTCTGTACCTCAAATGTTAATATAGCTTTAAAGATTTTTAGTATCAGAAAGAACAAAGACTTTACAAGTTCATATTCCTATTATTTTTCCTCAGCATTAAAGATTTTAACTGCTGAAAGGTAAGTATCACCGTAGTTAACGTAACACTAACCAAATAAATGTGAAATAACCAAATAACTCACTTTAACCCAGTCACAGGTTTATCAAGGCCTTTGAGTTACCTTCTAACTCTGCTTTGTCATGGCCCCAGTTATCTCACATGACTTCCAAAAAATCTATCCAACAGCATAAAGCAAAGGTCTGGAAACTTTTCACTGAATTAATAATTTAAGATTTTATTTTCCTGGCTTCCTGAAGTTCAGCGAGAGATGGAAATAATAGGTCTACATTTATCTTTTACGAGTGAAATGTAAAAAAAAAAAAAAACCAAACCCAACAACAAAATGCCACTATTGAATTAACCAAAGAGCAGTTTGCATCCGTTGTGTAAAGCAGAAATGTCAACATATGGCTGGCAGCAGAAATCAGGATGTGTGTGTGTGTGTGTGTGTGCTGTGCAAACAACTGCACCCCTGGAAAAAAGTACCACCCCTTGGCCCCTCTCCAGCATCCACTGGCACTGGCCTGTGGTGGCCAAGCTCACCTCAGCGGGGTGGCTCGGGTGAGCATAATAAAATTAGCCATCTGCTGCCCTCTGAGCTGCCAGTGAGAAACCAGAGGAGAGATGCTGCCTTGGCCCCTGCAGCCCAGGCAGCGCCCACGTCCTCGCCCCAGCCCCAGAGCAGCGTGCCAGAAACACTGGGCTTCACCTGAAACTCTAATTAACTAACTCAATTCAACTAAATTGTAACCATCTATATGTACATAAAGCCTAACTGAGTTTAATCACTAATCTTTTTCACTAGTATAGTTTGTTTCACATTTTGGGGAAGGCTGGTCTCACGACTCACTGTCACCATTGCTCAGCTGAGGAAGAGCACTTTAAGCTACAATAAATTGTGTCTGAGCCCTTTTTCCTTTAAAACTATATACGGTAACAAAATACTAGAAGAAATTATTTTTCAAAAAGTGTTTTAATTTACTTTACTCACTAAAAGGATGATCTTCCTGTGGTTATGCTTACTACTTGAGTCATTTATTTTAAGTATTTGCTGAAAAGCTCTTTCTGTAACTTTGGGAGCTGCAGTATTAAAATTTTGCAAGCAGAGAACTTTTAATTAAATCAGTGAAAGGAAACTACTTGGTTACTCACTGAGTATAAGTAAATTCACAGCCAGAGAAACCATTTAATTACTTTTTTTAAATCACAAGTCAATCACTTCTAAATGAAACCCATACATCTAGCCACCATGGTACTGTCCCCTTACCCCTGGGTGCTCTCCTGATCTGAAGTTACTTTTTTAAAAAAAAAACAAACCAAAAAAACCCCTAATTTTTGCTCCCCTACTGGCATGTTCATCTTCAAGTTTTAAAAACTGTCTCATTCCCAACTTAATTGGTCTGTCTCCAAATTCTCTCCAATACAAGCTTCCTCCAATACAAGCTCCAATACAAGCTTCCTCCAACAACCTAGCTTCACCTAACACATTAAAGATTTACGTAACACTGTATATATTTGCCACATTATTATTTGTAGCCAAGTCATCCCACAAAATCCAATCACACTAAAATGATAAAGGGCTTTCCTCTCTTCCATTAAAGCCTTTTCTCCAATCTCAGTGTCTCTCCTGTGCACTTTCAGCCTTTTACCTTTCTTTTTAAATGTCATACATTGAAACTCAATATTCACAATTTACATCAAATACTACATTCAAATATAAAACCACTTCAGTATTTCCTTTCATCGAGACACCTAAGGATTCCCTTCTATCATTCTGTGTTATATAGACTCAGGCTGGTTCTCTTTTTCACAGCTTTTGGCACCTCTTTTAAATTGCTGGTTTTCTAGTCATTTTTTCCTACTAAAATAAAGTAAATTTACATTTGATTGCATTAAAAACCATTTTGTTTAAATTAATTCATCTTGGCAAATGAGTCAAGACAGAACTGTTTAAGACCTTCAAAAATGACCACTCCAGTAATATTTATATTTTCTTGTTTTATCCCAAAGAAATTTATACAAACTGTATAAACACAAAATATCAATTTTAGTATTTACTATTAGTAAAAAATCCTGACTAAGGTAGACTTTATGTAATCACCATAAAACCTCAGCGGACAAGAGAGCTGGGAATCACTTATCTTTGAGAAGAGCATTATTTCATTAGTCTCATGAGTTTTCTAATTTTTGATCTGGCAAGATGTCTAATTTCATATGTTTAACAGTTTTTACAATATTTGTTTAAGTAACAGTCAACAGTGTGTCAGGGAGACACAGGCTTGGATTGTTGTCATTTATTTAATCTGGTCTAGGGACAAGTTTGCAGCCCAGGTGAACTCCAGGGCTATAATACTTAACCTTGCTACTAGTACTCCAGTTAGGAGATTTAACCCTGAAGTAGGTATGTCTACAGGAAAAGTGCTTTTCAGCTCACCTGAATTACAGCCAGTCATTGTGTCTCTGGCCAAGCACTGCCCTCCCCATACATTTTGCTGATGAACAGAAAAGGGTCTGAGAGAGCGGCCTTCCCAGCCCACTCTGGGGGGACTGATCTGCCTTTCCACCCATGGCATCACCACCCAGAGACCTCTCCTCTCCTTTCTTAGCCACGGACCCTTCACTGTTTGCTGCTCCTTTGCCTACAAAGTTTCTGTGTTTTCTTATCAAACCCTCCTGAATTCCTGACTCTTTAGTACGTCTATAAGGAAATAGACAAGTAATGGTAAATTGGAGGCTCACCTAGTACATACACACATATATAAAATGTATAGTTAAGTAGATGCGTATAAAGAAATGTTTCCCTTTCCTCAGTCTTCAATGCACAGCTCTGGGTCACCACCAGAATTTTGCATTTTGCCTAATCTGCAATATAAGCTGAGGACTATGTTCTTCCAGTTGATAAGCGCAGTTACTTGGAAAAACAAACCCAGTGCATCTTTTCTTGAAAGCGTATTGTTGAAGTACTATTTGAAAGAAACATCAACAGGAAACACACTTGGCAGTCTTAATGAAGGAACATTTTTTTTGTTGTCACTATTTCCTCTTGTAACTTTACAGAACTTATGAATACTAAGAGGTCTTGTTTCCAGTAACCACCGTGTAAGTTTTAACGGAAGTCAATAAAACACAATCCAGGCAGCAACTCTGTTTGCAGAAGCCTATCCTTGAAGTAACCCCTTTGAAAAGTCAGCCATATGGGGAATGTTATTTTCAGTAACCGTATGCACGATGAATCAGCCTATTATAGAAAAAAAGGGAGGGCCATTTCAACGGATACTATGAAAAAAAAAGACTCACCAAAGGTTCAGCCATTACAACTTCAATTTTCTTTTCAGCTTGAACAGCAAATTCAGCAAAGAGGCTTTTGATGACATACTCGCCAGGTTTGACATCAGGATCAATAGTAATGTTAGACATGATGATGCCTCTCTTTTCCCAGGTGGAAACAACACTTGGAGAAACTCTGCGTTTATTTACTCTGCTGGGTGGTGTGGAGGCTATAGAAAGAAAAAATAAAAAAGAAAGAGCTATAAAACAGAGCGTCTTAACACAGTGCCTGTCACTTCTTTAACTTTCCCATCCACCACACAGATGTATTCACACAATAAATTCTGTAAACCAGAAGGAGGAAATAACTAGTTATTAACATCCAACAAGACTTTTTTTTTTTAATTAGGTGTGAAATTCTACTTTAATAATACTTGCATAAATTAGTTGCATTTTGTTATTTATAAAAGGGAAAAATCTATACAATGAGCACAATAAAGATTATAGCTTTTAGTATCTGGTATCTTCAATTCAAGTATGACTGACTAAAAATCAAAAGGTTCAATTTAAAGGGCTATCTCCCTACATCGTGAGAGCCATCTGCTTGATTCAGCTTTTATAAATCATCCGTGAAGTTCAAGTTTCTATTTGGCATCCAAAGATCTTCAAGAAAAATACTTCCTTGGCCCCTCTGGGCACTTTTTGTCAGTAAACTGATTTTCCTAATAAGCATGCAAACCCTTTCTAGGTATGTCATGCTAGCGATTTTGTTCCACTCTCTAGTCACAAATCTGAAAGACTTATTCCTCATGAGAAATATTTATTAATCAATCAATATAAATAACACTGGATATATTGGCTTCCCTCTCTAAGGATTAGTGCTTTCAGCTTAATTATGAAATTGTCATACTCTTAAATTTACATAAATTTATCAACCTTTAATTTTCTTTTTCCCTCTAAGCACTCAAAATCATTTCTTTATTATCCCAGCTGCCACCCAATGTGAATTGCAGGACCAAAAATCAGGTATCAGAACTCACTCATGCATGAGTCTAACACACACATAACAATTACTGTAAATAATTACAATTCTTGTCTTGCACACTATAAATCAAAAGAACTATAGACATCTTTAATGATGCCCCAGATGTGCCCAGAAAGGTCTGGTATTTCTCTAGCATATTTCATGACCATGACCATAGATGTTACTTTCTAAATTTGTATGTGGAATTGAGATTAAGAATTGTTACCAAGATTTGATTTTCCTAAGGTAATTGTATAGGGAGCCTAGTCTGAGTCTATTTTATTGTATTATATTTTGCGATTTGTTCAGGTAAGCTTCTCAGAGAAGCTTTAAGGCTTTTTGCAGGTAAGTGTGAGGAGATGCACTTGGCAAATTTTCATGAACCTGAGGGTTTTTTTGTGTGTTTTCAACTTGTACATGTGCAATTCCTATTAGCTAAATATTATCCCCAACTTTTACTCAAACATTTTTTCAGTGTTCAGCTCATTCATGAAAATACTGGTTGCCATGGAGACTAAACCTTTGGTACTTCGCTTCACATCTTCACAAGTTTGAGTCTCAGCCATTCATAATTTCTTCTATCAGTTCAGAAAGTTACCTTTTATGTAATGCAGACTTCCTCAACCTCCACTGAAAAGAATAATTTATCAAACTTGTTAGTGAAGTGAGCAACTCAGCAGGAGTAAAAGCAGAATGGTCACAACTACCCTAGCCTCTAACTAAAAAAGGAAGGTTACCTTGTAGAACATTGTGAGTACTACATATGAACTGTGTTTTTTTCCCCTAATTATTATTTGTACAGACTTGCTCTTTAGTTGGAGTAACGCATATTTTTTTCCTGTACAGTAATTGCAGTACGCCGTCTTTGAGGCTGGAAGGACTTGCCAAGGTCACAGAGCTGAGTTCCCAGAGGCAACACCAGAACAACACGCAAGCATCACTGTGTGCCATAAAGCATTTCTGAACATCCTCTAACACTTTGATCTCGGTAACACAGCTCCTAAAACACACAGAAGCGTGTGCCACACAGCCCAGGCAATGGGAGATCAAAGACACTGCCAAGTTCTAGATCCCGATGGTGGAAGTTCACTAGATGAAAGTACACAAAGATGTTGGGAAACGGACCAAAGCGCACACTGCAAAGAAAGGCGACAACCCAAAATACCTGACTTGAAAGAAAAATTCTTTCTTATCCCATATCTGATGATGGGCTTGTCCCTCAGGACAGAAGCATAAATCAAGAGACAAAAAAGATCAGGTAGTTGTAGAGAGTGCTAAGGTCTCCCCCTCAGCCTCCTTTCCTCCAGGCTGAACAACCCCAGAGGGGTTACACCCACAATGTCTAACTCAGCACTTGACCACACATACCCCTGTGCCAGCACAAAGAGGAGAGTCCAGGCAGGGCCAGCACTTGCCTTTCTGCTCTCCCAGCAGCAAAGCAGAGTTAAGGATGTCCTACAGTTGTACATGTCACTAATATCTGTGTTTGTGTTCACACGCACAAACTCTTCAGTTGGTAATAAACTTCGCAAAGAAAACCAAGGGAAAAATGCCAAATTGAAGCAATTATAAACACTGCCATGAGAAGATTACAAATATCTTAGTTTTGCTAAAATGCCAGTGTATTCAATAGGCAGAATGAATAGAATTTACTTTCATCTATGAACTTGCTGAGGACTCTAATTCATGACAGCATTAATGGTTCACATTAACAACTTTTGCCTTGTATATGACAATGTTCATGGGTTTATCTTCTATGTAAAACCAGTTAGTTAAACATACACAGGAAAAAAAAATCACATAGGGAAAAAGAGGAATGAGCTTGACTGTGTTAAATGAGAAGACATATAGTAATTCCTTAAAGAAAAGCCAAAATCTGTTATCAGACTTCTTAACTAGGTCAAACAGCATTATTATCTGGTATAATTATGTTCAGTGGGATTTATTTATCATGAACTTGCAATTGATAACACTTTAAGAAGGGTCTACATGGATCTCAAATAGCATGTTTAATGGAGAAAAAAATTTCATTACAGGACAGGATTAAGTAATTTCTTTCTGCTAATTTTTGCCATCAAAGCATAAGCCAATCTCTACTCTTAGTTGTGAGGCAAAGTTTCAAACAGTTTTGAAGTTTCAAAACATGGACCATTCTATAGAACTTCAAATGAAATCTGGAACCAAAAACCATACCACTCGCAACAGTTCAAAACCAAAAAAACTACTTTCATAAATCACTTGAAAACACTGACTGTTATTCACTTGAAACAATATTCTGTTTGTTTGCTCTGATTCGAGATGCTGCTACGTGGGAAATTTGGGAGCAAGTGCAGTAGGAAATCTCTGTTAAACAGTATTGTTTGGTTGCTAGGGCCACACCAAATTGTTTGGATAGTTTCAAGGAACAGTGAAACAATACAAAGGATAATTAGACAGACAACATACTCCTAGGTCAAAAGGCAACACGCCCTGATGTATGTTAAATGAGAAACAAAGTTGTTTCATGTTAAACACAAGTGTCCCAAAGTAGGAAATGTTACTTAATACCCAAGTTGGTATTAAAGAATGCTATTTTTATCATCCTGCTTCTCTTTTCCTAGACCAAATGCATCAAATATTTGAGGATGTAAGTAGTGTCCTATTTACCAATGAAGTAATTCAGGATTCAAACATACCGAACAGGTACCAAAAGGTGACAAGCACACCCAAGCTGTGACAGTCTATGACTGCATTTTACTTCACGGCTAATATGATGATTTTTACCTTTCATAGACTGGTTTGGTACTATTTTACACTTAGCCAAGTGTTGACGCTTCATGTGTGCTTTAAATAGTACTTCCCAAGTTTTTCCATGTTTTTTCCTTTAACTGAAATCTGCTTTCAGTTCCTGCTGTTTCTCAGGAAGTTGGAATGGTCAGACTGAAGCAAAACTTCCATCAGGTATCTCCCCCTCTTTCAAAATACCTGGAAATACATCTAGAATTATTTTATGGTTTTTTTAAATATGGTATCCAATTATAAAAAGAGGATAACAAGCTCTTTAAAGAGCCTCCATAATTTTCATCAAGCAGATCATATTCTTGGTTGCTATTTTTACGTTCATTGCTACAGTAATAAATCATTTTACACAGCTCACATTTAATGATTAAGCTTTTTATTATTATTTTAAAGCACACATAGTATCACAGTACTTTTTTTCCTATGGTACTTGTTGCAGAATAAGGTTTGCATGTCTAACTGACAATACAAAAATTCTCAAAGATTGAAAATATTTTATTAAGCTCCTTCTCTTCTCCTCTGATAAACATCTAGAACATTTCATTCTACCTCGCAGAAGTGATATTAATATACACAGAACCGTGTCTAAAACAACTGTTAAAGTGCTACATAGCAACAAATCTTTGGTTATTTTACCAAAGGAAGCATTATTTTTTCCTAATAAGGATGTCAATGCTCAAAAGAGATGACAAGCTATCCAGTACCATCCCACCAAATTATAAACACAGCCAGGAAGTTACATCTGCATTTCCTGTGTCCCAGACCAGCAGCCTGATTTCTAGAGCAGACAACTTTTTCAATAGCTTTATCATTAGTTGACAATTCTATAATTCCCATAGATCATCAAGTTTTTATTGTTTCCACAGTCTCCTTATTCACATCAGTGAAAAAAATCTCATTCCATGAATACACCTCCTGATTTGATTGAGGGAAATGGTGAACATTTTTATGAAGACAATGGAGTTCAACATCTGCTGCTCTAGTAACAGATGCACATTCCATATCTTAGTCTCCAGCCTACAGACAAGTATAAAGAAAGAGCCATTCTTCATTTAAATCTCTTGGATTTGCTTTCAGAGTAGCGATGGGAGGGAGGATGCAGTTGCATTTATCCAGCCAGCCTACCTGGGTTGCCGAAGCACGGGGACAGCACAGCAAACCAGGCAGGTCTACCTCCCTGGGCTTTTTCCAAACTACATGCACCACTAGGGGTAGTGCGTGGAGTCTGTCCATAAATTGGATTTATTCCTGCCTCGCTGGCTCTAGCTGTGCTGAACCCCAGCTGATCTCATGCCCGGCCAGCACCGCCGCACACACGGCTCTGGCCGGTTCCTTGGCTCGCCAGCAGCAGGCAAGTGCTGGAGTCAGCAGCCTTTGCAGAGGTGGGGGATAGTTCTGCATTATACTGCATTTATCCAGATCTTTCCATTCATTCCATGAACGCTCACTCACCAGAAAAAATGTTACTCATTTTAAACTGTGCTAACAGATTACAATAAAAGAGAAGGAATTGCAAACTTGTCAAATATACTTATATACTTATTGTAACTACTTCCAGTTTTATATAAATGCTATTTCGATTTTTTTGGTGATGCACGTTATTCTCAGTAATGTGCTTAGATGGACTAAGATAATACATTTCTGCTAGATTCCATTTTTTGAGGTATTCTTAGGATGCATTTTAAATAAAGTACCTAGTAAAAATACTGGTAGGAAAACCTGAAAGTGAAGGGAGAGGCATAGCAGCCTCCTGACACCGTAGTCATGTCACTTTACAAGACAACCTAAATGTGAATAAAATCTATAGGTTTTGCCAGTGATAGAAACACAGTGATTGAAAATCAGTCCAAATATATTAGAATATACAAGACCAAGAAAAAAAAAACCCATCCGCTCTTTCTCCCGTATGTCTTATACCTTAGTCTGGATACACAGCTCCTGATGAACAAACATCCTATTATTTTCAATAGAGACTACATGACTAATTAGTCTGGTTGCATGAGGTATGGCATTTTCCTTTCTCTGTGTTGGCCGTGTACAGTGGATTATCTTTGGGAAATGTTTAACAAAGATCATGGCTCCACATGTCCAACTGTACTACACCAACAGGCAAAGAAAACCACCATCTCACTAACAAGCCACGTGGACTTGCAAATTCTTACTCATCTCTCTCTCTCTCTCTTTCACTGATTTTATGTGAGTTTGATTTAAAGAATTAAATAACCAACAGTAGTAGCCGGTACTTCTGTCATGCATTTATGAAGTGTCTCATGTTAATGAGATGAATGGATTATCCAACCTGTGAAGTAGAAATGGGCTTAGAATTGGCTTAGTTCAGCGGTACGGTTCAGTGGAATGTTTGTAAAGCCAAGGCCAATCTTTCAGTGAGAGGAAGTTGTATGTGTATTGATAACTTCCCTTCCATGTCTAAATCAGAACTTACATTTTACTTCTGCAGTAGAAACATTTCCCTATTGACAATTTATCTGAGCTTCAGATATGTTTACATTACATTTCAGCCAAACTCTGGAATAAAGAAACATAAATGAATGCTGCGTCAATAAACAGAAGATAAGATTATTTCAACAAGTAGCTAATTATGCACAGGGCTAAAATGTGAAGGATGCCATGGGAGGGAATAAAGAAAGGAAAGGAAAGGTTTTTTGGGTGTACTGTGGGAACTGGTACTATGACAACTCAGCTTTCATTTGAATTTAAAAAAAAAAATAGAACAATTTTTCTACCCCCAAATATGACTGTCCATTCTTTATTGAAAGTTGACTCAGCTAGGAGATCAGCTGCCAATTTGTCTAGTTACACGTACTCACATGAAGTTTGTTTTCTGCTTTCAAAGCTTCTAGAGACACAGGCAAGAAATTTAATCTTAGCTTTCCCCAGAATGCAGACTCTTCTGCTAATGAACGGTAACAGGTCAACACAGAGACACAGCAGAAATTCTGAAGGATAAAATCTTCATCTGGCAATATCTAGTTTTCTAGGTATCTGGGCCAGATTACAATTCCTTAGCAGATAAAGCCTTGCCATTACTGATGATTCTCAAATCTGAAGTTCTGCCTTACAACTAGATAGTTTTGTCCTTCCAAAGATTCAGTAATCTTTTTGCCCACTGCTGCTAATATCTCCGACAATTTCATTCATCAACTATAATGTTTATATTTTCATTTGTCATAGCGCTTTCTGGAAATACAACTATAACAGTCTCCTGCAAGGGGGAAAGAAAAAGAGAAATGCTTTGGTAATATTGCTTCAAGATTTTAAATGATGGGTTTTGCCATTTAAAAAGAAAAACATTTAAGTTTAGAATAAAATTTCTCCTCCACCTTTTCCATAGCTACTAACATAGTCTGAGATGTCTGTGTTTAAAACGCAGGGAACTGACAAGTCCTTCAAAGGTCTCTCTCCCCCTTCTGAACTCCCCATCACCAAAGTCTTCTGGAGACTTTTTGCTATATTCTCTGCTACATAGCACCTTTTCCCCCTTTTCTGTAGTAATATTCATACATTCCTTGAGGAAGTATTGTGAAGAGAACAAGAAATTCTTCTTGCCTGGCTGCTTTAATGGCTGAGTAAATTCTAACTAGCAAACATTCCAGTCCTTGTACAGGACTTCGTATCTTGCAATCTCTTCCCTACTTTATTTTGAGAAGTTTTATTCTGAGAATAAACCAGGTATATTCTTTCTTCCCCAAAACTTTAAAACAGACAGAAAGGTAAAACAGATTACAGAAATAAAATTGGGACAATTATTTTTAAATACTTCTTTTGCCTGAATTCAGATACAATGAGAGGGGAGAAACTGGGCTATGAATTTCCCCAAGTAAATCCTACTGGCTTTGCCACTTCTTAAATAAGGACTATGCTAGCCATTCCTCTTTCTCAACCTCTCTCATCTGTGGAAAGCAGCACCACTAGCAAATTGCAAAATATCAGTTTAAGTGTTTACCCCTGAACAAAGTTTCCTTTTGGGTGAAAAAAAAAAATGAACAAACAAAAAACTCACAGCAATCCTTAAAAATTGTTAGCAGAGTAACATGTTATCCTCATAATGTATGTAGAGAACCTGCTTCTCTATAGAATTGTGACTGAACATGATAAGCAACAGCCATGTACGTTAGGTATAACCACCCAGATCAGATACAATAGGCAGGTATTTTATATCTAAGGATGGTAGAAAACACAAATAGTTTTATTTAGAAATGTAATGGTTGGAAATGGGGTCAGATCTGACATCAAGGACAGACAGTCAGAAACAGGCCCATTGCTGGGCTTGCTCTGTCCTCTCAGAATGTTGAATGAGAGCAGCAAAGGCTGCTACAAGCTACACTCTCAAAAGATGTTTGCTGAAGCTCACTGATCTCTTATGCTATGTAATTCTAACTTGGTTAGTATGGGATGGCAGGGTGGAATGTCCCATCTGTGGTGCAAGTACTACCTTTGCAAACTAGAAATTAAAATTAAAGACAAACAAAAAAAAATCACTAAGAAGTATGTAAGACCAATTTTACATATTTAATTTTTTAAAAAATCTTGACAATGTAACAGAGATGTGAAATACTGGCTGAAATTGCTATGAGCAGATGCAAGAAGAAGTATAACTCATGTGAACCATTTTACAGAGCCTTCTATGGTAAAGCACGCATGTAGATTATTATCAGACAGGGGAAAAAAAAGAGGAAATTAAAAAATAATTTTGAAAGCACAAGATGCCAAAAGACCAAACCATACACACTGGAAAACAATGTGATAAAGCACAAAAATTGGAGGGGGAAGAGGAAATCAGTTTGAACTCAATTGTCTCAAGTCCTGCCCAGTCATTCTTGATTATGGCATGCTGTCAGGAAATCCTGACCATTAAAGTGTCAGACCATTAAAAATGTAGTTTGTGTAATTCCTTTTCTAGACCAACTGCCAGAAACGAAAACCTCTTCAGATAAACCATTTTAATTAAAAATCATATTTTGAATTTCACAGAAGCCTTCACTTAGAAAGACATGAAATTTATTTCATAGCATACTTCCAAACTGCTAATACATTTAACATGCTTGGCTTCATTGTCAGAAAGCCATTCCCATGCAAGAGCAGTTTCAAAGAATATAAAGGATAAGTCTTGCTCGTTTGTCCATAATCTAGAACACAATCCATCACATAAGGAAGTACAATAATGGCAGGAATTTAAAGGTTCAGGGCTATAAGTTAAAACCTCAGCAGTAATTTTCAGATACACTTTTACTGTCTGTAAGTTTTATACAATTGTAGTTTTCAATTAAAATTAAAGCTGCACGTATAATAAAGTACATTAGATTTAATATACAAGTTTCTGCTGGAAAACAGTTCTGTAATCAAGTTACAAACTTCTCAAAGAAAAGATACCTCCTTAAGCACATAAGAGGGGTATGTATCCTGGTATCTCAGTTTCGTAGTTTTATTTAAAATTATTACTGCAACAGGAGTAAAGACAACAACTTCCTTTTGAATACAGAGAGCAGGGACAGAACAGTGTACCTTTGTTCTATTAGTTCCTCTGATCCACCTGCCCTTCAGAAAAAGCAAACCAACCACCACTACATCTGAGCTAGTATATTCCCTGGCATTCAAGGAGACGTGTAAGCTCAGGCTCATCACCAGTCATGGGGATACCAGTCATGGCTATCATGCTTTTAGATACTACTCTGCATTCACAGCTGAGAGGCCACAACTCAGGAAAGCACCACACATCTTTCCTTCAGTTCTAACTCCTGGAGTTGGAAGGAAGACTGGAAGGAGCTCAGCTCAGATGTCTAGTTATCTGCCATCAATTCCCCTAATTTGAGCCCTCAATTTTTTGTCTAAACATGAACACTTACAACTTCCTCTGGCAACGTAAAAGCTGAAAATGTTGACACTATCCCATGACTTGCTGCTGGATTCCCAGCCTGGCTGTAGCATTTACCCAAACTTCACCAATAAGGACCCAGAAATAACTTGCTCGCATAGCTTCTCCCCCGTGCCTTTTCTGCTCAGTATGAAACATGTGCCCTGCTCAGCCCATGGGGGTGGGGAAGCTGGGCAGAGAAAAAAACATTTACTGCTAACAGAAAAATCCATTTTATTCCTTCCTGGGCTATCAAATTGAAGGCTGCACCAGGCTGGAAATGCACCGATGCTCTGAATCCTATGTTAAGCATGAGCTAACAAAGGCAATAAAATTGTATCAATGCTTAGCTAAGTGATGTTAAATTAAAAAGCATTAGGGAGGCAAAGGCAGCAGTGGATACATTAGTCAAGCCTGGGGTCTAGAAGAGTTGAAAAAGAAGGAAAGAGAATTATATTTACTAGCATTTATTGCAGATTTCCATGTGCAGTGTTCTACAAGTTAAGGAAGCACACATTTCCACAGCAACTTGAGGGTGAACTTACTCTGAATAAAGACACAAATTACGTAAAGTGAAAGAAAAGCACAAACTGAACTCTAAATCTAGAACTTTAAGAAATAGTACCTAAAAATCCTAAAACAAAGGCAAGGATGCTAAAACTATAGCATCAAAAGAATACAAACACACTTATGTATGGGCTGCACAGACAATTCTAACGTCACTGCAAACATACTATCTATGATGAGCTTTTGTTTCCTTTTAATGTATTAACAGATACATATACGATAAAAAAAAAATGCATCAAGTAACGAGGTCAAAATGATCATAGCTATGCCTTTGTTAGCTAGCAAACAGAGAAAGAAACATAAATACCTTCTCTCATCTTTCCTAATCCACATTTCTCTGGAAAAACAAAACTCCACATCCTCAGTTTGAAGAATTAAGAATATAAGAAAACCCTACTGGTGCATTGTACTGAAGGAAAAAACAATGACATCAACAGATTTATGCTTGATGTTCCAAAAAGATAGTGTCAGAGGCCAGCAGCTTTTGCAGAGTTCTCTTGCCGAGCACAACCCAAGGTAGTTTGTTTAAACACCCCTCCCACTGCCTGTGAGAAGAGGGCAATTCCAGCTCCCAGTAGAAAGAGGAAGACTTTTCCTCATTATGCTCATTATGCTCATTATCCTCAATTATCCTCATTAATGTCAAACTGATACCTTTCCTGAGTAAATGCAAAAACTAATGAATACTGACAGCTTTGCTGCAAAAAGCTATTTTGGAAAAAGACTCTGGAGCATCGGTTATAAAGTAACCAATAACTTCAAATAATGTATCATTAAAAAAACCAAAGCCTATTTTTAAAAATCTATAAAGGAACCAAATTAATTTTAGTATGCTCCATATAAGCATATTAATATTTCATATGAAAAATACATCTAAAAAATAAAGCTCAAAACCATTACATTAGGCCAGACCTGGTCCATTTAAAGAGCATTTTCACATCTATGTAAGTAACTGCCCAGTGAAATACTCAGAAATATTATAATAGTACTTCTGATACCGAGGTACTGTTTGAAAATGAAAGCATTAGACATACACACAAGGATTAAAAAAGTGAAATAAATACATTTGAGTACTGGAATACACAAGTCAGGGTTAGAATAAGTCTCATGCATTAAGTATCAACTTAAGATAGAACAACTGTTCCACGCTCTGATTCTGTCAGTTTTGCCTAGTAATCCCCCATATGAACGTAGGAGTTGAAAAGGGAAATAAACCTATGAAGACTAATTCAATCTAAAACATTTAACACAAACATGCCAAGGAAGGGGAAAAAAAAATATCAATATTTTCAAAGTACATTCTTACAGTAAGTTTGCTGAGGAGTCAAAACAAAATACAGGTGTTTTTTTTGCACATCCAGGTAAATAGTAAATACATATATTTAATCCTTTTTTTAAAAAAAAAAAAATCATACCTGAACATATTCCCTAAAGTTTTCTGCCCTGGACTGAGGGAAACAGTCTGAAAATTCAACTCTGATGGGTTTCAGTTTCCAATATAACTAACCAAAGAGTAAGCAGACAGGAGAGGTTGATTCTTTTTCAACTAGAATATACATTTCCTTGTAATGGCACACACATATCTTACATTGTTGTATATTCTCAGTTTTTAAATTAGCTATACTTGTCTGTGATTTTTTGTTTACCAAGTGTACTCATCTGAGCCAATCCTTTCATTCACCAAACTCTACAGAAAAAGAGCAACATCAGCTGCTGAGTCAGTGATAGTCTGGGATGTCTATTTTCATTTTTTCTTGGGGAAAAAAGTTTTACGAACATGAAAATTAGCAAATATCTAGAAGATTCGTGATTGTACACTGGCCCGCTTATCCACATTTGTTTTGCTTCTGTGGTTAGTGTGGGAAATGTATTTTCAGGCTCCTCAGCACTTTTTAAGACTTTAACAGCATGAGGTAGCGCTGAGTTCACATGAAGCCCTGGTTAAGGTTATATTTTTTTTTTCAAGGAAGCCTGAGACACTTGTATTTCTAACCAGACCTTCTGAAGAAATTTATCTATGCTAACTGCAAATAAAAGTAAACTAAACTAGCAAGATCCTGAAGTTGTGCAGTTGTGAAGTTGTGTTTTTCCTTAGAAAAACAGAGAGCAGTCTTGAAGGCTTTATGACTTCAGAGAAAGTGCAAGAGCACACTGCAAATCTGGTGAAAAAAAGTCTCACGTAGCATGCAGATAGAGCCAGTGCCTGAACTGGACCTCTGGAAGAAGACAATACTACGTGGCATGCAGTGCTATTCTTAGCCCCCATAAACACAACGAGCTTTCAGGGTTAACAGCTCCTTCGTCAGTTCCAGGGGAGGAGACTAGTCATGTCCGAAATAAAAATAGGTTATTATATGCTTATCCATGGAACTCCAAAATACATGGTTAAATCTGTCATTTAAAAGATTTGAGCTGTATGTACTGGAATTCAAAGGAAAAAGAAAAGGCTTTTTTCTTCTACCTTCCTCAACTTTCATTTTAGCATTTTATCTGATTTTAATTTACTTCAGAAAGTAGTTTGCTTTCTCCACAATAACAACCTTTATCTGGTTTAAATACATTGTTATAAGCTCTAAAAATCACTGTGGGGAACTGTAGCCGAGAGGCTCAGACTGGTATGAGGAGGAAGGGCTGGCTGTGGAGGCACCAGGGGAAGTGGTGGCTTGTCTGGAAGCCTGGCCTGCATGAACGGCATCCTGCGAGCAGGTCATGGAGACCTCC
Organism: Scolopax mira; assembly: GCA_004320125.1. Classification (NCBI taxonomy): domain Eukaryota; kingdom Metazoa; phylum Chordata; class Aves; order Charadriiformes; family Scolopacidae; genus Scolopax; species Scolopax mira. Next base: position 63,290 of record BJBW01002134.1, on the reverse strand, counting down.
AGTACATCTACCTGCGGTTTCACAACATGCCCAGACCTGGAGACAAAGAACCACAACAACTTGGAACAACTCACTGGGGTGGTATAGGATGGAGACACCAATCACTGCCAGCTCCAAAAACACAGCAAAATCTGTTGGCAACTAAGGAGGAACCTGGGACATGTGGAGAATGTGGCACCTGGTGTCCTTACCTCCAATACCATGGCCATGGATTCCAGCCCTAACAGCTGGAAACAAGCACCATGGTGTCTTTTTGCTGGACAGACACCCTGAACACCCCCGCCCTGGTGCCCAGCCGCTGGATGGACCTCTTGGACACATGCTCAGTAGACTGTGAGAGTGAGTGAAAACTCATTTCTCCTTCAGTTCTTATTTTAAATAACATATCCTTTCCTTCTTCTATAGGGTCTCACATTGTGTATACAATGGTGCAACAGTATTTCCTGTTTATCACTGTTTACTGATAAAAATTAAATGGTAGAATCTATATTTTTGTAGGAAAACAAAAAATATCCACAGTCTATCAATAAAGTAACAGACACTCGCCTACAAAATGAATTGTGGTAAAATCTGCTCTGGAGTCTTCCATGCTGATGGACAGGAGTAAAAATAAGTTTATACATAAAACCGTATTTTAAAGATAGCAGCCTGTAAGGAGGTAGGACAACTGTATCACAGCTACATTCAGAACTGTAAACATTTGAATACTACCAGGTTTTGAGGCTTGAAAAGTAACTAAGCATCTAACTGTATGCACTAACACCCACTATGGCTTGGCTATTAATGACAGGAGGAGTATTTGGGTGGTATTTAGAAGACTACACAGTTCACCACAAATATAAAAAGAAGGAAAGCAGAAATCTCTTGGAAGCAAGATAAGAAACTATTAAGATTCTGCTTTAAAAATTCTCCAATGTCCAGTCTTCCTCAGGAACAGAGGGGAAAATTTCAAGGCAGTGGACATCACAAAAAAAAACATTGTATAATCCATAACACTCCTGCTACATGAAAAAAAATACAGGGTTGCTTAATCTTACTGACCAAAATTAGTACAGATACCTAGCCAATGCCAATGTACTGGTAGCATTATTTTGAAAACAGAGCAATACTCGCTTTATTCTTGCTCAGGTACACTATTACCAAAATTGGTTTTATGCATTTTCCAACTATTCTCTCTCAACCCTGGAAAACTCAGCTTCTCAGGTCAAGGTTTTAGACCTCAAGCTTCCTCAGCATATCAGAGTTACACAGGCAAAATCTGCATGTATCCCAAGAAACCATTACCTCATTAATCACTCTATATTAATAAAGCACAGATTAGACTAACAAGTGAACCCTTTTTGATGGGGACAGGAGCCACGAGCAGGCAACCAGTCTGGCTGCAGTGGGACCATGCAGCTGAGTTGGGGTGAGGGCCTCAAAGGAGGGAGCGCTCTGGTGCTGACACCTGGAAGGAGAACAAATGCAAAGCATGAAGTGATAATGAGCTCTGGCCTCTGCTGAGCTACACTCTCAGCCAGTGACCTAGAAATTTGAGTTTCATGTCTAGAGCTCACCGCTCATCTTTCTCCCTGATGATGTAGTATTTGAGTTTGTATGGTATGTCAGTTATGGTACTGACAGCATCATAAAACAACAAACTGTTTTAATATAAAAGCCCACTTGCCTTCTGAGCTGCCTATAAGTTTGCTAGACCCACAGATGAATGCAATTACTGTTTTCTTCCTCTGCAGATGGAGATCAGGAGGCAGTCAGACCAGCAACACGCTGCTGCTCCACAGCTACAGCCACAACTCAAGGCAGGGAGTCGCGTTCAATCTCCAGAAATATGTTATCAATACCCTGCTAAAACAGCTGCACTTAGCAAGAAGCACAGGCCGGGAAAACAGAGAAATCCATCAGGGCTTTTTTCCTAATTGCAGAGGCCAATGAAAGCTTGCGATCCTTCATGAGCCTCTGCCACCTCCACGGAGGTCTCACAACGCAGACAGCCATCACCTTCCAGTTAACAAGACAGGTTAGAAATATCCTGTCCTCCTCTCATAAGACTTTTATAGGTAAGATACACACAAAGCACACACACATTATAGTGCCATTAACTTGGATTTTTCACTGAGGCCTAACCTATAGCTTCTGAGTAGCGCTCCCAGTGGGTGGGAATTGGGGCCTGAAGCTCCTGAGAACTGTAACCCGGCAGAGAAAGTCCTGTCAAGATGGCACAGCTCATGTTCTGCACCTTCATGGCTCCATCACGTCTCCCAGGGCCCAAACAGCTACAGCTATCCAATAGTCACCATCACTTTTTGGCAGTCAGTCTTCATAACCTTCATCTTAAAATTGCAAATAAAACGGAACAAAATAATTTTTGGCACCATTTTTTCCAGCACCATTAATGTGAATAGTCTGAGCAGAAGCGATACAAAAGCTTGAGAAAGAACTAAAAAAGTACAAGAATGTATCTAATAAACCAGTATCTGAACTAAAATTAACTGAGGAATCAGAACTTCCTCACTTCAAGTCTTCAGAATAAGTAGCCTATACTATTTTTTTTTCTTCTGAAAACTTGCATCTCTTAGAAGACACCAGTTTGGCACAGTGAGATACAATTTTAGTGAAGCTGAACTTCGGCTCAATATGCTTCAAAAAGTTTTCCTGTTCAGTTGCACATAGTTCACATAATTCACCACATTTTAGTGAAATCCTACAGTGTTGCTTCCAAAAATACAGAACCAATGTCTGTGCCCTTCCTAGGGCCTTCCCAGGCCTTGTCCTGCCATCTTCTCCCTACTTGATTCAACGAATTGCATTCTTATCCTCTCAAGACAAGCATTCTAGTTTTCCAGTTACAGCATCCCCCTTCAGGGATAATGCAGCAATAAAAGATAGGCACAAACTATAAATGATAAATAAATAAGTGAAAATTACTCAACAATCCTTTGAACAGCATTACCCTGAGAGATGCTAGGAAAACTTTAAACAGTGGAATCAATTTCCTTCCTCCATATTTCTGAAATTTGTGTTTGCTCATATTGCTTTGCTGAACATAATACTTCCAGAATTAGTGACACACTTAATTTTTTTTTCTTTTTTGTGGATGAATAGTTATAGACTGAAGTACCCTTTCAAGGTTTTCTACATAATTATTTAAGAAGAAGGGAAAAAAAAAACCCCACAACCAAGAAAAAGACTCCAAAAATCTTTTTCATCCATGCACTTCTGCTAGGGAATTTCTAGCTTTTGTATTATTCCTTCCTCTTTTCCTATTCTTTTAATTTCTGAACAGAGAGAAGTTCAAAGATAAGAAGCAGAAGAATGTATGACTCCACCTTCATATCCCCTGAGCAGTCTATCCAGGGTTTCTGTCCAGAGTGTCTTTAACAGCTATCAAAAAAACTTCAGCCAAACCTCAGTACATCTGAGTTAGCTTCCTTCTTTGCTTTGCTGTCATAAAAACGAAGTGCCAGTTGCCAGCCTTTCTTTTTTTTTTCCAGGACAAGACCTCATTTGTAGATGAAAGAACAGTAAAAATCTGGTGATATTTGGCCCAACTGCTACATCCTGCTGATAGCCGGTACAAACAAGATGTTAGAGAGAAAAAGGAGACAGGTTTCCACTGAGATGTCAGGCTCTCGGTTTTCTAAGCCTAACACCGGCCACATTAAGAGCAGGTGAGTTGTTATTGACCAGCATTGCTGGCACCCTCACAAACATCACGGCTCCAAACCTGAAGATCTTACATTCTAGCTCAGCAGCGTGAACAAGGGAAACAAACAGGGATGGTGAATAAAAGAAGCGAAAAGAAGAAAATCAATAATTCCTAAGGCTACTTATGCTGCTTGGGTAGCACTGTGAATATAACAATCTTTCTGATATTGATTAATTAGTTAGCATTGATTTGCAAGGGTTTAAGGCATTCATACATCTTTCCACATCAGCATTCTGGTCTGCAGCAATTGTCTACAAAAGAAACTTCAAAAAGTAAAGTTGAAAATGTCCCCAAATCACATGCCAGCTGTGCCCCTGGCAGAACCACAGGATGCACTTCTCATACTGTGCTTTCCTAAGATCTCTGAGAAATTAATTACTCCTAGAATTCAAACTAATCTTTGAGCAAGAAACCTATAAATATTAATGTTTTAAATGAAAAATTTTATTTTAGAACCTTGAAATGGTTGTTTTTTTAAACTCTTAAGAGATCTATTTCTGAGGCTATGCAAATCTGAAGAAAAGTACTTTTTCGCCCCTTTGGATTTTCAGATTCTTGATTCTTAAGAGAAGAATGTGAAAAGGTAAAGACTGAGGAAATTTATTTGCCTGTTGTTTTCTGGTACTACTTTGAAAGCCTTATAAATTCATTAGTAGTATTTATTCTGAACTAAGTAAAGTCTGTCCAACAAAATTTTGCTTGTTTGTTCTAACTATACCTACTTAGGGCATCAAGTCTAAAATCTGATGAAAATAATTTGCGTCATAAAACATGTAATTCTGTAACTGTATTGAAACATTGTCTACCTCTAGCTTTTTGACCGTCACCATATTTAAATACTTCTGGATTAGTCCATAAATATTCCTGGATTTGTCTAATAAGAGTTATCAATGCAAAGTCAACGATATAAAGTTTATTTCTTTCTATACCTTAATTTTCCAATAATTATTATTCTAATATTGGAAGTAATTAAAACAAAGCAATTCTATGCCTTAACACATTATTTTCTTCTATTACGGCAGCTTTGCAGCCTAGCATACAAATCATGTTTCAGCAAACTCCCCTTAAACTTCTCCCAGAAAGAAGTTTCTACCAGAACTACTAACGTAAACCTTTGCTTGTGACATTCACACGGGCAACTGGGAACATCAGAGTTCAAACACTTACTTCATATTTACAGTAGCATGGCCCAGTGTCTTTTAGGTTCTGAGTGTCCCTTTTGATTTAGAATGGCCTTTTCCTCTTTAAGTTCACCCTAGCACCATTGCTCTTTGTAGAGGAATGAGGAAGAGTATTTTTTATACAGCGTAAAACCTGTAACTACATGCAAACAGAATGTAATATAGCAAACAACAGTTTTGTTCCACAGAGTTTTCTAAAGTTGGAAGTCACCTTTCTAAATAAATAAATACTGTTTTGTCAGTGATCTCTTAAATGCTATTAAATCTCTAGTGTCTGAACATCTCCCTTTTACATACAAAGGCACCAGAGCTAGAGTTTAAAAAAAAAAAAAAAAAAAGTCAGCAGAAATGGGGTATTTGATATGGGTTGTTGCAATCGGTTTATCTGGAGCTTTCCTGAAGTCCATGCAGAGCATGCAGTTTATTCCAGCAACAGTAGCTGACAGAGTGGTTTGCATTTGGGGCACTTTCTCATTTCAATAGCATTCTCTTCTGCAATTTGAATCATTACAGAATCTAGTTATGGGTTTGGCAAAAAGTATCTTGCTTTACTAGAAAGAATACCCCATAGGACAACTCATTTTAACATATCTATGTTTGATGAAGATAAATAATGTATATCCCAACACATAATGTACAACACAGGCATCTTATTTAAAAATTAATATGAAGAAACTCACACATTACAATCTTAAAAAAATAATAATTCACAGTTCAAGGTTTTCCATGTTGATATGCTGACAAGTCCCAAGGCCCAAAACATCATATATCCTTATCTACTTATGATTGGTAAAACTCTGTCTACATGCACTTTGCTAATGAACATCCATACCATTATGCCCAATTTACATGAAAGGTGTTATGATATAGACTGTAGGCATCAAACAGATAAGGTAGGGGAAAAGTATAATGTAGGTATGTGTGTTTCGCAACACTGAAAGCTACACTGACCAAAAGTACCAAAAAATAATCATGGAGCTTCGGTCACTGAAGAAAAATGAGCAAATATAAAGAAGGCTTCTATGAAATACACGCAAGAGCAAGGCTCAATGATCCATATGCGCCCACCAAAACATGCAGTCGGCCTCTCACTGTGAGCCAGGTGGTCCTGACCCATCTTTTACATAGGCCCTCGCATCCACACTCCTTGCCTTGAGATGATTCCGTTGGATAATTTAACAACAAAAACCTCCATCTTCCCAAGAAAATTTATGCTGATGTACTGACACCAACCAGCACTTTGTGCCAAAGTGCTGAGCTCAGCAGTCTTATGAAATTTCCCTCCTAATAGAGTGGGGCTGAAAAAGTTTGACAACTTCAGAACTTTCACTTATGTATATACTGGGTACTCTTCAGCTTCAGGGTGACAGATTGGTTTGACTGGTTTGGATGATCTACTTATTGTAGAACCTCATTGTCTTCTGCCAGCCTACATCCATTTATAGACCTTGTTATTTCAACCCTGCCCTGGAAGGAAAGAAAAATAAAATAAAAAAGCTATCTTCTCTTTTCATAGCATATTTCACTACATAGAATGTTACAGGCATTTCATAACATCGATTTTGTCACTGGCATATAAAAATGTCACTAAAAGATGTCTGAAAGTTCTCTAGAGCACTGTACTGTCACCGATAACCGCTACTCCAAAGGACAGTTTAGAGGAGAAGCAACCATGTAACGTCTCAGATAAATTTTTTCCCCAGGTTTTCTTTTTCTTTGCGGTGTTACAGTTGCTGGGAAAACAAGCTGGAATTTATCACACAGTAACGATTCTTAAAATATAAACAAATTGTGCTTTCATTGCTTTTAAAAACTGTAATCCACTAGCAAACTGCAACAGAAGGAGCAAATCTGTCCTTTTGCTAAAGCCACACACACCTCCATGTACACGTTGCCTCACCCCGTCTCCTCCCAAAGAACAAGACCAGCAACAAAACCTTCCTTCCACAATTCCTCACCTGGTCCCTTTTCATACGCCTTCCTATCAAGGCACTGTAAGGTGATCTCGCCTTTCTTATTTAAATTACACTTTCACTGCTGTCACGAAATGAAAAGCCACTGGATATAAATGAATCCATTACATCTCCTTTGTTAAATACTACATTATCAGAGCAGAACCTCTCTTGAGAGCCAAGAGTTCATTTTTGGTTGGTAAAGGAGGAAATAATCTTCAGTCAAGCTAATCCTATGGGAAGGTAAGTGATTCTTCAACTGCAAGGGCTTTTTTCATTCACAGAAAGAATGATTCAGGAGCATCTGCCAGGCAGCACCCCAGTTTTCACATGCTTGTCAGCACCTGGCAGCCCCAGCTCCAATAACTCACTTCCTTTTAAAGTTGCTCCATTTCTTTCTGATTTTATAACACATTTTCAAAACTGACTGCTGTACAGGCAGATAGAGCTCGCTCTCCTGCCACGACTTTGTGCCAGGCTCACAAGTGTAAGTAACTTTGAATACCACCCTCACAAGCCCTTAGTGAAAAGGGACCAAGGGCAATGACCTTGACGTATCTTTGGGAGCAGCGACGTTAAGAGCAGCCCCTTTCCCTTAACTGGTATGAATTCTTGAAATATACACAGGATGTTTTGAATGGAACCGAGCAAGCCCATGTGAAAAATCTCATGAACCACCTCCAACGCTGGTCTACCAGAAGGCAGAGGGGAGTTCAAGGTCAGGGAAGCACCCAGAGGATAGGGGTACCCTTCTGTTCACCAGAGAAGCACAACAGCAACAGAAAGATGTGTTTTCATTATTAGAAAGACAGTAGGTACGTTTTTTGTTCTCTTTTATTATCCAGAAATAATTATTTATTTCTGAACCACACAAGGTTATTAATACAGTAAATACTAAAAACACAGAAGAGCTTTTAAAAAAAAAGTAGTAATGGATTGTGCCCACGTTTACTGGAAAGCAGTTGTTCCTGTCTAGACTGTAAGTCCCAAAAATACATGCATAGTTTTGATTAAAACACATGTTGGATCTTACAGAAAGGTTCTCATTACATAAAGCTTTTCATTGTAAGCAGCACCACATTTGGTTTTTGAACGCATATACTGCATTACCAAAAGGAATTCTCATGGCATCCAGACCTCCTCAACCTTAAACAAAGGTTTTTGTGGACAAAATAGGATAGCTTTCTCACACCAACTTATAAAAAACAATCGAAATTACTATTTTTGCTACAAAATCAGAAACTTCAAGAAGAATGGTTAAAGAGACCCCATACTCAAACTGCAATGGACTAAACAACAGAATCCATAACTTTAAGAACATTAAGTTGCATTACCACAACTATGATTCCTTAAATACTATGGAGCCAAGCAACCTGAGGACAAGCCAATATAAAGTTTCCCATTATATCCACAACTACAGTAAGCAAATAATTCTTAAGCAGGGACATCCTCACTTCACTGTTGGATTAAAAGAACATTCCTGACTCCATTTAAAGGGAAGTAATGCCTAAAATTGTTGGCACAGAGACAGCATTCTGAAACTAGGCCATATGAATGTCACTTCATTGTTGTTACTGAAAGAAGAAAGATCAACTACAATAAAACCTTAGCCAGCGCTGCAACAACATTATGCCAGCTAAGCAAGCCCTTAACCAGACCCATGGAGCTTTGCTGCCTTTCTGTTATACACTTAAACACTCTCTACAGACGCCTATTTTTATGCATATAGAAATGCATGCAAGCATACCCACTCCTCTCCCCACGTTCTTCAGTATACAAAATTCCGAAGTTATCATATAACCCATAAAAAGTAACGTTTGCATATAAAAACTGGATGAAAACACAGGGAAAAACCTTTCTCAAGTAATTTCACAGCATATGCACGTTTAATGAATTCCCAAACACGCGCTCAACGTAACTGCTGCGTAATTCCTCGCTCGGCGTGTACCGCATCACTTGATTGGAAAATGTTTTAAGGGAAAAGAAGGAAAAAAAAAAGCAACTGGCTTGCCCACTCAGCTCAATTCACTGAGCCATCCCTGTGCATCACGCTCCGAACCCCAGCACAGGCTGCACAGAGGGCTCTGCTCCCGGCCGGTCGGATTGCCCCTCTCACACACCTCCAGAGCAGACGGGCAGCCACGCTGTCATTCTCACAAACGGAGTGACAATCGTGGCAAGAAGTGAAATAAAGCCCAGCTATCTAATCAGGGAGCACAGACAATTAGTTTGTTGGCAGATGATCCAAGAACCGCTTCCTGACGGAAGAGTCGGAAAAATCTTCCTCCGCTGTGCTTACATAACAGAGGACACACGGGAGAAAATACAGCATCGGAGATAACCTTCTCTCTGATACCCTTTTGTATTATTATTATTACTCTCTATCTTATTCCAGCTGACAATTGTCTAGTCTAGATTCTGCAATTCATCTCCTTATCTATACAGCAATCATTTCTCTAGTTGTAGACTGAATTGATTGTAACAATGTATCCTGGTTTACTTCAGTTTGGAAATAATATGCATTAATAAAATCAACTTTATGGATTTTTAATAATTTTCAAGAGACACTTGCAGGTTCTATTAAAAAATACCATAAAAAACCCTTCTGATTATTTCAACAAGAACATTAATAGCTACCAAGTACTATTACAAGGTATAATTTGGAACAGATAGAGTTAACCTGCAAGACACAAACCGAAGTGAAAAGCAAAAACTATAAGGAGTCTGTTTTGAAATGTTCATTGCTTTAACTTATTGATCTTTAACTGTAAGTTATTCATCCAAAACATAAATGACAATAGTTAATGCAAAAAGCAAATCTCACTTGTGAATAAGGTTTTGGGACAGATTTAATATGTGCACTCTCTCCTAGCACAGATTAACACACCGTACAATAAGTAAATTGCTACTAATTCCTCCAAACAAGACAGAGGGGTGAAACAAACGATGCTGTATTGGGGTAAAAATCTCAATGGAGGCGTTTTGATGAAGTGCTTGAAAAGTGGGAACTGCATCCCAGTTCAAGCAGCAATTAATGAGACATGACTTAAAGCTGAGATACTGGATACCTCTTGCTTTTGACTTCTAAATTTTTACAAATACAAGAAAGTTGAGACACGCAAAATATTCTGATGTACAATGACGTCATCTTTATCATCTCCTGGCGTAGTGTCATTATGCTGCCGTGCTCGCACAGTGCAAGGCAGCTCCCGGGCCCCGGCCCCTGCATTGGAGCGTGTGGGTGACCTGAGGACAGAGGGGCTGTCGGTCCCGAGAGCAGCATCCTCGCCTTCGCCCCTTCGATAAAGGCAAGAAATGCTCCTACAAACTCCAGAGATGGGCCATTGAGATGATCGAAGCGGGCACTTTTTGCAGGTATAACAACGAGTTTGAGGCACAAAAATAACACTCAGACTGAGGATGACTGTGGTGCTTTAAAGGAGCGTCGGGAGCCTGGCAGAAGTAAAGCCACAGTGTCAGCATCTGGCAACTCTGCAGAGACCGGCACCTACTTATCACCTCTCTCGGGCAGCAAAGGGTGTAAAAAAACTTTATCAGATTGAAACAACTGCAGCCTAAGAATTATATATATGTGTGTGTGTGTGTATATATATGTGTATGTATATATATATAAGGTTGTCTTACATGACAACTGGGAAGCAGACAGAGCACTTTGCATGCCTCATGCCAGCTGTGCCAAGTTGCACCCAGGACCGCTAGAAACCTTTTTTTGAAAGCGTAATTTTACGCGCAGCAGCATGCAAAAAAAAAAAAAAAATTAAAAAAAAAAAAATAAAAACCACTAAGGAGGAACCCGCTGTGGGGCCGTGGCTCTCGGCGCCAGCGACCCCGCCGTACTCACTGCTGCTGCTGCCGCTCCAGGACTTCAGCAGGGACTTGATGTTGATTTCGAAGAAGAGGGCATCCTGAAGGCTGAGCATGGTGCCGCCGGCGCCAGCCTTCCCGCGCCCGCGCCGCTGCCGCGCGGCCTCCCGGTGACGCAGGGCCCGGGAGGGGGGGGCAGGCGCGCGCGGGAGGCGGGATCTACAAGGGGACACGCCCCCTCCCTCCTCCTCCCGGTCACGCCCCCCCCCCCGCCCCCTCCTCTCCGACCCCCCGGCAGACCCGGCGAAATAAAAGGGAATAAAAAAACCCCTGCGAAGTGAAGAAGAGTCGCAGGGCGGGCGGCGGGAAAATGATTAGGCGGGAGGGGGCGAGTGTGTGAGCTTTGACACCCAGAGCCAGCAGCAGCTTGGGGTCCGGGTGGTTTTTTGATTAGTATCTCTTCAAGGTCTTAATTTTGACATTTCTGATGGTTTATGACTTCCTTCAGTATCATCTCAAAGGCCACGATGGAAAACATCTTAGGTGTGAAGTTTCTGGATTCCTCGGGATGGAATCCAACACCCACATAAATGCAGGTTTGCATTTTACCCACAAGGCTCGGGATTTAACACCATTCCTTCAGGATACAGCAAGATGCCCACGGCAGCACAGGAAAGACCTTTCCTCTGCCCCCAGCATCAGTCAGCTTGAGGAGTTATCTTTACACAGGCCAAAACTACGTCCTGAAAAGGCCTCGGAATTTTAATGGCTAAATCTGAAAGTAGTCAAAGATTTCAAAAGATTTCTGTGAAAAAAAAAAGTGATATGGAGAAAATAATGCTTGTTTCCACAACTGCCACCAAACCACACGTAAACCATGACCCTTGGGTCATACACAGAGAATGGAAAGAACTGGATACTGGGATACTGAGATTACTCTGACACCGGCTGCCAGAAGTAGTTTAATTAGGTTTATTTAAAGTATAGCTTCACCCACATCATATAGGTTAACTAAGAAATTAACCATATAGGTCCAAGGTACACTGATTAACTAAATTTCCTTTAAGTCAATTTTTAAAAAAACCAACTATGTAGTTTCAGAACTGCCCCCCAGCCTGTACTAGGAGTAAACCAGCCCTAAGGAGGATCCCAGATCAACTGGAATTATCTGAAGTTGTTTATCTGAATCTGTTGTTGTTATCTGAAAAGCTTTAAGAATGTTGTGTATCAAATACTTTTACAGTTTGTTTTTTGTGGTTTTGGGTGGGGTTTTTTTGGTGGTGGTTTGGGGTTTTTTTTATTGTTTTTTAAATCTATGCACATACACCTCCCAAAAAGACAAAATGCTTACTGCTACCAGGGAGGTAACACCATAAATGGGTTGATGTCCAGCTAAGTTCTGTTCTAAACGACAGGTCTAACACACCAGCTGAAAGACACTGGGGAACAAGTGGAGACTTGTCGCTCCCCTGGCCCATTCAGCCATTGAGACAGCTGCTGTCTGACATCCATTCAGGTGATGAACAGTTTCACTAAAAAACGAGACTGGTCTGATCACTCAGTTTTCACAGATTAAAAAATAAAACAAGTTTCCCCCACGTAAAAAATATTTTTCTGTTACAGGATATGAAAACGCTACCTATATCTAGATGGTCCTTTATGTTTCTTCCCACACAGGATACAGAATGTGCATCCACACAGTCTCCTGGGGACATTGCACCAAGCTTTCTCCCATAATCCTGTTTCAGGTAACACTGCCAATGTAGCGCCTCCAATTACCTCATACTCCTTTTTCATCACCTCTTTTATGAATACATTCAAAGTCATACTTCAAGCATTCATTTTTCCTCTTACTAAATAAGATACAACAGAGGTTGTATTCTGTTATGAGTAGGACATAAAGGTCAGATTTTGGAACTGGCTGATGAATTTCACCACTAATTTGAAAGACCGTATTAATTATGGTTGGTCTCTGACTGCCTTTAACACTGGGCTACAGAGAGTTCTTCAAAGCAATCCTTGTTAACAGCATGCATTCCAAAATCATGAGCCAACTCTCCCAGCACCTCAAAAATAATGACTTTTTAAAATACACTTTGGATTCTTTGTAGTTGCTCCCCCCCCCCCCGCTTTTATTCTTTGTTATTAGCACCAGAAACTTATTAAAAAACAATCACTCCAGAAACCTCAGGAGATACACTAAACAAGCCCACAGAAATACTACTCTCAATGGTCCACCTTCTGGAGTTCTGTTAAGACAGCTTTCAACAAAAAGAAGAGCTGCCAGTATTTCTGTAAAGCAGTACTTCAAAAGTTAGTGAATGTTAGGAAATTTTTTTAAAAATCAAATTTATTTACAACATTGGTGTGCTTGTCCAAGCATGTTACATTGTTTTTCAGCATGGCATCTCAGATTTTGTTGCACTGTTATTTATTCATATTATCAACTACAGATCACCATTGATAGGGCTTCTTCAAGGACACTAGCAATTAATTTTAAATGCAGTTACCTTGATAAAAGATATTAGTCTGTTAAGAACTACTACAGTGTCAAGGATACCTTGAGAACTGTATGTACCAAGAGCATATGATCTTCCTTCTGAAGATAAGAAATATTTAATATTAGGAACAAAAATATTTTGAAAATAAATATCCTCTTTAAATACAACATGAATACACATAATATGTATGTTTTCATACATATGTGCAAGGACATAAGTTTGATTCAATGGACATCATTCATTTATAAGATTTAAGAATGGCGTACACCAAATACTTTTATTGTGACATGTCCCCTGGTAAAAAAATAATTAAATATAGGTTAATTTAACAAGAGGGGTAATGGATCTGTCAGTACCTTAGCGTTATCATATAAGCATTGGTGTCATAAAAACTATCTTATACAACTGTGCATTCTAACATTTCTTCTTCCTCACAACCCAATTTCCAGGATTCTACAATCAAAGATATATATATGACTATTACTGCAATTTTGGACTGCTGGGATTTTGTTATACATTTGCATTGAGTTAATGAAATAATCTACCAGATACCAGAATAAACCTCAGGATAAGCCAAGAAGTTTAAAAAGTAACCTTTTGTTTTATTTTTAATCAAAACAAGAATAGTAGGAGCAGGAAAGAAAAACCTTAAATTATAAGCCTCCCAACCTTGTCAAGCACAGAGGAAGCTAATTCGTTGAGAAGAACACAGTAAAACTCATAGTAGAGTTACAAGATATCACCATCATGTATTTCTAAAACTGTATAAGGAAATGTCATTTGCACCACGGATTCTTTTCCAGTTCCTCATTTTCAGAGAGGAAAATGAAAGACTTCTGGAAAGTACACTGTGTTTAAAATTGAGAGCACCAAGTATGTCCACTGTGAAAAAGTCTAAAAATACCTATCACTTTGGAGTACTTATATGGGAAGTCTCGCATAACATTATTATTTTACTACCTAGACATAAGATGGAAAAGAAAGCACTTGCATTTACCTATACGGCAATAGCTTTGATCTGCAGCTAGTTTATATAACAAAAACAACCCAAAAAAAAGCTCTCAAATTGAGGATTTATCCACACTTACATTAGTAGGCTGGACACTACAGAATTTTAAAAAATACATAGTTTATAGAACTGATCCCCCTATTTACATAGCTTTTGAATCTGGACCAGTTATACATTTCACTATTAAAGGGAGCAGGCTACTATAAAGTCTATGTTTTTGATACCTTCTCAAGGTGAGATAGGTATGAATGAGCAGACTGACATCAATCAGTAAGCTCTTAAAAGAGGACAAGAAGAATAGGACTGTAGGTGTAGTAAAGCACAAGTGCACAATCTGCAAATGCAAGCTGTTTGCACTCTACTAAAGTGATTAATGCAAGTGGCTGGTCGGTCCACACCATGCTTTTTGCTCAGATATGAAAACCTTTTAGTAAAAAGGTTGGCTAGAAGCAAATTGCTTCAGCCACTTCAGCAACATAAATATGCAGCCTTCAGGCTGCAAACGGACTAATACGTTACGAGATTCACACGCTCTGGGAAGTATCAGCCCACTCATTTGTGGTGCTGTTCATTCATAGCACACCCCACCTACACAAGTAAAATCAATTCAGCCCTTCAAGAACACATACCTTGTAGATACTATATTCAGTAAGTCCTGTACAGCAAGCTTGGTTACACATGAGGGAAGGTTTGATTATACTTACAGAGTGTAAATATATATATAGGGCCCAAGCGAAATACAAGATCAGACAGTATAGTGTTGTGGTACAGACAACAGTTTCATTTTCCTAATTTGTAGAATTTGGAATTTAATTATAACATTTCTAAAAGGATCAGTATATTTACTAGGACCAATACACTTACTACAAATGTTTGTGCAAAAGTTGTTTGTCCAGTTTTTCTTTAATTAAAATAGTATCGTGCCATTTCCTTGGAGCTGCCCAGGAACATCACTGGCAACTATTTTGAACAATGTGCATAAAATAAGTGCAGTGCACAACTGCTGTTTCTATAAGTGCCAGAGCTCTGGCATACTGTAGAGGGTCCAGCAGAGTATCAGGAAAATGCTCAGAGAGCTGGAGCACCTCTCCTATGAAGATAGGCTGGGAGAGTTGGGGTTGTTCAGTCTGGAGAAGAGAAGGCTCCAGGGAGACCTTATAATGGCCTTTCAGTACCTGCAGGTGGCTACAAGGAAGACAGGAAGGGACTCTTTATCAGGGAGTGGAGAGATAGGACAAGGAGTAATGGTTTTAAACCGAAAGAGGGGAGATTTAGATTAGATACTAGAAAGAAAACTTTTCACCACGAGGGTGGTGAGACACTGCAACAGGTTGCCCAGAGAAGCTCTGTATGCCCCATCCCTGGAGGTCAAGATCAGGCTGTATGGGGCTTTGAGCAACCTGCTCTGGTAGGGAGGTGGGTTGGAACTCAAAGATTTTTAAGGTCTCTTCCAACTCTAACCATCCTATGATTCTGTAGGAGACTAAAAAAAAAAAATAGCATCTTTCTGACAATGTTGCTTCATCTTCACCTCTACAGGCTGAAAATGTAAGAGGATTTTCAAAATTATTGCTGAATAAGCTATTTCAAAACAGCAATATTATATTTTTTTAAAGTTTGCTTTTAAATTACAAAGAAATAACATTCTGTATGTCATTCATTAATGTTTCACAGGGAACATTACAGCTTTTTAGCTTCATTTCTTTTTTTTTTTCCCCCCTCCATTTGAAGTGTTATTCCCCAGTTCAACAATAGCTTTACTTCTCTAGAAATATATTCATATCATACCATCTCCCTCCCTCAACCTGCCAGTACAGATCTTTCCTACTGGGATGGCCAAGATAACAACATCCGATGGTCTACTTATCCCTCTACAAAACAATTTGCATTGATCATCCCAGGCTAAACACTCAATTTAAAAGAATGCCTTTAGCTATGGTTTTCAAGTTATGTTAAAAAAAATACCCAGTAGCTGTTGCCACCAAAAGTTTTTTCTGAGGTTTTCAGTTCTACTATGTTCATCTTCAGGATGACATGGACTGACAGAAAATGCATTCAGGCAAAGAACTATAAATAATACTTCCAATTTAAAGTAAATTATAAGTTTTCCCAGTAGTTCTGAAAGGACATTAGAGATGCACAGCTTTTTGCAGAACCATCTTTAAGTAAGATCAAAGAAGATACTGTTAAATATTAACTTTTCTGTAAATTAACATCATCGTGATTGAATAGTAATCCTACCTTTAAAAAAAACCAAAACAACACAACAAAAACCAAACAATCCCCAAAACCCACCGTCAAAACTTTAAAGAAAGAATAATTAAATCCTGAAAAATCAAACAGCTTTCAAGGTAGTTCAACCAAGACCTTACCAACTTCATAAAGGTTCGGACTAAACAGATTTCAATCTGGCCCTTCCTGAAAATCCAGCTCTCCAGATCAGCAAACATCACGAGATTACAAGGAAACGAATCAGTAATAAAAAGGTAAAACATTTCCAACAACCCAGCAGGCAGCTCTGAGATGACATTTAACCAAACTCTCTCCAAGAGGAAATAAGACAGGTAAAGTGATACACAAACCTGTAGCTGTTGCTGCCTCTCATGAGCCTGACAAACCCCAGTCTCTGTATTTTCACAGGCAGTCAAGTAGTAGTTAAAATTTTAGAGAACTCAGTGATTTACTCCCTTCTCAGAAGCTTAATTTCTACCTTCCATGACTGCAAATAAACCTTAAAGGTATAAACCTGATGCAGTATGGCTCTGCCTGTGCCAGGCAGCCTGAAATAACTGCCCTAAGATCTGATCTACCAGTTCTGAACCGTGTCAGACTCCTCATTGTGCTTCAGTATTCATGTACCAATGTACTGACTTTGGGGAACCAGCACTCTGGTTTTCACCAACCTTTTAAATGGAACCTGGAAACAGTTACAGAGCTACATGGAAAATGCCAGCTTAGTTGCTGGGCGTTTAAATGGATAGAGTAGGGAAAGGCTTAACTCTGTTACCCTACAAGGCCTTAAGACAACTGCTAGGAAGCAGTTCTGTTTCTATTTTTGTTGCTCCTCCCAAGCTGCTGGATGTCTGTGCCGCTTTTACGGGAAACATCATATTTGCATTGTGTGAGGATCAGCTAGTCTATCCCTACAGAAAGCACTTGGGGGGCAGGAACCACCAAAAGTTTAGGACTCATCCAGGAAAAAAAAAAAAAAGTGAATTAGCTATAGGTGTAAACTCCACACAGAAGTCTCAAGTCTGTTAAGCCTCACGAGTGCAATAGTACTTGGGTAGAAAATGTTCTCTGCTGCAGACTCCCACGGCAGCTGAAGGTACTCGTGTATTTGCCTTGCCCTGCGCCAGGAGATAAATTTCTCCCTTCCCTCCGCCATAAGCAAAGTAGTATATTGGCTCCTGAGCTGCTGCTGTTGGCAGCCTGCAGCCTGTTTTGTTTATATATGTTAAAGCACTTAACAGCCCCATGTAATGCAGATTATGCCTGGTTCAGCCCCTTCTGCCCCAGAGGGCTAATGGCAGGCAGGGGGATGGCAGACTGCAGTTACAAGTGGGAATTAATTTAGGTGTCTCTGCTAAACCTCACAAGCACAAACCTACCAACTTACTCCACAGCAGCTTAAATCCCCATGTAGGCAGCAGCAGTTTTGCGTGCTCTGTACAAACAGTGTAAGAACTTTGAAAGCTGTAGTTATGGGCAGGAGAAGGAAAGTGAGCTGGGGCAAGGCATTCTCTCCAATTTTCAGCTCCCAAAATTGCCATTCCCCATGTTTCAGTTACACAGGGCAGGAACATAAGAGCTCCATCACCCAATATCATAAATAAATAATTACATTAACATGCATTTCTTTGTAGATGAACTAAATAGGCATATTTCTTCATTCCAAAACCAACAGATGTTTAAATACAGTGCATTTTTTGCATGTTTTTGTTACCAGGATTTAAACAATTAAATGGTTTTAATACTGAATTTTACAGGTTTTCTATCTCTGAGAAACAACAGATGTTCTTGTAGGCACCTGGAGTAGGAGTATGAAACAGAAATGCTTTTAAGATTAAAAAAGGTAATTCATACATACACATCGATTTGCAAATCAGAACTAATGGAATTCATGAGTGTCATTTCTGAACCTTTGTCCTCAGCAAGAGTGTTGTTGCATTGAAGAAAAGCAAGAAAAGAAATACAAAACTCAGGAAGGGAGAAAGCAAGATGAAGTAGAGGCAGCTAAATACCTAACACATACACACTAAAATGCTCTCCATCCACACACCTGTCTCTGGCAGAGCCAATGAAATGGAAAAGGACAGTATCACTCCACTTGGAGCCATTGAATTGTCTAGGTTGGAAGAGGCTTTTTTGATCATCTAGTCCAACTGTAATCACTTCAACCACTTCAGTCCCTACTAGTTGAAGAACTGGAATCAGTTCTTACACATACAGGTCAAACAGAGAATACCCTTAGACTACTTCTGTTCATGAAGCTGGTTCCTGTCTATTTGTCAGTCATGTTAATACTTGATAGAGCCCTAGCATACTCTTCATTTCTCTCAGTAATTAACATGAACACATTAACTTCCCAAATATACAGTCTACCTACAAATGTATACAGTACAATTTCATCAGTTTCTCGTCAAATTAAACTACCCTGGTGCATCTTAAGAACTGCCAAGAGATACTAACATTTTGGGTCAACATCTAATAAGACTGTGCAATGGCAAAGTTTTTAAGGCTCATATTGGTCGTAGCAACAGACAAAGTCCCCCCCTTATAAAGTGAGGGTACACTGAATCCTGAACATCCAGAGCGCCTGATGAAAAACTAATGCAGACAGGAACTTAACCCCTTTAGAAGGTACCACTGTTCAGTGATGAGGTTTTCTGAAACTTATCTCTCCAAATAAGCAGTGCCTTTGGATTTCTCTTAAGGTAATCTTTCCTTTATAAACAGACACCAAACACCAAAAACCTTGGAGCACAAGCCAAGAAACTTTTGTCTGGGAGTCCCTCTGCTTACAGGGACCTTTTAGAACTTGGCTCGAGAGCAAGAAGATGCACGTTGAGTAAAGCAGCCGAAGCCACAGACAGTGATTCCCAAGTGACAGGCATTTTTCAACAGCAGTTAAGAACTGAGAAAACATATTCCCAATTGAAGGCAGTACTCATGACATTTCCTACTTGAAGGGCAGCTAAAGACTATTCAGTGCCAAGTTCAAGGCACAAAGAGTGCCATTTACTGAAAAAATGAAAGGTTTTCTGAAGTAACCCCTAATTAAGATGAGACAATTGAAATTATTTTCCCTCAGTTTGGATGCATGCGGTAATTTTCAGAAGGAACACATACAAAGTTAGCAGTCACAGGGTAAGAAGCATTCTGTTGTTTAAGAGCTTAAAAGAAAAGCAACTAGAAATAAGTCTACAAATCAAGACAAAGAATAGCTAACAAGTGCAACCAACAGAAACCACTAATAGTCATCAAAAGCATCCTGAATTACTGAAAACATGATGAAAAACATCAGTCATGTCATATCTGCATCTTCCATTTACATTAGAAACAAACAGAAAAACCACCTCTAGAGAAGATTAGGACTTGTGAGATCACCTATAAGTTTTGCATTTGAAACATTGTTTTTTTCTTTTTCAACTGAGAAGTGAAGAACTGTTTAACAAAACCTTCAAATGATAATCTTTCTGTAACTTAAACCTGAATTGCTCACGGCATCTTTATATGCAGCTGCTGATTTAGTTCTGCTGGTAAACACTTTATTGACCTTATAAATACGTCTTGAGAGCTAAGGTATTTTGGATTTTTTAGCCCAGTGATCAATTTTGATGTGTTTTAAAAGATAACAGGTTTATACTTAAAGGAAAATGGCTCCTTAAAAATAAACTGAGATTTTGATTTTATGTGTGGTTCCAGTCTCTTATAGACTCTTCTTTGAACTGCAGACAGACATTATAGAAAACGGATAGCCACGTCACAGGTATGTTTTAAAAATTGTTCTACATGAAAGAGATTTTCAATGGGAATCAAAAAGGAACAACATGCTAAACCATTCTCCCTCTCAAAATGTCACTTTCAAGTCCTGTGGACAGCTCAGACACAAAGAACTTAAAAGAACGCTTATTTCCTTGTATTTCCACCATATTCAGAAACAATGGTTTTACAATAGCATATATAATTATTTTTGCATTGAGTTTCTCCATATCTTGTTGAATTCAGCACTTCACAGCTCCCTTTCATAGGCTACTGCAGAATCTTCTGAAAAATTTCTTGGTTTTCTATCTATGATGTTAAATTTTCTCTCATTCTCCTCATACTATCACTTTCTTTCACTCTCCAAGTTAAAAGCTTTATTTTGTCCCTCTCCCAACTATCTTAGTGTCAAGTAGCTATGAATTGAAAAGGGAAAAATATATTTCTTTTAATCACAAGCCCTTAGCAGCATTAACTGCAGCATCTTGAAGAATTAGCCTAGAGATATTTAAATAATATTTTCGGCTAAGTATTCTTCCATTTCACATCTAATACTTTTCGGGTTATTTTTAAATAAATGGAAGAGAGTTCTTATTACTTCTGACTTTTCAGCTTAAGCACTCATGGTCCACAGGACATAAAGACAAAACCAAAAGAAAATAGCCCAAACACTAGGATTTCTAACATTCACTTCCTGAATATGCTGTTGTTTTTTTCCCCCCACAGCGTTCCAGTTTGCTGCCTATTAATCAGTATGGGGAAGGAAGGGGAGGTTCCTGTTGGTTTAGTAAGTTGAACAGTCTCCCCAAGGACAAACTTGCACCAATACCACTACAAATAAATATACAAGACAACCGTGGAAGGGTACAATCTCCTTTTAGCAGCACTGAGCCATAACTACTGTTCAGCTGTAGTTTGAATTTTGAAACCTTAGACTAACACGTTTAAGCCTCAGCCAACCTTTGAAATGCTTGAAGCCCAGCAGATGTATGAATCATAAAATCAGACCAAAAGAAACCCCTGTAAACGTGACGCAGAGGTATTCTATTAAGTGAACAATAGCATTAAAAAACCTGTAAGCTTTGCTCACCATATTGCAGAAGAAAACACATACATTACCTTCTGCTGAAATCCATGAGTAGCTATTGAGTATGAAGAAAAAGGCCCTTCTACACCTGCCGTCAAATCGTACTGAAAAAGCACTAAGTTAGAATTACTTTGTCATGCTTTGGGTTGAGGTAAAGGTAAGGTGTGTCAAGAAAAAAAAAAGTAAAAATGGCAAAAGGGAAAAAACTACAAACACTTTAGAGAAAAAAAAAGTATATTCTTTGTAAATCCATGCATACTTATGCTTCAGATAAAACCCTGAAATGACCACAATAAAAACATATTAGGCATACAGCTAAGTACACAATAAAAAAAAAATAAATCTGAACTCAAACAAATAGGGCTGAAAATCATATTTGAGATCTCTCCTAGAATCATGTCATACCATCAATTTTTTTTTAACAGTTGAATATAACTCTAGTCGATTTTCCATATTAATGGTGAAATGAGTAAGTCTGAGACAAACTCCCTTTCCACTTGGGCTTACTTTTAAAGAGACTCACTGGATATTCTTTCAGCTTATTATTGATTCCATCTTAAGCAAATGCCTTACTTAAAAAAAAAACAACAAAAAACCCCCCCGAAACATGTACCCAATGGTCATTGTATCTGCTTACAAGCACTAATAATAAAACCCATCATCACTGCACTTAAAATAAAACTCTGGAGAGATGCTTATGTTTCCATTTATCTAAAATATTAAAGACTTCATTTTCTACAAATCAATATGTTTAAAACAGAGGGTATCAAGAAGGTGATTGCTACTTTTTGTGATGGTAAGACATTTAATGCTGCCCCCACTACTGACCAAAAAGGCCCTTTCTCAGTGAGTTGACTCCCCTTGCCAATTCATCTCAAAAATACTGCCCAAAAGTATTAGAACATTTTCTGCTTTGTGAAATGAATCGGCTCAAAGAAAGGCCACACCAGTGCCCGGCAGGAGATGGGGAAGGGCTGCAGCTGGGAGCGAGTGCCCTTTTCATTGGTAGCTGTTAGATCAGCCTCATCCACTTTTTAAAAAAATCACACACAAAAATCTAAACGAAAACCCCTTCCCCTACCTTCTGTTGGGCAGAGCTTCAAGAGCAAGTTTCAGAGGCCCTTACGAAAGGTTTCTTATTGCTTGTAATGGAAAATATACGCAGAATAATTTCCTGGGGCATTACTCAAGCAAAACAATGCTATCTGCTATGATAAGAAAACAGGAGAGAGGGTTAGAGATTTTATGTAAATAGAATTCTGGATCCCAAACAGAATTATGGAATTTAAGGGAGAAGCAAACAACTGGGGGTGTGGGGGAAGCCATGGCACTTAGTTGCCCACTAGCCAGTCTAGTCTTCTCTAACAAACTCAGAAAGTGAGTACAGAAACTGACTTCTATTCCAGACAGATGCTGGGGCTCCTGGTCATCCTCTGCTGTACAAGGCTGATCAGAGATGCAACAGGCACTGAACATGCCCTGCAGAGATGCTGGGATTACAGGGTCACACTGCTCACGGGCAGCTTATATGTATCCAGCCCCTGCTGTTAGCCCCCCGAGGCAATTATAGCTCTATTACTCATTTCTTTACCATTAACCCACACATTTCTGTCAGGTTACTTCTGCTCCCCTGGCAGAGACACTTGAAGGGAAGCAGGTTTAATGTTTGCAAAAAAAAAGACATTTTCCATACACAGAAATAACATGAACACTGAATACTCACATCACTGATAAATATAACATCTCTGCAGTTATTGCAGACTTAACTTACACGGTCGGTCATTAAGATTGTTCTACACTCTCAGCTACCCTACTTTACAACACAACAGAAGCACAGACCCACAACAGAAGGGCACACTTCCCACCCCACAGGTCCAGCTGCCATTTGCCAGTTTGCCCAGAGCAGCCATGGTGTTCCCCTTCTTTAACACTACAAACAGCAAAAGGAAGAATAAGAAATAGTTTATAGATGCATCTGTACATGAACACACTTGCATGTAGGGTTTGGTACATGAAAAGACTTTCTTTGGATCTTCCAAGCTCATCTGTCTGTGTTCTATTTGGATTGGAGCTTTTTTGGTACAGCAATTTCTAAAACCAAGAACATGCTGACTCTTAAACGCCACAGCAAATTTAAAAGAATTGCCTATTCTTTTACTAACATCTATTAAGTGCTGTGATGCATACAATCATATGCAAATACTTCAGCAGGTGAGATGTGGAGTTTTTTCTTAGAATTCTAACAATATTATAAATCTAAAAAGACAGCTACAAAAGATTTCTAAAGTACACTTAAAACTGTTCTGACAGAAGCTACATATTTTAAAAGATGTGTCACAAAGCATATATTTCCTTGTTTTCAGCTATAAAATAAAGTATATACTAATTGAGTTAACATTTTGAAAGGTGATACTGATAAACATTTTAATCCTAAAAATTAATTCAACACAAAATATTTAGGTCAGATATATACAACCCAACTGAGTGGTATTATCAAAATAACACTTTTACGCTTTGAATGTCAGCAATAGGTTTTTCATTGGTTTAAGACTTTCTAAAATACTTTCTTACATGAAAATCATTTCCAGACTCAATAGTTCACCTAAATCATCATTAATACAAAAGTGTTCCTGAACAGCAGCAATAAGGAACAGAAAGGGAAAATAAAATAAAACCCCACACATTTTCAAATTCATACATACATCTACAGGACAAACCACTTCACCTTTAAAAACCTATCAACAACCTATCCTGAACAACTTCATTACATCAAATTTGGCAGTGCATTAACACATCTGCTGACACTAAGCAAGTAAATATTTACCTTTTTTCTTTTTTTTTTTTTTTCAAGTCATTCTATTGTATTATTACCTGTTTTGTCGGCACCTGCTTTCTGCAGCATCCCCAACTGGTAAACACAGTAGTTCTTTTGCTCTATTCCAGCAGAGCAGTTCATTCCATTACCAAGATACAAAAATAGAAATAAGCAGATAATTTAAAGAGGATTCAGCTACTATCTGCTATTGTAAAAGCATGATCCCAGAACAGACTATAAGTCTGCATTTCGCAAGTGACGACATCACACTATTAAGTGATATTAGTCAGGCACTACCGGTTTCCACAAAATCACTCCTAATAATCACCATTTAGTGAATATTTAATGAGCAGGAAAGGAGAATTCATCTTTATCGGTAGGACTGGGATATTCTATGATCGTTATCCTCATTTGCTTGAGCTATCGACAAAACACCGAACGAGGTTACATGAAGGCATCCCTTTTGTCTACGAACTTCAGCCTATAGCATTTTCTTTTAACCTGGCACAAAGACAATTCTGTTTATTCTGAAATTATAACATTTTAAATAATATTTTATTTCAAAGTGAGAGCTATAAAGAATCTGTAATACAGCATAACAGCAGAATTTATGAGGTATGCCTATGGAGATATTTAGGCTGTGCACATCACAGCAATATCCAACTATAAACTTCAGGGCTCTACAAAGTTAAATGAGGACACGAACCTGGCTAGAAGAGCAGCACCCTTTCAGAAACCATGAGCTTCTGATCAGAGCTTCCAAACATATAGGCAATAAGAGTCTTAACAGACCTTCTTACAGAAGTCTTCAACAGACCACAGCATTACAACATTAACTTGTCCTAATTTGCTATACACAGGAATGATTTGTTTAACAAAACAGAACTGTCCCTGTTTTCCCCAGCTGCCATTACTCAACCTGTTAAAAAAAAATGTGGTTTGTATTACAATCAGAAAGGCTAAGAAAAGTCTTTCCAAGGAAACCTCTCTTTCCCACCACCACTACAAGCTTAATTCCATAGTTAAGGCTACACGTTCACCACCCAGTAAGATGGATGTCACCATCTCATGTCTTTACAGTTAGACACATAAGGGAAAAAATTTCAAGGCCACACTAATTCCTGAAAATAGCCACCACATAGCAAAGGGTAAAAACTGTGCCTCTGATAACCATCAGGATCCAAGAGCATAAAGGCTCAAGACCTTACTATTTTAGCTTAAGGCAAAAAGAAAAAAAAAAAGTAAAACTGGATTTTCCATTGCCACCCAGCTGAACTGCTAAAAACGGAACATTAACTCATTCTACTTTTTATTAGCACAATACACTGTAGTATTTAGGCACTAACAGGTAGTTAAAAAAAAAAAGCTTCATACAAGCAAGCTTACCCATGTTGTTAAGATAAAATTCTCTATACACGTCCATATTTTTACTTTGACTTCTTTAATTTACATATTATATTTATATAAAAAACAAACTGCAATCTCCCAAACACTAAAAAAGGAAAGTATAAACATGTTTGAAATGAAAAAACCCTTAGAAGGAAAGCCTTTGAAATCTTAGGAGATTTGAAAACAGGGAGACAAAAATTGACATAAAACTTGAACCCTGCATTGCAGTCAGAGCTCTGTGCAGCACATGTTTGTCTAGAAAACTCCTAGTGCCTAATCACAGCTACATTACAATTTTAAAACTTAAAAAGGGATACTTATCCCGAAAAGGGGGGAAAAAATGGGAATGCAAAGACGAGGACCACATTAGAAACCTTGAAAAATTAAGTTCAAATAGGTCACTAACATGTGATAGTGTCTCAATGATAAAATAGTTCTAAAACTAAAGACACCATTATCAAAGCAACTCTGATAAAAAGGCTGTTTGTAATCAAACTTGTCAATTTAGCAAAATAATCATGATCTGAAGGAAAAGCTTAGTAATTGGTTTTTACCAGGTTGGTGACACGGATACATACTGTAAGCAGGATGTAAACCATGTGTCTCCTCATCTTCATCTATTGTTTGTCCTAATGCAAACAGCCTGACACGTCTCATCTTCAGTAGCCTTGGGGAGCTTTCACGGGGAGTACTCCCAACATCCAGAACTGCATCTCCAGAAGCGACAGTGGGAACAATTTTTTTCAGGAATTCCATTTTTACATGCCCTCTGCTTTCTCAGCATTTACTAACTCCAGCAGTTTAGCTGCACGCTTACGGAGCGTGGCTCCCACACCAACTTCCTTGAGCACCGAGGTAGACTTCTCCTGGTGATGTCACTTGGCCCTGGGTGGTGCCAACCCCAGCGCGTCAGCTGCCAGCTGCTCCCAGGCAGATTTTAAAGAGGTCTAACTGCACGGACTGATAAGAAAACCAAACAACAACAAGCCTATACATTAACCAACGCGCACTAAGCTCCGCACTTGGTAAAAGACGCCGTATTTAGCACTGCAACAATTTTAAGCGCTAGTAAAACGCACGGTGTATTTTCAAATTCCTCTCTGACAGAGTTCAATAGCTCTTAATTTTCATCAAGTGCAGAGAGAGTGTTCATCTGCATTTGAAAGATAACACTTATCATTCAGCAAGTCTATGCACTGGCTTTATAAAGAGAGTGTCTAACAGCACCACAATTTAAACCATTTGCCTTCTCACAGTTTTAACTACTAGCTACAGAGACTAACACTTATTAAATATTAAGTCCCTTTTTGCCGAGACTCTAATGCTATACCTCCCACTTAAAATACTCAAACCATCTCCAGAAAAATGCCAACTACAGAAATAATCCGTCTCGTTTTGTCCAAATGTCCACTTTATCCCTTGGGCTACTTCTCCACACATGCCTGCTTTAGAGGAGTTTTTTGGTTTTATTTGGGGGAAGTTTAAATGTTGTTCTATATTTAGCTTAAAGAAGCTATTATGAAAGATGCCTTGTGTTTGGAGCAAAAAGTTCAAGGGGGGAGAAAAGAGACATTAGCCTAGAAGAGTGTTCCTTTGTGCTTCCTACATTTGGGGATACGTATCGTTGTTTGATTGAAAGTATTCCTTTATTTACTAGACTCAGATCCACAAACACACTACTAGATAATATTCCCACCTCTTTGACACCAAAGATTATACACACCACCCAGAGGAAATCCACTAATTCAGTGCTCACAAGGGGCTGCTCAACTGGATTAAGCTGTCAGTCCTTTACCGACCAACTCTACTGTCATACTTCTAGTTAAGAATGCCACAACTTGAAAAATTTGGTACAAGTTCATTAAAGTTGCCACCCAAGACATTTTCCAAGTTCTATATAGACTGAAAACATGTGATATCTTTTGTACTTGAGTTTGCAATAAAATCCCCAAATATTTGAATTGGACTACATTTCCCTTGTAAATTAATACAAAATTCTACACAAATCTTTCCCATTAAAGTCAGAATTTTGTATTCATTTAAGACAAGTTACAATATTACTTCCTGCCGTGAAAGACTTGGGACTTCGAGAAAAAACTTGTCCCTATAATGATTTCATTCCCAGTTTTTTTCCACCAACACAAAATGTTACACAGAATATATTTTCATAAAAGCATTTTATGTGTTTTCAGAACAAATAATAAGACACCACAAAGTTGATTTGTGATTATAAAAGATCATGAGTCATTACAAACTCAAGCAATCATTTATTCATAACAGCATTATTTTCAATATAATTTTTTTTTCCCTTGAAATCTTGCCACAAACCTACTTTGCAGTTTCTAATATTTAAGAAGAAAAAAGAAATTCAGATGCTTCTGTCAGACTGAGAATGCTTCCAGCCATCCACCTGCCAAACTGCAGCTTCCAAAGAAGGGGGGTAATCAGATATTTTGAGTTGTACCTAACTTAAATGGCATCTGAAAGGTTCAAACTAGATACTAACGTGCTCTCAGCCACACTATGGATTTTTTATTACGCGTGTGGACACAGGGTGGAGACACAGAGGAAGTGTAAGCACCTAGAGCATCACTTCAGTTAAATGCATAAGGTGTGACTTTCTACACAACATGTAGTATTTGGCTGGGAATAAAAAAATAATATGGATTGAAACTTTTTTAATAAGATAACAGCCTTTCAAGTAATAGGTTTTATAAACAAAAAACAAAGTAATAAACCCCACCCCTTAGATATGATCGTATTTAAGATTAAGCTTGATAATGCAGATGTATCCAAAGAGCTTTTGATTGACTTTTCCTTCAGGATGGCTGTTTGACTCTTAAGAAAGGACATCAAGAAGTTTTCTCCAGAAGACAGTTGGGGATATATTTTATACATTTATATACTTTTATTTATATATACATACATGCATGGATGGTAGTTAACTTCAGGACTGACATACTTCATTATAATCTATGACAGCAGCATTTTATAAATAATGAAACTGAAACAGAAAGCTTATATTTTTGCCTATGTCATTTCACATACACTCCTCTCTCATACTTGCTCTTACCATCTTCCTTAAATAGTAGAATTATATAAAAAATATTTCTTTTTTTTTATATTATCCAAACAAGCTTTACAGTTAACGTGTGGGGGATAACATATGAGAAATCTTAAAATTGTTAGACTCCAATTCATCTTTAAAGAAAATAAACTAAAACAGGCTACAAAAAGCCTTATTTAATAAACTTTAACACTTTCTTATTCTGGAACCTCTAAATTAAAACAAAAAACAACAAAAAAAGGAGATCTTGATCTTACGTGTAATTATTATTTGTATTACAGTAAGTCCTTTGATGTCTTTCTATGTGTATTCCACTTCTGTTACACTCAAAGAACAACTCCAGATTTGCACTGGAATACCTGCTGAGGGTCATTCAGACTTCCTTTGTCACAATTCCACAGTTACTGATAACCAACAAGAAGACAATGTCCAAGCTCCACATCCCTCACTAAAGGAACCCACACCAGCAGGACCTCACATCTAAAGGGAATACGAACAGATCAAGAAACATGCAGAAGTACTGCACTGGGAGAACCAATGAGTGAACAGAGGGTAACAGCACTTCTCAGAGCACTGTCCCTTTTCCCTTTGGATTAGGCATTTCAGGACACAAAGAGCAAAGCTCTTTGGCAGGGGAGCAGGGGGAGAGCAGCTACATGGGAATTCTGCTGAAGCAGGTGAACCTGCTGATGCAGAAACATCCTAACAATGAGAAATGCTGAAAAAACACAATGAAAGAAAAATCCATGGGAGACAAAACTACCTGCAAGTGCCCTGAATTCAAATGTTTAGAGAACTTTTAGAATTAGCAATAATGATAGTAAAAGAAAACTATGAAACAGACAACACACTAGAAACCCTATAGCCTACCATAAATATGAATTATTTGATGGGTCTCCTCACAAATAAGTATGCACTACAAACCTTCAGCTTCATAACACAGAATATTTTTAAAACTATCTATGCTGCTATAGCAAACCCACCCCAATCCTACCTGGTGTCGGAGAGAGGAGATAAGACTTCCTTTCTATCTAACACATAAGCTGGCAAGACAGGTCCTGAGGTTTTTGGAGGTTGGGAGATCCCCTTGGCCTTAACAGGATTCTGATGAGGGAATAACAAGGTTCTGAAAGATGTGCATCATACTGCCCCCCATGGTCCTCCTCCTTTGCTCCTCTGCAGGCTTCTATGCTACCACACCAGGCCAGGCCAGCTGGTAAAGACTGACCTCAAAAGCGGTTTTAACCTGGTATTTGTTTGTCAGTGCCTCACACACTGCCCTGCCACGTGGAAGAGGGGAACCGGGCATGCTCCCCTCCATGGCTCCAACATGAAGTTGGAGGCTTCATGTGCTCCTCCAACACTGGCAGAGGTCATCAGTTCAGAGCGGTTTTGTTGGCACAGTGGTGTTTTCCACAACTCTTAGCCATAAGGATGCTGGGAAAACGGCTGAGTGGTACAACCACAGCAGCACAGAAGGCAGTTGGAGGTGTCCCCGTGCCAGCAAGGTGGAGGTGTGCACTTCAAACCTCCTGGCACTGCTATGGCACAGCACATCTCCTGTCAGCACACAGAACCCTTGCTGTCTCCCAACTTCTCAGCTACATGACCACTTTGGTAGGACAAAACAACACACAAAAAAACCCCATAAGCAAAGCTGTGCCTCCTGCTGGGACATGGGAACTGGAAGTGCTGCCAAAGCAGGTCCAACAGCAAGTTTTAAAGTTGCATCCTTAAGCCCATATTGGACATAGCATTACTGTGCATCAAAAAAGCATCGTTACTATTTTCTCCAACTTGCTAATTTAAACCTGACATCACTGTTTCAAGTGGGAGTGAATCTGCTAAGGAAATAGAGCAACTACGATAGCACTCAAGTATTTAGAGAAAAAAAACCCCCACAAACAAGTACAGGAAGTTTTTCCTCCCTGAATCTCAGAATAGAAGCCTAATTTGTAAGAATGTATCTTATCCCAATGAAAACAATCTGCTCTTCCCCCCCAAAGGTGAAGATCAGAGATAGTTAACTGAAAGCAGAATAAAACAGTAGGCTTGGAAATTGAAGCTGCAGTCTGGCCTGTAAGTATAAATGTATAAATGAACACATCTGAATTAATCTGAGGAGAGGTACCTGTTACCAGACAGCTGAGTTATACTTGTCAGACAATTAGCATGACACTGTCATAATTTCATGCAAAAGACTGTGGAGGTAGGGAAGACAAACTCCATTTCTTTCTCTGTATACATTGAATGTTTTTTTAAATTGTGAAACATTTTGCTTCGGAACTATACCTTAACATAGACACATATTATTTTTTTCTTTAAATACAGAAACAAAACAGACAACATAACCTTGAAGAACATATGCACAGGGAGACCCCAGTTTGTCATATTGTGGAGTCATTTCACCTTTTGGCAGTTTTGACTAACCACTTGCAAGGACTTGATATATTTAAAGGAATTAATTTTGCACGTCAGAAAGCTTCAAAATTTTAAAAGACATTTAAAACATGAGGCTATCCTTCATATAATTTACAATGATACTCTAGCAGTTAATTCCCAAGCTACTTAGCATTTATAGCTTCCTTGGTCCAGTTCAATTAACGTAATTTTACAGCAAAAAACCTAAGAAACAGTATAAGCAGGAACAAATCAATGTACAATTTTGCAATAAACTATCTCTACATCAGTGTAAACTTGTAGCTATTATTTTGTTTTTCAGAAAATACTTTAAACCTAAGCCATTTAAGCTTTTTATAGTTTGGCTTTATGGCCATTTATTTTTTTTAATGCAAACATGAAAATAATTCCAGTTGTCCCTGTGCTTTTCTGAAAGAAAGTCTATTTTTCTGTTTCCTGAGAAATGAAAGTAACGAACTACTATCATCTTTTGGTAAAGTTTTCCTTTCCTTTCAGTCACTGATGGTATACTTGATCTGTGCGGGGGCTGGGTTTTTTGAGCAAGTTCTGTGGCTGTTTCTTTGAAAGGTTGAGGATTTCTGGAGTATTTGAGTGTTTGTGATTGTTGGGTTTCAGGGTTCCTTTTTGTTGATTGGGTTTTTGGTTTTGGTGTTGGGGGTTTTTTGTGGTGGTGGTTTTTTTTCGTTTGGGTTTTTTTGTTTGTTTGTTTTTTTAAGAGCTTGGTTTTAATTATGTAGCATTAATAGAAGTGGAATACAAGTAGAAATAAAATACCGGGCAAAATAAATCAGAGCCTGAACACAGGACACAACTGTTACGTTCACTGACTGAATGCAATAGTATCACATTTAATCAAAAAAGCTCTGAAATTTTTACCATTTGTGTATTAGATAGTAATTGTCCTTATCTTGAAGTCGCATGCAAGAATACAATGCTTTCCTGAACTCATTAGGCGTTCCCGAGAAGATCAAGGTATTGTCTATCCTGCAGCTGCTACAATCCTCAGTTGGGATAAGGATCTGGGCTTCCTGTCACTAACCTCTTGCTTGTTCCAAGTACTGACGTATCACATAAGATCTTTCCAACCTATGAATTTCTTCCACTGGCAGATTTTCTTCAAATAAGAACACGTACTCTGAATCATCCCTAATCCCATGCAAGTAGGAACACAGAGAGAAGATGTCATTCCAGAATCCCATAACCACAGAAGTGGCCAGATATTTTCCATTATAAAGGGATCAAAGCAAGCATGATGTCGATATCTCTATGCAAAGGACATTACAAAAACCCAACATTTGAAAAACAAAGGTTGTGTGGAACAGTAGGAACAGCAAGTTGTTTGCCAACAATGGCAATGCTGCTATGAAATTGGATCTCTAAGGAACCGAGAGCTGAAAACCTTTGCGGAAGCTTTTTTAAGTGTTTAATAGCAATATAGCAAACACAGTTGCCAAGCGTTAATGTAGGTTTGCCTATAGAAAAGCCAGAAATAGACAGTAAGGTATAACTAGCGACCAAGCACACACGTGCATCTCCAAAATTACTTAAGAATGAACAAAAGTAGTTCAAAATACATTTTCTACATAAGTACCTTGGCTATTTGATTGATGGCTATTTTCACAGCCATCACTGCTGTTTCTGTTAAAATTTTCTTTAGCACTGCATGAAAATAGACATCTGTAGAAGAATTTCCTTTTGTTTGAAGGGTCAACTTTTAATATTATGCCCAAAGCATAAAACTCGAATGGTCAGGAAAAGAATCTATGGTTTATCACTCAAAATAATCTTCATTCCAATCCCCAAAGTGCATACAGTACCAGTTTATCCTGCTTCCCTTACCAAGCCTGACCTAATTTCAGTTTACTGCTTAACATTTTCTACAAGGAAATTATGTTTAAAATGTTACTGATCTGTGAAAATTATCATTATCCTTCTTTCATTGTGACCCTTCTCCCATAGTTTCTATTAATTAAAAAAAGCAGACTTATTGAGTTCCCAGTACAAGCTTAGTTTCCAGTACCAAGAAAAATCCTCTGGCCATCTAGATAAAATACAGGCTCTGACTTGGTTTAGATAGCATTCATCCACTCCAATTTATTTTAGATATTCCCTGGCAAAGTGTACCAAAACACAGGCACAGAAAGTTTACCTACACAGAAAAATCAGAGAGTAGAAATTAACACCCAATCTGGTAAAAAAAAACAAACCTGAGTGTGAAAATTCACAAGTCCATTTGCATGGACTGACATGCTCAAGTCTTTATTTGAGCTTGTACCTTAGGCATACATCTTCCCTGCTCTGCTATACAGACCATATTACTAAAACTCTGAAACATTACATATAATGTAGCATCGCAGTAAAATGTATTTGTATCACAAGATTTAAGGTAGCTGAGAAGCAATGTAAGTTTGAACCTCATATAATATATAGTCCTCCTACATAAAATTTCATACAGGTATCTCTTTCCTGTAAGAAAACCCCAGTGCCAGAGAAGGACATACAAGTAAAGAGCAAGATCCATAAGTTAATATTGGTCAAAGAAGAAACAAGAACTTTATTTTCTTAAGTTACATCCTTTCATCAACAAGGGTAACTAAGTTAAGTCACCAAATATAAATTATTTCTCATAGAGATGCTATCGTGGGACTTAAGAAGATTGCTTTTAGCTAGAGGATATAGTTAGCTAAAGCTAATATGCCTGTTTTTGCAACAGAATATTATCAGAAAAAAGTTAGCTATCAAGCCTGTTTGCCCACAGATATATTGTGAAAATAAGTTTAAAACTTCTCCCTTCTCATCTCTTCTATTTCAAAGACAGAAACAATAATAATCTTGGAAGTGTGGCAAGATTTTTCTAGTGGAAATATATAAGCTTAGATTTTAAAATAGCAGGTTTTCCTCTTTAAATCCTAAATTAAAGACTTCCTTCAATGGAAAGCAACAGCACTCCAATTCTTCTGCAAAACATAGATGTCTTTGCCCGTTCTTTTTACTTAATAACTTGAATGCATTTCCAGTTAATAATCTGATCACAACCAGAAAGAATAAATGCTGCTGCTAGAATTGTAATCTCTTTTAAATAGAAAACAGTCCCATCTATTTGTTACTACAATAAATGGAGAAGTACTAGGTTCTCTGGGCTGAAATTGTCAACATTTTACGGCTTACAGAAAGATTGGCATGTGTATTAAAGGAAAACAAATTCACCTCTGCTCAGATCAAGATGCCTTCCTTGCTTATTATGGACATGTAATGATTGTATCAAATTCAAGGCAGTGGAAAAGTAAGATACTTAAGGAATTTACTTATCAGATATCACATGATCTACCAGTAATATAACAGATGATTAGTGACTGTTAATTTAGAGCAAATATTTTATGTAAATTTTTTTAACCCTAAAACAGAGTAAAGGTTTTTCCTTACACAAACACAGAATGTTTATGGATATTCTTTCCATTGAACAAGTTTCTTTTTTAAATTAACATTCAATTGTCTCCTGTCTTAAGGAGAAAGGAAAAAAAAAAAAAAAAGCAAAATTGGTAACAGTCACCAGACCATCAAATGCAGCAGAAGATGCTCCCAGTGGGCCTATGGGAACCCCATTATAATAGCTCCAGTACACAAACATTTGTAAAATGTCATTCATGTTTAACAGAGAGAGTTATCCTCCAATGCCATAGATGTCCACATATGTGAACTAAAGCATTTTAAGTGACTATATTCATTTCAAAAGGAAAAAAGAATAAAAGGCGGGAAGTTTGCACCTTTATAATTTCTAGAGACAGGAAAGAGAATAGATGCAATTTAGGTTTGTTTGGCAAGGTTTTGGTTTCAGGACTTTGAGCACAGGAGAGGAAATACTAACTTACAGTGTAAGTTCCTGGATAAAATCTCATTTACTCTTCCTGTTTGAAAAGCTACAACATACTTGAGATGAAACAGAGGTCCAACTAAGTTAGGTGCTAAATAAAGGTGCAAAAATGTTTCTAGTAAGCAGAGAAGAAAAAAAGAAAAAGTTTAAAACACAGCAATTTTTGATTATTAGCAAAAAAAGAAAACAACAGTTTTCTTTAGCAGTTGCTAAATGCACTGCTAAAAGAAACAATTCTCAGTACATCAAAGTCACTAAGTAAATAAATACATGGAAAGATGAAGGAATCTAAACCAACAAACTGTTGGGCCATCCTAGAGGAAGCTTCCATTTTTATCCTATATGGAACATTTATATACTTATGTACACCTACACAAGTTTGCTCACTAAAATTAGTCGTATTATCACAGTAAAGCTTATGAAATTGCAGAGGGGTAAACAAGACTCATCAATTAAAAAACCCCACAGAAACAATACGTGGCATGCTGACTGTGCGAAGCCAGGTGAGCAAAGCTTCTTCCTTAAAAGATAGCAATCAAGGCAGAGGTACTGGCTCCATCACACAGGCTTCTGCTCAGGGACTCTGACACTACTGACCTGGAGGCAACTGAAAAACTCAGAGAGCCCTTTGATGCATTAGTTCTTCCAAAGTACCACAAATTAGGATGAATCTATAGAAGAGACAGACACATCCTGAATGACAACTTAAAAAAGACAGATTAAGACAAAATAGTAATAGTGTACATTTAACTAACATATATCATCAGGTTAAAAAGGACTATTCTAACTTCTAACAGAGAAGAAGTGTATGTGAGATTAGCATATATAGTAGAAGAATTTAAGGAAAAAAATCCTAACTTGGATTTGGGAGAGAATTGTTGTATTACACCTATTTGAAGGAGAGTTTAAGCCTGTTCCCATCAAAAGCAACAAGGAAAAAAACTGCTTTTGAAAGAGGCAACCATTGAAATTTAAGGACAGAGCTGAACATGATCACTCAGGAAGGAAAGGATTTCTTTATTTAAAGAAAAACTGGTGTTCCAGTAATATGATTAGAATAAAAAGACTAAAGATGAACCGTGTCCTTTCATTACTTGTGGCTTTTCAAATAGACCACTAATAAAAGACTTCTAATTCACATAATGAAAGATAGGAAGATTCTTTTTCAAAAAAGTTTCAGAGGCTGGAGTTACTTCTCCTTAAGGAAGATACCAGAAAACAAACTTTATTGCTTTCCATTTCTTAGTAATCGATCTTCAAAAAAATCCATTCTTTTCAAGTTAAAGTGCACTAAACAGGAAGAAAAAAAATCTCCAGAGAACATAACATACACATTTTTAACACACAGAGGTCAGCTTATAGTATGACTATTTCAACCCATCTACAAATGGAAATACAGAGGCATCAAGACTCATTTTGCCCGCACTAGGATTATCTTTCATCATTCACACAGAAGAGCCAATTAAATATGTTTAAAATTAAGATTATTAGCTAAGTATATCATAAATAGAGAAGGCCCCTTTCTTCATGCAACACTTGCTCTTTGACTTTTCTGTGCATTTAACCTGAATCCTTATATTCTTTAAGGTGTGCCTGAAATCAAAGGATCAGTGATTTCTTGTGGTTGTTGTTGTTACTGTATTGTCCACACCAGCAATGAGCCTTTTGGCACATCAGAAGCCATTTCTGAGCTAGAGATACTTACTGAGGAGAAGCTGAGGAGGACAGCAGAGGTGAGAACTTCACGATCAGTGGTGCACTGTAGGTGCAAAGTGCCCTGAGCCAAGGGAGGCAGGATGTGTTAAGCCACACTTGGGCAGAAGCTCAAGGGAGGGGAACTCACAGAGTTTCCACAGGAAAGCTCTGCAACTACATAGGAGGTATCAGAAGTAGTTACATAATTTGTGCTTCACCCAAACCTCTGAAAAAAAATGCCAATCATTGTCTCATCTTTGAAGAACTTGTTTTGCATGAAGACATACAGTATTTTCATTTGCTACTAGCCAAGGGATAGGCATTTTCCAGTTCTCTAAAGACTTCTGGTTTCCATTCCATTATATATCATAGATTTAAACTGTAACAGAGAGTCTTTACTGTAGCTAGTGCAGTTACTCTACATCTTGATAAAGCAGTTGGTATTTCTTTTTCAATTAAGCACCTCTCCAAGTGAGCTCTTTCCAAGCAAACAGTCGCTGGCTGCACAAGGAGAACGGCAGCATCTCCACAACCAATAGTAAAAAAGCTGTCTGACCAAAAAGTGTTAAAAATAAGATTTTGAGATACATATGTGTACAGGTAGCTATATATAAACAAATTTCCGAGCTGCAATAGCACAAAGTTAACCAAGATCAAAGTTAGCTTGAAGACAAGCGTTTCTTTCTTGACCACATTCTTGCTGACGCGCAAGCAGATTTCTAAAAGAAACCCACAGTGGTTCAAGCCCCTTTGAAGGCCAAATGCATTTAATTTGAGTTGTTAAAGAACATCACTGATAGTGCCTTCTATATTATGTTCAATATACAAGCAGATTACATTAAAATAAATATATGGTCATAAAGAAATCTTAATCAAACTAAAAATTATCATTCCTGATGAAAATACATAGCTGTTCTCCATGACAGAAAATCAGTTCAAAGAGAAAAAGCTTTACAAAAGGTTAAAAACAGGAGTTTTATGAATGTGGGATGTTGCTACCAAAACACCCCAACCTTCTAGATGTGAGAAGCACAAAAAAATCCCCAGAATCCTGGGGAAGGGAAATCCTGCAAGACAGGTTCAACAGCATCTCCCCCTTCTCCAGTCACACACACAGCTTTCCCACTCCACACATTAAGCTGATCTTCTGTGTCCCTATTAGCATTTTCATCTGCTGTTTTCTTGGAGATGCGCCTCAGATGTTCCACGTTACTTGCACAATGTGAGTTATCAAGTGCAAGGCATTCTGCAAGTCATTTGTCACTGCAGAAACCACAGACAAAGCTCTACAAAGCTTCTTCAGCAGAAGCACACCTCCAGTCAGGCAGCAGAGTGAGAATGTTCACATGAAGCAGAAGGGGGAAAAAAGAAAAAGCACAGAAAAAATCCTATAAAAAGTTGCTGGAGCCCACTGAGCTATATAAAATATAAACCCTATCTTAATAGAAACTCTCTAATAAAAAAAGAACTTAAATGTTCCCATTTATTTCCCCCATATATATCTTAGAACTTCTATAGACACAGCCAATGAAACTGTTGAGCTGGGCAATAAGTATCAAATACAGCTTTAATCCTAAATGATTATTTAAGGAGAGAAAAAAGAGAAAGAACACCCACTTTTCTCTTCTTGACAGTCCTTTATTTTCTTAATTACTTGGGGAAAAAAAAAACCTTAACCAAACTTAACTGCTACGCCTGCAAAAACACTAGTAATATATGAACAGATACATTAATTGTACTGTTTAGCAATTGCACTTACAGACAGAAATAGGCTTTCCAGCATAACTGATGCCCCAGACAATTTTTCAGAGTGGTCACATAGTCTTCACCATGAGAGCTTTTGAGACCTGACTAGATAAAGCCTTGACCAACAGGGTCTGCTGATCAGGGAACTTATTCCAGGGAGTAAATTAGTAACAGGGAAGAAAAATGGCACCTGGCACATTTTTCCAGCTATATATTATTTTTCCTTCTCGCACCTATTTTTAAAGTAAAGCACTTGAGAAAAGACTGACTGCATTCTCTGACAGGAAAGTACACCCCAAAAGACAACATGTCTTTACCTTTTGATGAAGCAAAAAAAAAACCCAAACCAAAACCAAACATGTTTATTGCCTACACATAACACATTAGGTTTTTCATACTCAAGAGAGACAATAGATACAAAAGCTAAGGACCCAATGCTAAGGGTATTTTTTTTTAGCCTACTACCTGATTGCTTTTTAAACATCTATCAGTAAGTATAGAAAGTACAACAGTTGCTGAGCAGTATTCCAGAAACTACATCAGCACTGAACAGCCCTGATTTCAATAAGGAAAAACGACACCATTCAACGAATATTCAATGAATATTTGACAATTGTCCCTGGAGCACGTTTTCTATATAAACATATAGAAATATAGAAACACATTATCATAAACCTTTAAAGTGAGGTAAAACTACAGTTGTCCAAAGCATGATAAGCACTCACAAGAGAACAACTTACAGTAAAAATGATACTCATGTTCTCAAACCCTCTGCCTCTATTTTTGTTTCATGTAAAAGATGGATCTGGAGTTCCTACTCTAATGCTAAAAAGTGTATTTCTTTCCTTGCAGAACAGAAAGATAGGGAAGATCAAAGTAAACTTCTGCACAACAAATTTATTATCTTCTGAAAGAAAGAATACAGGTATCAGAACAAAAATAATTATGATGTAAAATTCTACTAAAAGACAGTGAAGCAAGTCAGCATACTCTATAACTCAAAATCAAAGCCATTGACAGAGGAAAACAACAGAGGTATGATCCAATGGAGATGATCCAATGGCAAAACTTATGATACACTCAAATTCACTTTTATTGTATACTTAGGCAAAGAATACATAGGACAATACAATAAAGGAAAGCAAGAGCTACGCTAAAAATGTTATAGAATATATAATATTATAGTTATTGATAACTGGTTAATAAAAGAAGATATAATATTCTGATACATTCTATAAATTGATATTACATAATGCATGATTGATGTAGAATGTGTTGGATATGAAAGTCCACATCACAAATACTCCTGTCACACCAATAGACTCTCTGTTCTCAAAGGCCAAAAGAAGTAGAGTCTCTCAGCTTTACTGCTTGACTACAGGGAAGCAGCACATCGCACTATTTCTGAAGGATGGTTTAGATGTTGGATTAATTAGATCTATCCATATCCATTTCAGCTCAGAAGTGCTACATCCAAGCCCTGTGCTTGACAGCAATATAGATCTATTTACTACTGGTAAAATCATTACATAAAGAGCAATAAAGAACAGCTCTATAGGGAATTGTGACTGCCTTTAATTAGCTGCATTACCTGGCTTCATCCACAAGAGGACAGAGCTCAGACACCTGCCTGCACATCAGAAAGGACTGTATTAGCACCAGGTAGTCTCATTTGCATTGAGCCCAGAAGTTCATGAAAGAAAACTTGAATTATTGAACGTACAGGAATTATATGAGAGAATTACTACATGTACGATTTGAGGGTTACTAAATGTACAGGAACCACATCCAGCTCCAGAAGTCCCTGAGCTACAGATGACTGGAAGATGGGAGGCTACTTGCCCTGTTCTTAACCTCTTCCTTAGATGTTCACTTTTGACCATGATCAGTTACTATACCATGTTAACTCAAACATTCTTATTTGATTTAACACAGTAAAGACACCCTTCTGTTCAGACAATGATACCTGAAGTATTAGTGTGATAGCAGTACAGTATAGATAACAAAGACCTAAGGAAAAAAAAAATACATGAAAATTTATTTATGACAGAATTGTGAAAAAGGTCTTACCACTTAGAAGCCATTGTTAACCACCGATGAGAGCCGCAGGTGCATCACACTTAGCATGGATCCATCAAGACATTTTCACCCCAAGTCCAACGTATGCTTAGAGATGTGAGGGTAGACAAAGATGTAAACAGCTACGAGTGTGCTGGTATGTGGCCAAATATTGGAGAAAAGGCTCCAAACACAGTACAGATAAATGAAGTATAGAACGCTGAAAAGAAAGGGAGAAAAACCATAGTCAAACCTTAGACACTTACTCAATGGAGATGTCAACATTTTCCAAAAGCTTTAGAATTCTGATTTTTTTTTTCCCCACTGAAGTCATAAATAAATGTTATATGTGGCTTCAGAATTGCTATTCTGCTCAGAAGATAATGATTCTTACTGATCTTTTTCCCCCATGAAAAAGAGAAAAATTAAAATTGACACCAAAATAAAATCTAGCTTCCCACACTGCACATTTTATGTATATTCACTCTTTGAGTTTTACCTGTACTTTGATTATGAGCATAGTTTATTAATCTTATATACAATCGCTCTCAAAAGCAAGTTGTTCTGAAGCAAATTTTTCATAATAGTTCTTTTATTTGTCTTATGATTTTTGTTGAGTTTTTTCCCTCTGCTTGATTAGGAGGAGGATGTGGTCAGAAAAAGAAACAAACAATACTTCAGCTGTGTCTCCCTAACAAAGCCTTGAGAACTTCTGGAGATTCCTTCCCAACAGAAGTTTGTATGCAACTTGCATACTTGTCACAACTTGCCCAAGCAGCAGAGATTGGTTTTGTTCTTCTAAACTGCCAAATTACAGCAAAAGCACATTAGTATTTTTAATTTTACCCTGGAGGCAGATCAAGCACTTTTAACTGCTTTTAACAACTCAAGCCTCAACCTGCAGCAGCAATCCACAGCTCCTGATCATCTAGTTTGTATGGAAAAGAAAAAACACACACCATTTTTTTTAGTCATAGCCTGAAAAATTGGAGGCACATAAAAAGATCTGTACACCCAACATGACTTTATCAGTACCCTGATGCAACACAGATGTACTAGTTTCCTTTGGGAATGTGCAAACCATTCAATCATTATCAATTCTTTTATGTACGGTTTGTTCTACTTCTTAATTAGTGTTTCCAAAAATACAAAAGAGACCCACATAACAAGTGCAAACTAAAGGTAGAAAGCCACATCCTAAATATTTTAAGATTTAAAAGTTTAAAAGTGGGACTTAGAGAACATCAGAAAAATTAGATAATCTTTCAAATAGTAAGCAAGCTGATAAGTTATATATAAATTGGGCACATAATACCATGTAATTATTTGAAAAAGCAAGTCAAGTTTTTTGAAGACTTGACCAATTATAAAGGGAAGCGTTTAAAGTCAGATAAAATTCTAACTCTGAATTTTATCTGCTAAATTGCAACTAATAAAAATTTCAACTGCTTGCTGTAGTTTGTGCATTTGACAGTACAGTGCATCAATCAGCATCGCTTTTTTCCCCTTTAGACAATCAGGGAGAGCAAATACTGTTTTCTACTCAGCAGAAACGTATGGCCCTTTCATACTCATTACATGAATAAACTGCACTGTTCACTTCTTCCTCACCCTTTTTTAGAAAGGGGAAAAAGTAGTTTAAATCAACTCATACAAAACCTTATATCCATTCCAGTTTGGAAGTGAGTGGGTTGGCTGTCCTTTTAATGCCTTCCCAATTACACCCACTGTGAACAGCACTTCAAGGAAATCAAAACCATGCCATATTACTCTCCATAAAATTGAAAGAACACCCAGACAGAAATGCATCCTTGGCATATGCTGATATTTTAGCTCACTTTCTCAAGCGACTCGTACACTCACAACTACATAATCCCTTCTGTTCAGGGGCTTCCCTTCTCACTGTGTCCACACAGACAAGTTTCTCACTCATCTTTGCTCTTCGCCACACCAGATTCCATCTCCTCCTCACCCCAACACACTACACAATAGCTCAGCTGCTTAATGGAGGAAATAAAGTTAGTGGAAAACTAACACAACTGTCCAAACTTTAGGACAAGATAGTAACATTTCAGTTCAGCTGGCAGGGTTTGGAAAGAGCCCAGAAGATGGGAGTCATGGGAAAACTCCATTGAAGTATTTAAGCGTTTTAGTGGTAAATACTGGGCATTCATAAACTTCAGATTGCAACTGCTGCCCAGAACTCCAAGTACAACTAGAGTCATATCCGAATACAACCTACGGGATGCTCCAGAATCAATCTAATGAGATTAAGTTTGACTACAGGAAAAAAAGGTAGTGGTAAAGGTAGCACTAAGGTCAAAAGTCTCCAACGAAGCTTAGAGTAACCTGAGCATATTGCTGCAGGGAAGCTCATTGGGCTTCGTTTCCCAACTGCAGCTTACAACTTGAAGTTAAAATGTAACTATACTTTATCAGATTCGAAGTCAAAGGTATCACACAGGAGGAGGTTCAACGTTTGGGATTCACCCCTGTGGAAGATTTATGAAAAGAACATGACAAAACTACATAATAAAGTTCAAAGTACAAGAGGGTAGCTATCATAAGTTCCAAAAAACTATAATTCAAAGGATACTGCTGCTACCCCTAAGTTTTCATACCTAAAAAAGTCAGAATTCCTCTTACATCCTGAACTGGAAAACACAGCTTAAAATCCAGTCAACCTCAAACCTGTCCAAGTAATGGCATATATAACTTTTATTAGGTGAAGTTTTTCTGGGAGGGGTGTTTAAAAGAGGATTTTTATCTCAATTATTTTCAAGTTTGTGTACTATATTCACAGATTAGCTACTATATTTTTGGCTGCTATGCAAGACTGAACTCAACTTTACCTCAACTAGATGCTCCAACACAGCACGCTTTGCCGTTGCTAAGTGAAGGAAATGTGGTACAGAAGACCACTTCCAGTAATTCCAGGGAAGGGGATAATAACTAATGTTGCAGGACATCAAAGTGTCAGCATCTGTATTTAAGAAGGTGTGTACAATGCCCTAAATTATGGCTTTCTTGTTACTGTCCCAAAAGACTTCAGAAGAAAAAAATGAATACTAATAGTTTTAACTAACTGCTAGAAGTAGTGTTTTCCATACTATAAACCCTATGCAGGCTTCAATACACTATGTGGTTGCTTTTACAAAGCTAGAATAAATGCAAAGATTAATTAAATTAGTTTTTAAGACATCATTTAAAAAATTACAACAAGAAGTAGCTAATAAACCAGTTCAGGGGCAAATATCTACAGAATGGCACCATGGTCACTCAAACATGTGGCTGAGCTGTACCTTCAGTGTTTCACAGAGCTTGGCTAAGGAACTCTCTATCACGAGTGCTCTTAACATAACTCTATCCCTTGTGATCTCTGGTCCTCTGTCACTGTCCCTCTCATCCCTTCTCCAAGGTAATGGCAGATGCAGTAAGAGCCCATCAGATGGAGAAAAGCATCAGGACAAGGTAAAGCTGAGCTTCAGCCTAAGGCTCATGACTTGCAACACCCCTCATGAAAGGGGTGGAAGGGAAAAAACAGAAAACCACCATGATAACTGTAACCCAGACTGATTTTTCAGCGCACCAACCACATGTAAGACTTTCTTGTTACAGACCAATTAAGCAATTTTTCCATTACAGCACTGGGACATGCTACCAGTGGCCTGAGAAATTTTATGAGGCTGATCAGTTCCTCCATTTTGCCAACCTTATCTTCAGCAATAGTCTGTGCAGCTGGACTGTACCTGGATTAGTGCCTGCTTTCCTCACAGTGAGTGATATTATTATCTGTATCAGTGAGAAAAAAGAGTTTGAGAGTACATGCAGAAGCTGCTTCTAAGCTA
This sequence comes from Scolopax mira, assembly GCA_004320125.1. Taxonomy (NCBI): domain Eukaryota; kingdom Metazoa; phylum Chordata; class Aves; order Charadriiformes; family Scolopacidae; genus Scolopax; species Scolopax mira. The sequence continues at coordinate 19,134 of BJBW01002134.1, read as the reverse complement.
CTACCGCATGAGAGTGGATTTTATAAAAATTAAAAGGGGGAAATAAAGCTTTCCAGGTTGCCGATCCCCAAATTTGCCCCTTTCTTTCCTGAAGCTTGTCATGCTTTGTCTTAACAGAAGATTTTCAGTAACAAATTGGTTCTTTTGCTCCTCATAAAAGTTTTAGCTACTAAAAGTTTAGCTATTAATAATTTAATGAACATATGGCATTCAACGCCACAAAATAAAAACAATTACAAAATAAAAACAATGGAGTGTTATTAAATGCTGTCAGGATCACTGTGGTCATGAAGTACTTTCCTTGATATCACCAACCATCTCCTTATTGAAACACAGCCAGTGAGGCTGATTAACTATGGGTTAACAGTCACAAGTCACAAGTCACAAACAGGAGAGAAGCAGCTGTCCCCAATGCAGAGAGATTTTTGCAGGGGTGGGAGAAAGAACTTCATTAAACACAGATATTTGCAACTGGAAGTTCCATAGATTATAGGCAAGAAATCAATGTAGGTACAGCTTCTACACAACTGATGTGGAAAGGAGATAACGCTCACAAGGCAGATCAAGACCACCTAAGGGGAATCACAGTAAAAGAAGATGATGCATATCTCAGTCACACCAAAACTTTGGAATATAGCCAAACATCTGCACCTGAGAACTACATTTGTATGTTCAGCGCCTTCTCTTCATAAGAATTATAAATAGCTCTCCATTTATAAACTGACAAATTTTAATTGAAAAGACTTTTGTACAATCCCCATTTGTAGTTGAGAAGGATTGGCAAGATAAATTTCAGAGAAAACCATGATAACTCAAATTTAAAAATGTGCATTTGCATTCTCTTTTCCTTAGGTAGCAAGAAGAGGGACTATGAAAAGTATGCAAATCACAAATCATGTCCATTAGGACAGTGCCACAAAATCTGCCTGTTCTTTACATTTTGATAACTTTTTATATTATTTAAATAAAACTATGTAAAACAAAAGTTTTATATACATGCATATATATATATCACTTTTGGAATCTAATTTCAGAGTATTAGAAATAGGCCAAACCTCAAACCATGTTTTGAGCAGAGCACAGTGGATATTTCCATCTAGACACAAGACCTTTCAAATCTCTCAGATTAGCCTCTTCATAAAAATTGTCTTTACTAGTGCCACAACTCAAGAAACCCACTGTGTTCAAAAACCAGTGATGCAAGACTTAATCAGTTACACCTTCCCTTGATGCAAACTCTGTCTCTCAACTTTACCCTTGCTATTTTCTGATTGTTGATTTAGAGGAGTGTTTCCTCAGCTGTAGTACAGAACAAATGATTTTATTTTGAGCCCCAAAAAAGTGACCTTAGTTATTTTCTATCAACCGTAACTTGTGACTAGCTATCTGAGAGAAAGTATTTCTGTGCTGCTTTTCAAGAAACTGCATAAGAGGATGCCCAATCTGCCAGTGATCTGCAAAGGACCAAGAAATCACAGCTCTCTTCTGTTAGCATTAGAGGTTGTAAGCAATCCACATATATATTGCATATGTATACGAAGACTCCCTCATATATTAAGACTACCTCAAACAGATGTTATTTCCACCAAGAAAACAGCTAAAACCAAGTCTGTGCCACCACAAGTTTTCAGATATTACACACAAATATTTCAAAAGGGAGTAATGAATAAGACCCCAGCTTGCTTCATCTTATATCACCTAGACATTTATCATCACTTATTTCTTATTTCATATGCACTGGGAAGGGAAATGGCAGACCATAACCAACAGCAACAATCATCACCTTTCTCAGATGCGCTGCTGCCTGCAACAATAAAACAAACCAGCACATCTAAAGCATTTGCAGTGGCTCCTTCTAAAGCTCTCACACCACTGATCTGAACACCAACACTCACCAGATCTGTATTAACAAAGCCTCAGCAACACAAAAAGCAAGGACTGCCAGGAGCATAGCATAGGCAAGAAGCCTCAAATTCTGCCCTCTACACCACCACCACTAATAGCAACAAGGAGGGAAATGCAAAAAGTGCCAAATTGCTCTAGAAACTGAACTCCTTTTTTCTCTTTCACAAAATAAAGTGCAAGCACAGACTAAATTAAAAACCAGCCTACAATCATGAAACTAACTAAATAAATCAAAAAAACAGGAGCTTATTTCAAACCCTCAAACTGCTTCTGTCAATGTGCTACTTTTAAAAAGTATCTCAAACTAAAACCAGCAATTCTTTTTGATTCAATAAGCTTTTGGAGATCAACATCTAGCAGGGTTCAAGCACTTGGAACTACTGAATGAAAAATCAACAGCTTACGTACTACTTTTCCTCCCTTAACAGACTGTTAAAGCTAAAAATACATTATCTTTCTTTAAAAGTGCCAAAAACTATTAAATCACTGACTAGCTTTATTATTGTGCCTGTACAAAGAGAAAGAAAAATACGTAGCAATAGAATTTTTCTTTAGCTATTATATACCATTAGGAAGAACCAACATGAACTTTATGCACATGCAGTACGGAAGTCCATATGGATTTAAATTGAACAGCATTCAACCTGAGTTCACAGACCCTGTGATCACGCGCTTAGACATGACCTTGATGTTTCACTTTAACAGAAGCCCAAGTGAGACCAATTTGCATTCTCCAGCACAACAATAAGATAAACAGAAAAGCAGTTGAAATATTCTTCTTGTTTCTAGGCACAAAACACTACAAAAGCCCTACTGATATTCTCTCTCCTATGCATCCTACTCTTCTCATTACAAATGCATATAAGTTTCCGAATAGCCACCTGCTAAATTCAAAATATCTTTTGAGAACTTGTATCACTAACATATGCCAATTCTTAAACTTAGAACATCTGCATCACTAACTACAGCCACGTAAAGATTTTATGCCTTTCAACCATATAGTTATGTGCAAGAGTTTTATATACTAGATATGGTTTTATGGGAGTAAGCAATAAAAGCTACAGTAAAATTATAGGGCCTAAGAAATACTTGAAAACAGAACTATTTATTCTTAATTTTAAAATGCAAGTTAAGAGAACAATTTGCACTACACTGGAACACAGAAGGCACTATGCGGGACCTTCTTTCCATATCCTCTCAGGAGATACAAGGTTGTGTTCAAATTGGATCAAATCAGTTGCATGATAATTACCACTGCCACCACAAAAATACAAGTAGAAGCTGCGCCTGCCTGATTCCTTGTTTACAGATTTTCAATAACAGGCTATAATATTGAAGGTTGATCATGACATACAATAAGAGGAGTATTTTTAAATCAAGTTCATTATTTCCCTTTACAGAAAAGGTTCAAAAGTATATGAAAGTTATTCGCCTATTAATTCTGCAGGTAGGTACATGTGTGTATATATACACACACACAAACATACATATCAACTCCATTTGAAGAAGCATCTCTGACCCTCAGTGTTATACGCAGCATCTATCATCAAGCAGGTTCAAACAGAAGTGATGTCTAAACAGAAGGAACAGAGAGAATGAGGCAGCATCTCCATGATCTCTGTGTCTATAGGAAACAGGGAATCAAACAGGTTTGCTGTATCTGAATGAAAGTGTCAGGGAGACCTACCCTTACCGTGCTCCTCCTGAGATCAACAGTGTTCATTCCCAACTCCTTTCTCTTCAGGAGCTGAGGTGGGGTGTCCAGGAGCTCCCCGAGTTACTGCAACAGCACCAGCCACCATGGGACCAGCTATTACTCACCACCCTACCCCCAGGAATAAACAGGCCAGTCAGCAGTCACAGTGCCCAAGAAAGTAATTCTTCAGCTTTTTGGATGATATCTTTTTTGGATGACGTCTACAGAGGCAGAAATCTTACCATTTTTGCTTACAGCGATCTTTTTCAACATGATCAGCATTACTGGCAGATTAGATTAGTTCAATTTAAGATCATGAAAACTCTGTCAATGTCAAAATGTTCAGCTGCCACAGACGCAACCCTAACAGTTCTTTCTGATTTAGCACAAGAACAGAAGTGGTGTTTATAAGGACTATTCTTATGCAAGACACATAAAAATGGCTAGGAACACTCCAACCTATCTTTCATGCTAGCTTCTTTACTGAGAGAATCAGTCTTTGTCCAAGCCTACTGCTGGAGTTAACAAGTCCCCTTTAGGGCATGGCATTTACAAAACAAGATACTGTTTCATTTTGCAAAACTGGGCAACATCGTTGGAGAAATAAAGTCACTCTTTGCAATCATCTTCAAATGTGAATTCCTAAGACCTCGTTTTATCATAACAGTCTCAAGCCTTATGGTATAGATATTCCCTCAGGTTTTGGGGGGGGTTGTTTGTTTTTTGGTGTGTGGTGTGTTTTGGTTTTTTTTTTTAAATGAATTACCCTCCTTTGATTCTCTTTTAGAAGTGTCCCACATTGAATTACTAGGGCCTTATCTTTTGGACCAAGTACAACAAGCTATCTGTATTTGTAATTTTCACCACTATCCCCAGCTCTTATTTTATAAACATATCCAACATTATATGCAGTTACTCCAAACAAACAAACAACTGCATATGGCTGGCAAAACCCACACCATTGTTGTCTTTGATACTACTACAGAAAACAAAAAGCAAAATATCAACAGCAGTAAGTCTTCTGTGAAAGGCTACACTAGTCGGGTTGAATACTGCAGAGCAGGTCTTACCCATGTTCTCACAAGGATCAGCACATCCTTGCCTCTAAAAATGATACCCGGGTTTTCTTCCTGCTCTTCTCCCTTGCTTATTCACACATCACTAGGGTATATCTGAGCTCCTTGAACACTTTCTGCACAATTGTTACTAACATCAGTCCCACCATAACCTGAACTATGTTAGCCCCACGGACTGTTGGCAACAGTGATACCTATCAATACTGGATTTAACCTATAGCTTCTCTTCCCATTTAACATACAACAAAAAATACTATTACTGAAGTAAGTTACTGAGGTCTTGAGAGGACTGAGGAAAGAAAACAGGATCCTAAGGTTTACGGCAAGATATTTCTGCCAGAGCATTAAAAGACCTCCATAAAGTCCCACTGGAACCTTCTCTGGAATACTTCATAGGAGTCTGGTCAATGCATGCTAAAAAGACTAATTCATATACAAAAGAAGGCAACAATGGGATTTTAGGATGATCAGGTGAACAGGAAACATCTCACCCAAATAAGACAGAGTCTGGTTTATCTGGTTTAGTGAAATTATACTATTACTCTGTAGAAATACACTAGAGATAAGTGAAATAAACATCACAAAAGAACAATTGCTATTTAAGCTGAAAAGTAATGTTGGCAACTGCCATGACATAAACTGCTATTGACACACACTCTGAAAACCACAAATACTCCCAAGAACTGGTTATTTATTTCTGAATATTTATCTGAATAAATAATTCTGAAATTATTTATTATTGAAGCAGTTTTTCAATAGTTAGATGACAAAACATGCAAAGCTTGTTTTGTTTTTGTCATCACCATAATCTCGTGTTACTTCAGTTAAAAATGAAAGAAGAGGACAGAAAAAGGTCCAAACCTTTTTCCAAAGATCCAAACTAAATATGGGAGCCTTCTCCCATATTTCTGGAAAACAGTGAGAAAGAAGAAAATAGGTCACCACACTAACTCCAAAGTGACCAGTAGCACCACTGTTGTGCATATCAATAGTCCCAAGTCTCCTGCCACAGACTGCCAAAAAGCCAGCTATTTTAGACTAACCCAGCCCCAGCTCTGGAAAAGTGCAATTCCCTTACACTTGCACACCCCACCTGCCAAAGTAGCATCTGGAATAGCAGAAGAAAGGTACTCCCATGAAGAGATCTCCACGCAGATCAGCTTTGTCTATTGCCACTAACTGCAAAAAACAATTCACATTGCTCACAGTGACAAGCACAAGAACATCCATGTAAAGAACAAACTGTTAAAACCCCAAAGCTTACAGTAACAGTTTCTGGGCACTAGGCCATTGTATCAAACCAAATATTTAGACATTTCAAAGAACCTCAAACTCAACTTCAGAAGTTAATTTTATAAAAAAAAAAATATTTGTTCCTCTTCCATTTTTGTAAACGTAAATCACTAGGAAAAAACAGGGATAAACACAAAAATCCCTTAATATTGAAGTCACATCAAGAACAGACACTGTTGTTCAACTAGCTTAAGGGGATTTATTCCTTTCTGATATCTTCCAGTGACAGCATTGGACACTTGCTATCAGAGACTGTATTCTGTCATCCTTCCTGGGAGGTGTTCATGTCAGAGGGAATTAGGGATTATAATTGATTTGGGGGATGGGAGGGAAGGTCTCTTAGAAGAGACAGAGCTATATGGCAGTACACAGATACTTAGAGAATCAACTGTCAAACACAGAGGACAAGGGAGCTAAATTCTAGAGAGAATAATTGCTATTTTAATCAATAAAAAAAGGCAGAAGCAAGCAGTTAGCAGAGTCAATATGGCTAACATCTATTACTGGAGTTCACTGGGATTTGGAGTGAGACCGGATGAGAGTAACACCGAATCCTAAAACCTGCTAAGATTGCAACACTTCTTCTCCAGCCCATAGTCATTCCTGGGAGGATTATCACAGACATAGAAGTCATAAAGGTTCAAAGTTGTTTGGGTGTGAGCAGTACAAAGCAGTAAACCACAGCCAGGCTGTGCAGCGGGCCGGCTGCCCTCCCGCTGATGGATAAGCTCCATCACGTTTCCTACCAGTAAGGCAACACAGGCCAATAACTGCAGCTACGGGGGCACAAACCCTGAACTATTATCCTCGTTTTTCTCAGAGTAACTCACATAACTTGTCTGTGTGGATTGCACCTTCCTCACACATTATTAATTGCACGTGACACCTATGGTTTCTGGTAAGATATGCCTTAAATATAGGCAAAAATTGCTAAAAGCTCACGGTTCTCTAGACCAGACGAAACACATTCTATACCCAGTTCTGTATTATGCAAGTCCACTGAAGTGTAAAGTTTGTCTGTATGCCTCTTAAGGAACTTGGAAGAAAAAAAATAATAAAAAATGGTCATTTAGTCCTCTGTGCAATAATGAAGTAACCATTGCTAGACAAGATGACAAAGATAAAACTCCATGAAATACAAAACTAGATAAAAAAATAGGCAATTCCTGATGCAGAACAGACTGTTTTCCAACTTGTTTTCCTTGATGCATAGCCACTAGGAGGGAGGGTAATTATAATCTTCTTAAGTTCTTAGAAAAAGTAAATACAGACAGCGTATTCTCAATTGTATTAGCAAAAACTTTCAGCATACCAATTAATTTTACCCCCAAAAATTAAAAAATAAATAAATAAATAAACACTTGCACTGAAAAAAAGCCCCATATAAGGACCACTCTTGAGCTGCTGAGCCCTAGCAGGACGAGACTGGAAAGTGTTAATGCACTAACAAGCAAAACCAAAGAGTTATACTTTTTGTCTTACAGCCCTACAGCCCCCCAACTTCCCTCCTCAAAGATACTGTGCTATTACAGGAGAGCCAGCTACCACCCTTGCTTTCACTTGTCTGGGTCAGCTAAAGACAAACAGAATTACTTGAACATTTCAACTTTACCTTAACTAACCCCACAGAAGAATTAAACAACTTTTCTTTTGAAATGAAGTTCAGCAGCAGTTTTCTACGACATCCCAAAGCAACATACCACCGCTCTGCTCCAAGGAAACCACTTCCAGAGAGAAGTCAGCACAAGCTTTAATCAAATCCATTTTGGAATATAAATAAGGACCCATTCAGAGCAGCAATTCACCCAGGGAAGTCAGTTGTCTACTGACAACAACAGCCATCGAGTACCACTAACTAAGGGCCTCTACAAACCACAGATAAAGGAAGCTTTTGACAGAGAGAACGTCACTCATCTTTAAATGCTTGACTTACTAATCCTGCAACAAAATTTCTACCAAGGGGTTTGTTTCCTTCCTGTGACAGTGTCACAAGATAAGAATCGGTGTGCGGTTTCCCAGCACTTGCTCAACAACCTTCCACAGAGATTCTGAAGTTTTCGGGGCACATCCTCAGCGTGACAGTAACAACACAGACGCAAAGTGACTGAAACAGCCTACCGAGGAAACAACACATTGAGGAAATACTTAAGTAACTACAGTTAATTTCACACTCTGTTCAACACACAATCTGTAAATCATCTTTCTTTATCACAGTCCTCTGTATGCTCCCTATTGCTCGTTCCTGCCCATGTGACTGTCTCTTTAACTACAACCTCAAGAACTCACGAACACCTTCCTCTTTCTGGTCTGAGTTTACAGGAAGGTGGCTTCCCACCTAAGTCTGTCTCGCTACATGAAGTCTGAGCTTGGGAGGTGTGCCCTGCACATCAGAGTAAAGAACAACTTGCTTCCTGCTTTATTGTATCTCCTTCCTCAGGCACATTTGAGATTTGTAATTCTGAAAGAAGTCTGGATTACACTCTTGCTACCTCATCTGCAGACTGTTATGCTATTCCTGAAAACTGCATTAGGAAACTGCTTTTGCAACTCATCCTGTATGAGTGAGCACCAAAATATTAGGTTGTTGGTTGTCTGGGTTTTTTTTCCCTGTTTTCCCCTCCGATTCCTTAGGAGGGATTTTACCTGGAGCTATCCTGATCGCCAGACCTGCGATTGCTGGTGAAGACACAAATTGAACTGTTCGCTGAGCAGCTGTCGATACAGTCAACAATAATTATCACATAGCCAAAATACTGAAAGTATATATATATGAAAGTGGACGGGGGGAAGTATTAATTAAGCACCTACATTGGTGACGTCTATGTGAGACTACAAAACCCGATCTTTAAGGTGCTGTTGAGACCAAGTTTGGTCACCACCACCTTCTTAAAGCGACTCTTTAAGGCGAGCCGAGGGCGCACAGCACGTCTCAGGCTCTCAGGACTTTAAAGCAAGTTTCATTTCCCGGCGAGGAATCGCGGCCGGCAGCGCGGAGGGCGGGAGGGTCCCGGTGGGCTCTCCCACCCAGAGGCCGGGACTCCTGCACCTTTCTCCGCCGGAGCTCCGCGCAACCCCCCCCGGGGGCACCCCCCGCCGGCGGCGGCAGCGGCGGGGCGGGGCCGGGAACAAAGCCCGGCTCCTTGCCACCCTCTCCCCGCTCCGTCCCGCCATTCCCGGGCGGCCTGGCGCACTCCCGGCCCCCACCATCACCCCCCGCCGCCGCAGGGGGTGGGCGGCTGCCTCAGGGGGGAACACGACCGGAGCCAGTCGGACGGGTGCGGGCGGGAGGAGCCGCTGCTTTCCGCTCGGCCCCGCGGGGGCCATATGAGGCGCCGCGCCCACCCCGGGGAGAGGGAAGGGGAAGAGGGGGGGAAAGGCCGGGTACCCGCCGCCGCCACCGGCCGCGCTGCACGGGCGGGGCCGGAGAGGGAAAGGGGGCGGAAGGGGGAGGGCTACGGTTCCACAGAGTCGGGAGGGCCAGAGCCCCGGCCCGGTGAGGCGTCGAGCACACGATTCCCCACCCCATCCCCACATCGTAAACAAAGCCCGGGGACTTGGAAGGGGCTGAGGAGGGGGTCGCGCGCTCCAACAGAAACAGAGTTCCGTTGGAGCGCGCGGCGCCCTCCTCAGCCCCTTCCCGGTCCCCCCGCCGCCTCACCTATCCCGCCGGTGTGAAGCGCTGCCTCCCGGCTCACCCCGCCTCAACGCGGCCACGGTCCCCTTCGGAGCGATTCTAGCATCCCCCGCCGGCTTTATCCCGCTGCTGCTGCCGCCGCCGATGCCTCTCCCCTCCGGTAACTCGACGGTCCGGCTCGTTCCTCCCGCCCCCCCCCCACCCGCTCCCCGCCCGCCTCCACCAGGAACCCGACGCTCACTGGGGCAGACGCGCAGCATTCAGGCGGGACCGCCCATCTTCTCTCTTCCCATTGGTTTCCTAATGTCTAGCCCAGCCCCTCCCGGCCCCGCCCCAGTCCGACATTTTAACCAATCGCGTGGCCGCAGGGGCGGAGCCTGACCTCCGATTGGCAGCGCTCGCCAGCTTCCTGCGGCTGCGATAGGCCGAGGCGGCAGCCAGTTCCGCGTCCCGGCCAGATCGCTCTGAGGCACTGTCCCCGCCCCGAAGCCTCCCCCGGCGGCTGAGGGACGGCGGGCTCGGCCCGGCACGACGGGAAGGAGAATCACCTCCCACCCCGGCGGGACAGGCACGGCCTAAGGGAAGCCCCCAGCCCCACCGGTGAGAATGCTTCGGCGGGTTTAGTCACGGGAACTCAGCCTCAGGTGGTTTCCCCCCGGCGGCAGCGGGGATAGGCCTGCAGTAAAGCGAGCGGCGAGGCAATGAGGTAATTCCCTAACAACATCCTCAGAGAATTCGCCCGATACCGGGACCGGCCTGGATTTAACACCGGTATGACAGACTTGGCGCGGCTGGGTGTTAAGGCTGTGTTAATAAACAATGCAAAGGTTTGGTAATAAAAAAGGGAAAAGTACCAGCAGCAACGTTTTGAGCGGTTAGAAAGTAACTGTTTTCTGTTGAAGTGCCTTAAAACTTCCAGGCTTGCAAAGAAAGTAAGGGGGGGAGGAAAAAACTGCATTATAAAATATCACCAGAATCTGCAGAACAGTATTTGAAAGAATCCCCAAGTCACCATTTTTCCACTGTCACATACAAGCCTGTCTTGCAAGTGCTGTACTATATTAAGCTCATCCAACAAAAACAGAACCGAGTAAAAAGTATGCTTTCTACCAACAACAAACACACCAGCACAACAGTTGCCAATCTCTCTTAAGAGATTCTCCCAGTTGTGTCACAAGCTTTGTGTGATTCCAGTTTATGTGGAGTAAAAGGTCCCTCCACCTCAAACTGCTTGTGCCCTGTCCCACCCTTGACATCAGCTTGCAGAAAACAGCAGGAACAAGAAAGCAGGAGAGGAAAAAGAAAAAATGATATACTGAGAAGAGTATTTCAGGTTAACTCTTTCCTGAAGATTTAAGAATTTTGTGAATGGAATATTTTTTATTCTATTTTAACAATCATACCACAGTCTAAACGTTGGGTAATAGAACACCTAACAAGAAAAACAGGATTTATTGCTACTGATGGTGTGCATAATTTCAGACGACTAGTTGAAGCCAAGTGTTACAAGCTGCTTCTGATTTTGAAGTTATCCCACATTAGGAGCTTATTTCTCTTCCCAATAAATGCATATACATCCATGTAATTGAAATGAGAGTGGCTGAACCTCACCCCTGATGAAAAACAGACTTGGTATTTGAGCCTGAGCACCCAAACTTTATGGGGTGCACAATCTTAACACTTTCAGAACCCAGATTCGCCTGCCTGTTACCTGCCTGCCTTACAAAATAGCCCTAAGGATTAGTTAACATGTAAAGTACTTTTCAAAGTACATTACAGTGCCAGTTATTATTAGTAGTAATTATTATCAATGTGGGTAAAGTCCTTACTAATTGAGGCTTTGAGTATTGGCTCCACAAAGACACCCACTCTTGGTTCTTGCTGATGTGCCATAATGCTTCAGGCAAATAACTGATTCTTTGTTAGCCACCAGTTGTGGTAGTTACAACAATGCTCTTTTTTTTTTTTTTCTTTGTATGAAGCACTGTTATTTCTTCATTAGGGAGAGAGTGATTTTTCCAAATACAGTCCTGTTAACTCTTGGCAGCCACTGAAGAATCAGAAGCTCTCAGCTGTTGTGTTTTATTCTATTGTCCAGAGTGCCAAGTAAAAAACGAGCAACAACAACAAAAAAAATCACCATTCCAGCTATGTATTCAAGCACATAAACTTCCAGTACTTGTTTTGGTGACTTTCCTTACCAGATCAGCACACGCTCCATCTTTCACACATCTATTAAACTCTCATGAAGCCAACTCTTTGTTCTGCAGTGGATCTGTATAAAGCCTGTCACTAACTGTTGAATGAGGAAATAGAAAAGAATTCATCCAAAATGTAAGCTTTTAAACCACTTCACAATCTACATATAACTCACCCTATTAATTCTTGAACTCCGGCTTCAAGAGTTCTGAATATTCACCAGGGACTTTGTTTTGTAAAGCACTGCAATTAGAACCATCTGATTTTCATATCTTCCAACTTCTTGTTAGAAAACTAATCAGTTAATTTTAAAAAGAAATTTATTGTTTGAAAGTTTTCCTTCTTTGAGGCATTTCCTTCAAAAGAAATAACTACAAATTTCTAAAGGTTAACTACCAAGTCTCAGTCTGACAGTGTTTTGAGTCTCAAATAAATTCTTCACTCTTGTGTGATACCAAGTCATAAAAGATAAAAATTTTAGTCACAGATAAGCGAGTTGTAATACATCTAAAAAGATTTTTTGACTCCTGAAGCAGTGCAAAAATACGTAACTTTATGCTATTGCTCCTTACAAATTGTGTATATTTAAAAACATGCACACAAAACGCCAATTACTAAACATTTGCTGAAATATCAGGCTGCCATTGTGCATGAAACAAACAGCTCAAAAACTCCCTTGTCATCTCTAAAGTATTAGTCTAGCATGTAGATTTTTAAACAAAAATCCCCATATTGGATAATGGCATCTGTCAAAGGAAAAGGTAGGGAAAATAGTATTCGATACATGAGATGTGTAAAAAAAGGGGTCAAAAAGTTGGCCTTAAGCCTTGCCCAAGGACAACAGAGTATCAGGACTCAGCCATACCATCACCGAATTCAAGCTCAAGTCCTCAACAGTTGCAAGAAAGATGGCAGGAGTATAAAGGAAGTAGTAAAAATAGACAAGGTGCCATAAAGGGTGACTTGTTAACATTTCTTTCTCTGGACAAACTTCAAAAAAAGGCTTGAGGACAAAGGATGTGAACATGCTCTACCATCTATGCTCAATACAGCCCTACAACTGCTGTTCTAAGCCAACAAATGGGTGTATGTGACCAGGTGAAGCTTTTGAGCACTGTTAAGTATCTCACCGGCAGACTGTAGTAGGGAAGATTTTTTGAAAGGATGGTAAACTGTCCTGTTTGCTGCATGATTTTTTTTTTTCGCCCACACTGGAAGTGAAAGGGGTTTGGGGATAGTGAAATAAGGAAACTGAATGGATAACTGTTAATCTCACACTGGAGAGACAAAACAACCGCTCACAGTCATTGTTTCCTTCAGTGAAGGAGACTGAAATCTGTTTCCTCCCCATTGAAGCTCCATGTTTAGAGAAGGTACAGTTGATAGATGTCCTCCCCTACGAAAACCCACACTTTAACAAACCATCATATTCTTTGCCTAGAATGCACTGAAAGCGAAGTGGGAAGAAGCATGAAATAAATTGTCTCAATAAACATGCTATAGTCCCATAAATAAAACTGTTGTGAGCCAATGAGTCCAAAATCTTTTGCTTTCCAAATAATAATGCACATAATTGATGTCCACTGTATTGGAGAGTGCTTTGTTAGGGCAAGCCCAGATGATTGGCAGAGATGAAAGTTGGAAGTAATCCACGTTATCAGGCAGAGCCATCTCATGGAAATCAGGAACTTCTTTGTTGCATGATGAAAGCTATGAATTAAGAACCCCACAACACACAGTTTCAGGTTCTACCCTCCCAGTTTATTTCAAGCATCCAATACTTGGAAACCTATCTCTTCTACAGCATTCCTGGTGCTGACAGCCACTCCAGGCAGCCAAGCTATTACTTTATGCATGCTCCTCAGTTCGTTTGTCCTAGGTCCTTCGTGTGCTCTGTGCTCATCTTACAGTTACATTCTCTACTAATTTCTGGCATTTCGCAACCACATTCACTACTAATTTCAGACACCTTCAGGCTCTAAAACCTTCCCTCTCCTATCTTCAGGCATGGCCTTTTTCTGTACAGCCATCAGACAGTAGCAATTTAAGCCTCTTCACTTGAATTCCAGGGTGAAGAGACAATGGCTTGCTTGCTCCAGGAAAGGCTGAGTGGGAGTGGTGCATTCCAGGCAAGTAGAGGCAGATCAGGACACAGTGAATTCAAGACACAGTACTAAATGTTTACAAGAAAACACCACAGCATACATCCTGCTATCAGGGAAAAAAAAATCTTTTTATTTTTTCTTCAGTTTTTCCCAGTTTCTGATAAACTGCAAGCATTGAACAAAGCTGCCATTTCAACAGGATTAGGTAGAGGGAAGCACACGGCCTCCTTCTGGTCTTCCACTTCGATATAATCCTAACCACCAAACCTCTACCACTTTAACGTTGCCAAGTACCTGCCTGGTCCTAACTCAAACTCTTTTTAAGGTAACACATTTCCTTTCTATTTAGCTAGTTATGGCCGTATTTTTACCAACCAGTTAACATACTTATCGGTAACATACCTATCGAAGCTAGGCATTGATAGATAAAGGCTTTTTGTTGCCATTTATCAAAACCAGCAAGTCAGTTACAGAGCCAAGAAGCACCACCGCTGTGCAAACCAGACCCAGCCGCATCAGGATTACCTTTAAGGGGAATCACAGCTCCTGGAGTGGCGCCTGCTCTCAAACGTGCCAAGAGGGTGGCATTCTTAAGGCAGGCAGGAAACAAGATAAAGCACAGGAAGGAAACACTCGCGACCGAAATGAACGCTCCAGGCCTCAGCTGCTAACCTTAAGCCCTTCCACCGCCCGAATAAACACACGGCCCTTGGCCCGCAGCCCCCCCCACTTCAGCACCGCCGCCGCCATATTGCCAGCACCCCGAGGCCTACTCCTAGGCCCGCCCGGGCCTCTCTGCCAGGTTTACTCCACAAGGCAAGGCCACAAAGGGGAGGTTGGGGGTTTAAAGAGCAAGGGAAACCCCAACAGAGAGCGTTACGGCCTAACAACCTTTCACGAGGAGAGCGCACCCATTCTCCCCAGCCTGCCGAGGCGGGACGGGGCGCCTACCTTCCCCCCACTATATGCTTCTGCGCATGCGCAAGCTCGGCTCTACTTCCGGGTCAGCCATCGCTCTTCATTGCCCTCCCCGCCCCGCCATGGAGGCTGGGCAGGGTCCTGGTGGCGGGGAGGTGGGTGACCCCTCTGAGGTACTTGTCGTTGGTTCGGTTGGGTGCTGCTCTGTGTGTGTGGGGAACCCCTTCGGCGTGGCTTAGGGGGGGATTGCTTCTGCTGTGGAGGCAGCTGGGCCTCTGTGGGCCGGGGGGGGGTGGGGGGTGGGTTCCTGCTAGTGCTTCGGCCGCCCCGACGCGGGGACGGTGTCTTTAAAGCCTTTCCGACAGCTTTTCGTGTGGGGTTTCCCATGTTCTCGCTGGTACCGGTGTCCTTCCGCCGGTCTGGTCGGGTTTCTCCTTTGGCGACCGTGGAGGGTCACGCACCTCTAGTAGAAAAACTGCCTCACCTGCTGGTAAAAACACGGACAGCACACACTGTGTCAGTAAAGCCCTGGCTAATATTCTGAACAGGGGTTTAATAAGCTGTTAACGTTCATTAATAAGAAAAGCTGGTTGTAAGGAGCAAAGCAGGCATTTTGAAAAAAAAGAAAGGAGTGGACTGAGTTGGGCTTTGAGCACGCACAAAATGTTTTATGCTCTTGTGTGTTTTGCAGAGGCACTGGATTTTTTAAATTATATATTTCTTGGGGCATTTAAGTACATTTAAAGGGCTCTTTAGGTACAGCTCTGTGAAAATACGGACACAACAAGGTGTGAAAGTTAGACAAAGTTTTAAACCGAAAAATCCCCCCAAACCTTTCTTTCTCTCATTCTCTTCTAATTTATTTCCCTAATGAAAGAGGGAAGTCCCAAAGCCTTATGTGCCGACAGAGGAGGAAAGAAGACTCCTCAAGGAATGTGCTGAAGAGAGTGCCCGGTATAGAGGTGAGTTCAGCTTGCTGCTAAACTTGGCTTGCTTTTCTTACACCCTTAGTTTTTGTTATTATCTGAGGCATTAAGGAAGGCAGGCCCAGGTCAGTATGTCACAGCAGTTCATTAACAAGCTTCTCACAGGCTGAAATTGCATCCAGGTAAATGTTGATCCCTGTAAGATTTAGTTTGCAGAACAGGAATGTTGTAAAAGGTCAACATATTTTGTAAGGTTTATATTTTATAACAGGATTCCTTCATATTTTAAATTATTAAGCTTATTAAAAGTCTGAAAATAGATATAATTAAGGGAGTCTCTCATTCATATATCTGAATGTTATTTTTTTGTTATTTCTGCATTTTTATTTTCATTTTTTCCTGTTATCTTTTCAATCTTTTCAAAATAGTTGAGCTTAAAACCATTGCTTTCCATCTTTATAAGGACTTGTGAAGGGAGCAATGTATGAGTAGTCGTTCAGCTCTATTTTTGGAGAAAATTTCTGTCTGTGTGTGGCCAGACATTTGGGCTTTTTTGCCTGTAAAGAAAAGCCAGGATTCTCAAGCATGATTCTGCTGTCAGTAATGGCTTCTGTACTACAGCTAACATACAGGAATAATAAACTTATGTTGTTTTCATAGAATACTTTGTGTCTCATGTTAATTTATTTGAATTATCAAGGTTATGTATGTTTGTTTGTTTGTTTTTTTACAAAACATTGAGAATTGATGGCATTACATTGTTTCTGTAATCCAAAGGCTCAGGCCTGGTTTTTATACACCTGGTCAAGACTTTTGACCGAGCCTCCTGATGTGATTGTTACCTGCTGTTTTATTGCACCCTAGCAGATTTCTCCTGAGGCAGTTAAATGGCTTTGTAGAAATCAGGATGGATGAAAAATTTAGCAGCTGATTTGCTAAATTTAATGCAGTGGGGCTCTCATTTCTCCTGACAGCCAGGGGCAACTTCTAAGGCATTGTGATTTTGAATTAACGATTCAAAATTCTATTTTATCTTTCCCCATTGCTTTGGCATTCTTGTCTTTCACCTTTATTCAAATACCTGAAAACCTTGAGCTTGTTTGCTAAAATCTGGTCATTACATTGTCTTAAGTGGAAAGAGTCAGGTTCATTAGTAGGAAGGTAATGATGTGGTTATGGCTTACTGATAGTCTCCTCTCCTGGAAGACAAGAGGGGAGGCAGTTGGTTGTTCTTCTTGAGGCGTTCTACTGCGAGTTCGTGATGGGCAATGTGACTTAGTGCTCTGTGCATCTTTATACAGAGACTGGAGTTCCAGCATGAAGGTATAGTTTCAGTAATTTCACTTCAGGGAACTACAACAGTAATTGAGAGATTTTTTGGGGGGGGAGAGGGGGTGTGTGTGTGTACTGTTCTGTCCCTGGAAGAGCCTGAAGCCCATTGCTGTTTTCTAGATCTCCTATCTTTGTTTCATTGTTCTGTGTTACACGGACCTGGATGACTGTATTAAATACATATTGTTTGAATGTCCCTTTGCAGGAGAGATACATTTGTGTACTGAGGTAGATTGAGAACTGGCTGAATGGCAGAACTCAGAGGGTTGGGATTGGAACCACAGAGTCCACTTGGAGGCCTGGAACTAGTGGTGTCCCCAGGGGTCAGTGCTGGGTCTGATCTTATTACATATAGTCATTAATGACCTGGATGAGGGGACAGAGTGTACCCTCAGCAAGTTGCTGACAGAAAACTGGGAGGGGTGGCTGACACACTAGAAGGCTGTGCTACCATACTGTGAGAAGTGGACGGGTTGAAAAGTTGGTCAGTGAGGAACCTGATGAAGTTCAACAAGGGCAAGTGTAGGGTGCTGCACCTGGGGAGGAATAATCCCATGCACCAGCACAGGTTGGGGGCTGACCTGCTGTAGAGCAGCTCTGCAGAGAGGGACCTGGGAGTCCTGGTGGACAACAGGATGACCATGAGCAAGCAATGTGCCCTTGTGGCCAAGAAGGCCAGTGGTCCCCTGGAGTACATTAAAAAGAGTGTGG